>CAWUFW010012687.1:0-525699 GCA_963921515.1 Calotriton arnoldi | reverse complement strand
TAGAAGCATTAAATACATGTACGCAATTATAGCGAGTTGGCCAAAGGGCATGAAAGTGCAATACTTGTCCAATAGAATTCTGCCGTATGTCTCAATATTGTGCATATGGATCGATTTGGGTTTCAAAGTTCCTGTAATGGGCATACTGTTTAGGCAAGGAAGGACTATTGACATAGCCCATAAACATGGTGATATCCTGTATTCTATGCAAAGCATATTGATTACGAGTACATTGATGGTTTGTCAATACCTTGCGCATTGGGACAATTTATTGCAGCAATGTAAACGCTGATTTGCACTTCATATCATTGTGGTGATATTACACACAGGTTTACCCATTCGGGGCAACATGTGGGATTTTAGCTCTAAATATTAAATGTTGTCTGGTTTCTATGACATTTGCGTATTTGCACGTATTTATATCTGCTATAGGCCGATTTTACATGTTATTTAATAATGAATTTTTATACACCTGTCTAATTGCATTTTTACATTTCTCTGCGTTTGGCACTGTATTAACATGAGGAAATTCATGACTAATGTATATATATTTTTTCTATGTCTATCTGCCCAATTTTGCACGTGGTACTGCACTGTCACTTTAAATTGTTGGTTTCCTGTCACAATGTCATGTGATCAAGGCCTCTCGAAGGCCGAAACGCGTCATGGCGGTGGTGCGGTGTATTTGGATTTAATAAAGAACCCTGCACTTAACTCTTGGGTCCGTGGTCGTCTTTCCTGGAGCAATTTGGAAGTCTGAGACGGAGTCTTTTGCATCAATCACACCGATTGGCTTCTTCGGTGTTCCACGGACCCCTTCTTCATTTTCAGGGCCGAGCGGCAGGAAGCTATCTTATGGTGACCCGGAAGTATTTTTCGTTCCTGATCGGTTCAGCCGCAGCAGCCCCCGGACAACCTGATCTCTTTCCTACCAACAGCCACAAAGCAACTGAGCTCTTATCTACGGAACCGAGCGCTGCTAGGAACACTGCCAAGGTAGGATTGTTGGCTGACAAGTCCGGTGAAGAAGTGTGTGTGTTGCACGGCTGGTGCTATTCAGTTTACTAGTTGTATTCAAACACTTCAATTCATATCCAGTACACCGCACCATGGCCGCCAGCGCTTTGAGGAGCCGTGAGGAGGCGGCAGCTGAAATGTTCGACGACTCTCCAGTCACCGAATCTGATTTAAATGTGCATTTGGAAGTTGCCAAAACAGGCAGTTCTGACCTGAAGGAACTCTTTAAGAAGTTAGAAAAAGCGATGCGCACGGAGCAATCCAAATGGTGGGAGCATCGGTCCCTTTCACGGTATTTGGAGGTGGGTCGTATCCCACGGGGATTGCGCATAATGTTGGTGCCCAGTTACGAAAATCCTGACCCCAGTATGCTGGCTGAGTGGGCAGAGTGCAACTTAGACTCATCTTGCAAGTTAGTAAAGATCTTGGTGAAGTATGCGGAAAGTGATCGCATCGCACTGCAAACTAAAATAGACGAGCTGAATGAGGAAATAACTAAAATGGGGGCCTCTGAACAAGAGAAAAAATACCGCGAGAATATGCTTGCACGTCTATTAAAAGAGGAAGATATAATTAAAAAGCGTAAGGCTTTCAAATTTCAGAGAGACAAATTAGATTACCAGAATGGTCAAATATTCACATTTGCCAAGAAATTTGACTCTCTCAAGAAATTAAGCAAACCTATACAAACACTGCCGGCGTCAGCAGACATAAGGGATACTGCCCAATCATCAACATCAATGTCTGATTTAAGTTCGGTACCGGGCAGTGAATCGGAAAATGAACAAGCTTCTACTAGCTCGAGATTGGGGTTTATGAAACTTTCACTGGCGCAGGAAGTCGACTGCCTGCGCCAGGACAGAAGACAAACTCTAAGACCCCGCCTGCAAAATCAAAAAGGAATGAAAGGATCAACATCAAGCGGCGTGAACGAAGGCAATGCCGCAAAATCAAACAGCGAAGGCAAATCTCAATACAAAAAGCCACAGAGGAAATGGAACCGCAAATGAACTGCTGCGTCAATGACCCCCTATACATTATCAATCTCACTGACATGAAATTGACCAACAATGAAGAAAAGATCCTAGCTCTTGGTCTATCATATTGCCCTGTGAATGACTTCAACTATGCGCAAGTACGTATTGACCTATATAAGTACACACGCAAGCTCAAACTACGCAAGTTTCACAAACTAAACAAAACTGAGCAGAGCGTCTCACAAAGTGTGGCATCCACGGAAATCTCTAGTCCACCTATCATAACTGTCGGGGATTTCAACTTGATGTGCAATCTGTATGAACTACTTGAGGAAAGCATGGGGGGTGGAGTTGCTAGGATTGATCCCTTTCCCAAAGTTGACGCTCCTGGTCTAACACAATTTAAACCCAAGTCTACCTTTAATCCGATTATGGTACAGGATAACATCGATATTTACAATGAACTAGTGACCAATCAACTAAAAAAAACTACACAGGTCAACAACACACACACGGCGGAGATATGACCAACAAAATAACAGTTATGGGCAACTCATAAAAAAGTTACAGGATAATGACAATGTGATCATCCGCCAATCGGATAAGGGCGGGAATGTAGTCCTTTGGCCACGCAAGATGTACTTGGAGGAAGCATTATTACATTTAAATGATCGCCAGTGTTATAGGCGCAGTGACTGGAAAACTGTCAAAGTAGCATGGAGTGATTGTTACACAAAATTGTTATCATGGAAAAGTGCTGGATTACTAAGCAATGATGAATTCAAATTTCGCAAGGTGAATCATCCAGTAATCCCAGTTATTTATCTAATCCCCAAGATACACAAAGACTCAAAAAAGCCCCCAGGGAGGCCAATAATATCAGCAAGGAACAGCATTATGGAGAACACCTCGCGATACATTGACTATTTTTTACAGGAACATGTCAAGCGTCTGCCCTCTTACCTGCAGGATACGGGAGACTTCCTGAGAAAGATAGACAATATAATATGGCAGGATGATTATTTGTTGATCACTCTAGATGTCACTGCCTTATACACAAGCATACATCACTTGGATGGCATCAAGGCAGTAGAGCACTTTTTAAGAACCAAACCATTGTGCATGATGAACCACAGTAAAATGATTTTGGAAATGATTTCAACTTGTCTAAACAATAATTACTTTCTGTTTCAGAGCCAAATATTTCAACAAATGAGAGGTGTAGCAATGGGGGCTTGCTTCTCCCCCAGTTATGCTTGTTTGCATATGGGGATGTGGGAGGAGCAAGTCCTCAGCACCAAACACAAGCAAGCCGTCACTGATAACATAGTAATTTGGTATCGTTACATTGACGATCTGTTCCTCATTTGGAAGGGGTCTGAGATAGAGGCTTCTGTGTTTATCCAAGAAATCAATGTTAACAATCTTAACTTGCGGTTCACAGCACAAATCAGCCAGACAGCTGTAAACTTTCTAGATGTGGAAGTATATGTCCAGAACAGTAGGCTTGAGACCAAATTACACTGCAAAGCTACTGCGGGTAACACGGTGCTCCACGCCACCAGTCATCATCCGAGCCATCTGGTGCGCAGCATACCCTATGGTGAGATGCTGCGCATCAGACGCATCTGTAGTGTGGATGAGGACTGTTTTTTGGCCCAAAGTCACAGCAAGAAAAGTTTCCTAGCTAGGGGTTATTCTGCAGAAGTGATAGATAAGGCTATTAAGAAAACTATGTCTATTTCCAGGTCTATAGCCTTATCTCCCAGAGCATGTACCAATGTAATGGCCACTGTACCTGCAGTCGTTGCTGACCCTCCAAGACTTATAATAACATACAGTCGCCAGCATCGCGCTTTGCCCAAAATCTTTAACAAGAATTGGTCAGTTATTCGCAATGACCCTGTGATTGGTGAATCCTTAACAGAGGTTCCCAAAGTCACCTTCCGGAAAGCACGCTCCATGAGTGATATGCTTGTAAAAAGCAGTCCGGAGGTGATGACTAATAATACTTGGTTACAGACAACTAAAGGGTTTATTAAATGCACTATTTGCAAGGCTTGCAAACTAGGAAAAAGCACAACTTCATACAGAACTCCCTTTTATGATGCACCCCGAATTATATCTAAAAAACTAACTTGTAAGACTGAGTTTGCCGTCTATGTGCTGGAGTGTACGTGTGGCCTGCGATATGTTGGCAGTACCAGGTTGCAGGTCCACAAACGTATACTCCAGCACATGAGGGCAATCAGTAATCAGGATGCATCATATCCTGTAGCTAGGCATTTTAAGGATGTCCATGGCATCTGCCTGGAGCACCTTACTTACTTCGTGGTGGATATGGTACCGCCACTCAGACGAGGCGGTGACCGAGAAGCCTTGTTGAGGAAATTAGAAACTAAATTTATCCTCGAGTTAGACACAAAGACGCCCAACGGGTTGAATTCGAGTGAAGATTTCTACACATGCCTGTGAACTAGCCCTACATTAGCATTGTCAAACTTCTGCATAAATTTAATAACATTATTTTTGCCTGACCTCCTAGATGTAACTAGTCGTAATTTTAACATGTACTTTTAACACTTATTTATTTTTGGCACACGCACTTTTTCGGGCAGAGTAGATAGAATAGCCTATCAGGCATATACAAGGTGCGATAGACAGCACGATGAAAGCTGACGTTCGATGTATTTAATTATCAAACTATACATGAATTGATTTTGATTTTAATATTTATGGGGCAATAAATATTTATTAGGATTTTAGGTTCCTATTTATTTAATCTAATATAAACATAATCCGGTCTTAAATATTTATGTGGTAATAAATAAATATTTATTAGGATTTTAGGTCCTTATTTATTCAAATGTTTCTAAGATCCATAGGACTATAATAATCAAAATTTAAAATTTATGCCGCAATGAATATTGAATTCAGTATGATTATAGATGTAAGGTCATTACCGTCACTTCTTTCCCTTTCTTTCCTTGTGCATATAATTCTATCACAGTGCCAACTTCAAGATAGTACTGGATGGTAGTATAAACAAATTGAACCCACTATGGGTGATATTAGAAGCATTAAATACATGTACGCAATTATAGCGAGTTGGCCAAAGGGCATGAAAGTGCAATACTTGTCCAATAGAATTCTGCCGTATGTCTCAATATTGTGCATATGGATCGATTTGGGTTTCAAAGTTCCTGTAATGGGCATACTGTTTAGGCAAGGAAGGACTATTGACATAGCCCATAAACATGGTGATATCCTGTATTCTATGCAAAGCATATTGATTACGAGTACATTGATGGTTTGTCAATACCTTCCGCATTGGGACAATTTATTGCAGCAATGTAAACGCTGATTTGCACTTCATATCATTGTGGTGATATTACACACAGGTTTACACATTCGGGGCAACATGTGGGATTTTAGCTCCAAATATTAAATGTTGTCTGGTTTCTATGACATTTGCGTATTTGCACGTATTTATATCTGCTATAGGCCAATTTTACATGTTATTTAATAATGAATTTTTATACACCTGTCTTATTGCATTTTTACATTTCTCTGCGTTTGGCACTGTATTAACATGAGGAAATTCATGACTAATGTATATATATTTTTTCTATGTCTTTCTGCCCAATTTTGCACGTGGTACTGCACTGTCACTTTAAATTGTTGGTTTCCTGTCACAACGTCATGTGATCAAGGCCTCTCGAAGGCCGAAACGCGTCATGGCGGTGGTGCGGTGTATTTGGATTTAATAAAGAACCCTGCACTTAACTCTTGGGTCCGTGTTCGTCTTTCCTGGAGCAATTTGGAAGTCTGAAACGGAGTCTTTTGCATATATATATATATATATATCCAAGAACAAAGTCCAATGCACGGAAGAAACGACACACACTTAGATTTGCGTGGATGCCAAACCTCGAAACATGACGCGTTTCGGCCACAACACTGGCCTTGATCACATGGACACAATGGTCAAATCACAGTGCTTAAATTCATCAAAGAAACAAACAACAGACTGGCAATAAGAAAACAAAATAGAAGTAATACACGTATCTCCTCAGTTGATGGGCTTGTATACTTGCAAATAACCTTAAACATGATTGTACAAAAAGAAATTAATTCATTGGTATTTCCTACAACAAACTTGGTATTGTTGACCCTCAGTTTTAAGTGTATTAAAAATTGAACCTGTATTGGACGGGATCGTCAAACAAAGTTAGCTGTCTAGACTTTTCATGCCATGCAATGTTTGGCAAACTAATCGCAAGCGAAAAAGAAAATTATTGAAAGTAAAATTCTTAAACATCATCATTAAGTCTCCCGTGTCCAGTGAAGACAGTATCCTGAGTTAACCATGATATCACAGATCAAATTCTCTATGGTTACTGTTGCCGAGTCACAGCCAGATGCATTCTGGATCTGGTAGTTTAAAAAAGTGGAGAGGGTTGTATCTCAAAATCCCCGTGTGCCACTTCCTTGGAAAGTATCAATCAACATGGGATTCTGGCTAAACACTTGTGTACAGTTCCTACATGTTCTGTGTCATCCGACCAGAATTGGAGAACCTGGAAATACTGCGAGTGCTGAATGGCCATCCCCATTGCAGTCGAGTTATCCGTGCAATTACAAAAACTAAATCATGATGTGAGGACATGTAAAACATTCTAAAAGGAATTCTCAACTAATCCCACTAATACACTAAATGTATCAACTATCACGGGCCGTAATCAATCTAAATGAATGTACAGATTGTATCTCATGCCTGGGCGTCCCCCTCATGACAATCACTGGTGCGTCTGGTTCATGTCAGGTAATTCCATCATGGTAACCTCTCTCAGAGCAACCAGAACATGTTCAATGCTGGAAAATGCTGGGCAACATGAATGTATGAGTCTAGTAATCAATCAAAGCTTTATTTCGACAACTGGTGTCATAAAAGCAAGAACAGATAAGAATATAGTAGAGTTTAAAAATATAAAAACAGGATACAGAGAGCACTTAAAAGCACGTACAGAGGATGATCTGTCTTCAAAAACATAGACATTAAAACTTAGAGACTTTTGGTGTTCATTAAACATCAGTCCCTCTTGCAGTTATACAAAAAAGATACAATTGTAAAACAGATACAAACAACAATTCATAAGACATACCCCATGGTACACACAGGATCGCTCCCAGTGAGAAAGAAAATAGTACTGCGTACAACATGGGGACCCTTGAATATTTGTCGGAAATCTGTCCCTCCTGCTATCGCTGTGAAGGGCTCCCAGTATCAATGATGAAAGGAGCAAAAGTGGGGTTGAAAAAACCCAACTATCCAGATCATTAAGAACAACAATTCATCATAAAAGACAATAATGCAGAAAAATTCATAAAAGTTAAGATTGAACAAGTATACAAGGTAAATAAGAAAGGCACAATCTATATATTACAGTGGTTCGGAGGGGGGAGTATCGCCAAATTGAGCTGGCCCACTTCTGATTGTCTAATGTTCGCCCTGTGGGGCCTTGTAGTATAGGGCAACGTGAGCGGTCAGCTCGGCTGCTAAAACAGTAAAGTGCATATGCGTCAATTCAGCAAAAAAGATATTGCAGTTAGGAGTACTGCCTGATGTTCACGGCCAGTTACATACTAGGGACTGGCCTACTACATTCGACAATACTTCTCTCTTGAGCCTTTCTCCTCGTAGCCCACATAAGGCCTAAAAACTTCGCTACTGCACAAACAAAGAAAGATCTAGCATCTGATTTAAGAATTCGCAAGGCGTCCCGGAAGTTCCGTGTACCCAGTTGCTGGCAGATGGGTCTTATCCATTTGGATCTATAGTGCATGTAAGCTGGACATGCAAACAGCACGTGAGCAACGGACTCCACTGCTGCCACGCATCCTGGGCAATTGCTAGAATATGAGCCATTGCTATGCCATTTAGCTAGTGTCCCGTTAACAGGTAGGGTTCCAAGCCTAAATTGTGTATAGAGTTTCCTGTCATGGGGGACCTGTATTAAGTCCAGATAGGGTTCCAATGATCTAATGTGTTTATGTGTTTGGAACTCTATCGTAAGTGTCCCCTGGTCGGGCCTGATGGAGTCTTGTTGTGCAACCCACTCCCAATAGAGACGTTTTACTGCTTCTTTTTGTAGCAGGGGAGAAGCAGGGTGATCCCACAGTTCCTGTAGCCCTATGTCAGACGCAAGCTTCCTTACATGTTTAATCCACCCCACCTTATTACCTGTATCTAAGCGGGCTATCTCTGTCAGGGCTTCGGCATACGACCGGAGCTCTGGGGTCCGCAAGATCCTGGCCCAAAACAACAAAGGGCGGAGCTTTGCAATATCACTTATAGAGCGTTGTCCCATATCTAGCAGAAGAGGAGATAATGGGGTACTTTGGGGCAGCATCACTAGGTTCCTTAGGAACTTGTGCTCTGACCTACTTTGTTTGAAGATGTTATTAAAATCCCAGAGCTCAGCCCCGTACAGACCTGAGGTAGCTGCTTTTAAATTGTAGGCCTGCAAAGCAGCAGCAACAGGTCTGCTATGGGACGAGCAGTGTTCTTTACCTAGTGCCCCTGTGACACCCTTATGAGTCAGTACCATTTTGGTAAGGTGGAACTTCCAAGTCATTATGTCAGAAAGTTTGACTCCTAGATAGTCAAAAGTGCTCACTCGCTCGAGGGGAGCCCCTCCTAAAGTAGGGTTACCTTTATAAGACTTATGGGGATTAAAAGCCATATATTTGGTTTTTGTGGTGTTTATTACCAAGCCCCGTGTGTCGCAGAAAAGTTTAAACCTGTTTAGGAGTAACTGGAGCCCTGCTGGTGTTTTAGACACCAAGAAGGTGTCATCTGCAAATAAAAGGGTTACAACCTTATACCCAATGGAGCATCAGCAGGCTCCTGTGATAAAAAAACTCACCACCCCATTCATATACAGGGAGAAGAGGGTGGGGGCCAAGACGCAGCCTTGGCGAACTCGCCTGCTGACTGGAATGCGGTCTGTAAGTTGTCCCTGTGAGCCCCATCTTATCCGTGCAAAGTTATATTCATGCAACCGGATAACCAGGTTGAGGATTGGTGGTGGGATACCCATATCTGCGAGCACCTTCCATAGTAGCTTCCTAGGTACTAAATCAAAAGCTGTCTTTAAGTCGATACACGCTAGATATAGACTACCCCGGCCAATCACTACAACCTTCCAAAACAGGGGTAGGAGGCGAAATACCTGGTCGATGGTCCCTGTCTTAGCCCAAAAACCTGCTTGGTATTGTGAGAGGATTGAGTTGGATGCCACCCATTCCTGAATCTTGGAGAGAAGAGCTCTGCAGAACACCTTTTGTAGCGCATCTATCAAGCTTAAGGGCCTGTAATTGTAGGGTTCTCCTCTATCTACCTTTTTGAATATAGGAACCACCTCTGCTCCCTTCCAAGTCCCTGGGACGGGGGCACCACTCGCTATGGCGTTGGCAAGAAGTAGGACATAACGAGCCCACTTGGCGGTATCATAAAGGAAAAAATCCCCCGGAATGCCGTCAGGCCCTGGGGCTTTAGACTTTACTTGAGTCTACCGGACATGTCTCAATCGCGAATTCATAGTGGTTAAAGTACCATGTAAGTGCTGACATGGTGTGTTGTAATCTACTGATACCCACATAAACATCAGCAAAGACAATCATCCTCTTGTACATATCATTGTATCTAATGGATACATGCCAATGGTAATGAAAACCTTAAATGTGAAAAAAATCTTAATTGTAACAAAAGAGAAAAATTCAAAAATGCCACAGATCTTACCTGAAATGTCCAACTGCACCATGCAGATAGATGAAGAAAAGGGTAGGGGTTTCGTTCAGAAATGTTGTACAGCGTATCTTGGAGTACCCAATGGTCTGAACTCGGATGAGGAATTGTATATTCATTTGTAATAGTCCCGTTTTTCAGTAAGATTGGGTTTGCTCATCGCGCCCCTTGAGCCCAGTTCCAGTGCTTTCAGCTGCAAGCAGAACATTCTGCTGGCCTGTATATATTTCTTTTTAGTTTTCTCACGTGGGTGGGGTAGGGTCACTTCATTTGTCGAACACTTATTTCACATTTGTGCATTTATTTCTTATTCCAATGTGATAACCTTTTTGCTATTGTGTGTGTGGGAAGTTCAGCGGGAGGATTGTCTCTTATATGTTGAGATTGAGCAGGGACGTCAGGGACACTTGTCCAACCACTCATTGTTTTTCTGATTTTGACATTACATGTCACTGTAATTGTTTGTCGTCTATATGCCCACTTGGGAGTCATATGTGCGTTTTTATTTCAGCCATTGGGGCTGAGATTGCTCTTCTGGCTCGCTAAGCGCAGTACAGCAGTACTTAGATTGCATCAACTTATTTTATCATATAAGTTGGCAATTTACTGCATTGTTCTCGTCCCAATCTCACATTCTGATGTAACAGCTGGAGCCACACCACTTTCAAATGCGTACACATTATATCCTGGCGGATGACTATGTCCATAACATCAAGGCTACATTATAGTTTTGTATTTTCAATCATGCCGAGTGCCATATTGTGTCGCTTTACTTCGTACAGCACTAATTTGTTTAATCATTTGTGTTCGTTTTCTTTGTTGCTACAGCAATGAACTAATGTATTATATGTTTCATGTTACAGATTTTACAATGAAACATTACTGTTTATTTTGTCATTTACATTTTACATGCATGCATTCATGAGTATGTTTTCCATGACCACTACTTTTCTGACACTCACGTGTGGCATTTAAGGCTTGAGCAATGGCGGCCGCGCTATGTGATCAAGGTGGCTGTGTCCACCGAAACGCGTCGTCCTACGAGTGTTTTTGCCCAATAAACACTTCTTCCACATTCCATGTTGCCGGTGCCTGCTTTGAGGATTGAAGGAGAGCTGGTTTAAATGGAATATATATATGTTCGCCAGGGTGGAAGTGCGGAGAGTGTGCTTGAAGGATATATATATATATATATATATATATATATATATATATTCACTGAAAAAACCATAGGTTTTAGGGACAGTTATAGTTAGTTGGACATTGCACTCGTACAAAACCCGTGAAATTCCCCCGTTATAGTTAGTCCAGCTAACTATAACTCGCGCCCGCAATGCACTGCTGATGACGTCACATATTACATCACTCATGACATGGTCAGTGACATCACTGATGACATCACTGATGACATCTCAAATGACATCACTGATGACATCACTGATGACATCATCCAGTGACTGTGTGTTTCTGTAAAGTTTAAATATTTTTAATATATATAGGAAAAGATGTATTGAAGAATGAGTGGGTGTGTAAGTGTCTGTATGGATGATTTAGTAGGTGCGTGACTGACTCTATAAGTGAGTGATTTAACGTATCTTACTGAATGCATGGGTTAGTGACTAAACTGGGTGAATGTCTGTATCCGTCTGTCTGTTGCTGTGTAAGTGGCTGCATGTGTTTGTGAATAGCTACATGAGTGTCTATATGAGTTATTGAATGCTTGTCTGAGTATCTGTATGGGTGCCTGAGTGTTTGTGTGGGAGGGGTGTGTGCAACTCTGTGCATAGATGTGTGAGTGGGTGATTCACTGGGTGGATGGTTTCAAGAGTGCAACTGTGATAGACTGTATGGGTGGGTAAGTGTGTGTAAGAGTGTGTTAGTGAGTGAATGTATGTCCCAGTGGTACATGTGTGAGTAACTACATATGTGAAAGGCAGTATATATGTGTGTTGGAGTATATAAATAGCTATAAGCGAGAGTGAGTGATTGTGATAGTGGCTGTATGGATGAGTGTGTGCTTGTATCAGTGATTGTATAAGAGCGTAAGAATGTGCTACTATTTGTATGAGTAAGTGAGCTGGTGTGTGTATAACTGTATAGGTGAGTAAATGGTAGTGTGTTTAATTATTTGCATGACTGACTAGGTGTGTGAGTACCTCTATGGATGAGTGGCGGTGTTTGAGTGTCTATATAGGAGTATGAGTGCATATGATAGTCCTGTACTGAGTGACCGTAAGTATGAGTGACTGTACGGGTGAGTGAGTGGATGTGTGCGTAGACCTAAGAATCAGTGAGTGGGTATGTAGTTATTGGTGTTGGAGTGTCTAAGGTTTTGCGAATGGCAGTCTGTAATTTAGAGTGGGTGTATCAAAGGTTATATTAGAGTGTGAGGAGGTGCATCAGATTATCACGTGGATGATGTCATCAGTGATGTCATTTGAGATGTCATCAGTGATGTCATCAGTGATGTCACTGACCATGTCATGAGTGATGTAATATGTGACGTCATCAGCAGTGCATTGCGGGGCGCGAGTTATAGTTAGCTGGACTAACTATAACGGGGGAATTTCACGGGTTTTGTACGAGTGCAATGTCCAACTAACTATAACTGTCCCTAAAACCTATGGTTTTTTCAGTGAATTTCAAAGGTTTTTAAATGCTAATTTGTAACTATAACGTCCCTGAAACCTATGGTTTTTTCAGTGAATTTCAAAGGTTTTTTAAATGCTAATTTGTAACTATAACATGTCTGAAACCTACAGTTTTTTCAGTGAATTTCAAAGGTTTTGTAAATGACAATTTTTAAATGTATTAATTGTTATATAAATTTTTTTCATACTGATTTCCAAATTTTTAGAAACAATTTTTTTTTACATATTTTATTTTTAAATTACATTGTAATTACATTATACATTACATTACAAAAAATACTTTCTCAGAATGAATTACTTTAGTTTAATTACTTTGCACATAGGCAATAGACTTTTAAGTACAGTAGTTACAGTTGTTGCAATGGGCAACACATTTTCAAACACAATGCAACATTCAGCTCAATGTGAATTTCTAGTTAAATGCAATTAGTTACTTTATGGATTACTTTTCTAACCACATTACTGGATCCTAGATTCAGTCCTGGGACATCTCCTGTAAACAGTTGAGTAAAAGCGTTTTGGTTACAGTCGTGATTTTTAAGGAATATTATTGTACTTTAAAAGTTCACACTTAGAAACTTTTTCTCATAGAATCACCAATGTTATCCTATGGAAGGAAATTCACTTAGAAGTTAAAAACTGTTATCGTTACTTTTTCTTCCTCAGTGTTGGATCCTGGATCCAGCACTGGTGCATCTCCTGTAAACAGTTGAAAGAATGCGTTTAAGTCATACAGGCGATTTTTAGGAATATTTGTAGTTTGTGAAAATCGACACTGAAACTTTTCTGCTGAAAACCAGACAATGGATTCCTATGGAAGGAAATTCAAGTTACTGGTAAGTACGGTTAAAATTACTTTTGAGGATCAGTACTGGGCTGAAAGATGCAGCACTGAGGTCTCTCCTGATAACAGGTGAGTAAATCGGAATTCGTATTTCGGCTGATTTTAGAGGACTATTTTAAAGTTCCAAAACTCCACACTTAGAAGAATTTCCAAGTGAAACCAGTCAATGTTAGCCTATGAAGGAAATTCAAGTTACCGGTAAGTACGGTTAAAATTACTTTTCAGGACCAGTACTGGGCTGAAAGATGCAGCACTGAGGTCTCTCCTGATAACAGGTGAGTAAATCAGAATTCGGATTTCGGCTGATTTTAGAGGAATATTTGTATGTTTCAAAAATCAACACTTAGAAACTTTTTCAGCAAAAAGCAGGCAATTATATCCTATGGAAGGAAATTCAAGTTACTGGTAAGTACGGTTAAAATTACTTTTGAGGATCAGTACTGGGCTGAAAGATGCAGCACTGGGTTCTCTCCTGATAACAGGTGAGTAAATCGGAATTCGTATTTCGGCTGATTTTAGAGGAATATTTTAAAGTTCCAAAACTCCACACTTAGAAGAATTTCCAAGTGAAACCAGTCAATGTTAGCCTATGAAGGAAATTCAAGTTACCGGTAAGTACGGTTAAAATTACTTTTCAGGACCAGTACTGGGCTGAAAGATGCAGCACTGAGGTCTCTCCTGATAACAGGTGAGTAAATCAGAATTCGGATTTCGGCTGATTTTAGAGGAATATTTGTATGTTTCAAAAATCAACACTTAGAAACTTTTTCAGCAAAAAGCAGGCAATGATATCCTATGGAAGGAAATTCAAGTTACTGGTAAGTACGGTTAAAATTACTTTTGAGGATCAGTACTGGGCTGAAAGATGCAGCACTGAGGTCTCTCCTGATAACAGGTGAGTAAATCGGAATTCGTATTTCGGCTGATTTTAGAGGAATATTTTAAAGTTCCAAAACTCCACACTTAGAAGAATTTCCAAGTGAAACCAGTCAATGTTAGCCTATGGAAGGAAATTCAAGTTACTGGTAAGTACGGTTAAAATTACTTTTCAGGACCAGTACTGGGCTGAAAGATGCAGCACTGAGGTCTCTCCTGATAACAGGTGAGTAAATCGGAATTCGTATTTCGGCTGATTTTAGAGGAATATTTGCACAATGGTGAAGGGAGGGGCGGGGCCTGAGGTGACATCTGTGCAAACGCGCCCCGTGGCGCGTTTTAAGTTGGGGGATTAAGTCCCCTTGAATCATGAGGGTCCCTACGGGCCAACTAGCCAACCAGGAACCTCCAGTATGCGCCAGAGGGCTGCGTTGCAGAGACTTGTACAGAGGCCACACCCCTTTTACACCTCTCTGCAACGCAGCTCTGTGGCGCTTTCTGGACGTACCTGTTGGGCTAGTTGGCCCCAGAGACCCTCAGGATTGAAGAGGATTTAATTCCCCATCTTAAAACGCGCCACGGGGCCTGTTTGCACACATGTCACCTGAAGCCCCACCCCTCCCTTCACCACTGTGCAAATGCGCCCCGTGGCGCGTTTTAAGTCGGGGATTAACTCCCTTGAATCCTGAGGGTCCCTGGAGTCCAACTAGCCCACCATGTTCCTCCAAAAGCGCCACAGAGCTGCGTTGCAGAGAGGTGTAAAAGGGGCGTGGCCTCTGTACACCTCTCTGCAAGGCAGCCCCTGGCGCATACTGGAGGTTCCTGGTGGGCTAGTTGGCTCAGGGACCCCCAGTATTCAAGGGGAATTCGTTCCCCCTCTGCAAACGCGCCAGGGCGTGTTTGCAGAGTGGTGAAGGAAGGGGCGGGGCCTGCGGGCCCGATCGTTTTTTTTTGTTTTCCCCCTGAAGGGAGGGCCGTGTGACCCCCTTCCTTTTTCTATTTTTAGGCCCTGGGGACCCCATCCCCCAGGGCCTTACCCCTCTTTTAAAATTAAAATTAAAAAAAAAAACGGGAAGGGGGCCGCGTGGCCCCCCTTCCCTGGGCCTGTATTGGCCCCGGGGACCCCATCCCCGGGGCATGGCCTCTTTTTGTTTTTATTTGGAGGGGGGCTGCGTGGCCCCCTCCTCAGGCCACTTAAGGCCCCGGGGACCCCATCCCCGGGGCCGGCCTTGCACTTTTTTTTTTTCCCTTTTTTTTACTTTGGGGAGGGGGCTGCGTGGCCCCCTCCGTGGCCTCTTATGGCCCCGGGGACCCCATCCCCCGGGGCCTGGCCTCTCGTTGGGGACTGTGGGGGGTCCCCAAGCCCCCACAGTCACGCCGGCTCCCCGTGTCCTACGGGAGCCGGCATTGCTTCACACATGGGGAGCAGCTAACATGCTGCTCCCCATGTGGAAAGCTGTCGGCTTTGGATATTGGAAGAGAGAGCAGGTTTCCTGCTCTCTCTTCCAATATCCAAAGCAAGTTTGCAATGACAGGACGGGAGCCGCGAGGCTCCCGTCCTGTCATTGCAAACAGCAGTGTCCCGGGGTAGGCACCCCGGGACACTGCAGGAGCCGGCCCTGGGGGTGGCGGTCCCCAGGGCCACCACAGGCTCCAGGAGGGGGCCACGCGGCCCCCCTCCTACATCGAAAGCCCGGGGAGGTGGTGGTCCCCGGGGCTTGGGGGTCCAAAACGGACCCCCATTTTCATTTTTCTTAGTGCCCCGGGGAGGTGGTGGTCCCCGGGCGTGTGGGGGCTGGAGCCCCCACACAGGTTTTTCAAATATAAAAAAGAAGCCCGGGGAGCTGGTGGTCCCCGGGGCTGCGGGAGGGCTCAGAGTCCTCCCGCACCATTATCCATAAAGCCCCGGGGGTGGTGGTCCCCGGGGCTTGGGGAGCCCTTAGAGGCCCCCACACATAAAATTAACCCCCCCCCAGCATGCCCCCGGGACTTGGCCCACCCGGGGGCCAATTAACATTTTTTTTTTTCCCTGAGCGCATCCTGCCGATTTTTTTAAAAAAAAAAAAACATTTTTTTTTGCCCAGGGGGTCCTTGTGGGACCCCCTGAGCAGACCTAGGGGTCAGGGTGTTTCTACCCTGCCCCCTTTGTGCGCTTTGCGCACTTGTTTCTGTCCCTCAGTTCTACCGAGGGACAAAATGGCTGTCAACACTTCCTGATTTGGAGTGTTGACAGCCAATTAACATAAAGCTCGTGCTCGGGAGGATCCGCGGCCCTAGATATACCTATCTTTTTTCTTTTGATTTTCTCAGCAACTACTGAACGGATTTACACCATTTAACAAAAAGGGTTCTTTCTGAACCAAGAACTACCTCTTTGCCAAATTTGGTGTAATTCCGTTCAGCAGTTCGAGGCTGTAGCCGTGTCTAAAGTTTCCTATGGAAAATTGCATGGGGAAAACGCGTTTTGGGACCCCCTTTTTCTCGGCCCCCGCTTGACGAATACCCCCGAGACTTTCAGGGTAGGAGCGGACCGGAGCGGGCCACAAAGTTTGAAAATTTTGCGAAGATACGTCAACCGGCAAGAGAGTTATTTCAAATAGAATGTCGCGGATTTCCTATGGATAATAGGTTGTAACTATAACTATCTACTGGCGACCGCCAGTAGATTATTATATATATATATATATATATATATATATATATATATATATATATATATATATATATATATATATATATATATATATATATATATATATATATATAAATAAATATATATATAAATAAATATATATATATATATATATATATTTACTTTAAAACAATTATTAACTATTAGTTTTAATTCCGTACTAGGGAGCAATTCTTTGGGGCGCGCATACCAACCTCCATGGAACTGTTTATGTATATTAGACTACGGCAGAGTGTGAGAGCTGCCATTCCGGCCTTCCCTACGGAGCCGTCCCTGCTCCCCCCTCTCCATGCTCTTCTACAAGAAGAGCCCCCAGGTCATGTCACATCTTATCTACACCGCCAGGCCCAGTCGGAACCTGGGCCCCAGACCCTGAGGGCGCGGCGGGAGTGGGACCGCGATCTGGGTCGGCAGCTGACAGATAATCAATGGGAATTTAGTTGCAAGCAAACTCAAGCCATAACTGCCAGCTGCCGCTTGCGGATCATACACTACAAGTTTCTACATAGGGTATATTACACCCCAGCCAAACTATATAAATTCAAGCTACGGGCGGACGACAGATGTGCTAGATGTCGGAGCGAAGGGGCGGATTTTCTGCACCTTGCTTGGCTATGCCCATCACTACAGCAGTACTGTGAGCAAGTGTTTAATGGAATGTCTGACATAATACACACACCACTGCAGGCCTCGCCCGAGATGGCTCTTCTGGGCTGCGTGCAGGACTTGGCTCCAGCGCATAAAAGTTTGCAGCCCTGGGGTTCTTAATCGCAAAACGTAGGGTGGCATGTCGCTGGGGTAGAGGGCGTGCCCCCAAATTTAAGGAGTGGATACAAGACCTCACTACATGGCAGGAGCAATCGCTCAGGTATGCTGAATTGCTTCCCCCTACCTCTGCTCCTAAGAATATATGGAGCCCCCTAATCACGTACTTACTAACCGTTGAGACGACCACACCTACTAATGACGAGGCCTCAGGGGGTGCGGATGCTCAAGTGACTACTTCTCCCACCTCCACGCATCTTAGGCAGTAGCCAGATTATACGGTTCACCACCAAGCGTGGCGGATGGAGTCGTGGCGGGGGGTGGACATTGAGGGCGGTAGGCTGGGAGGTCCCCTAGAGGCATAACTATGTAGTGGAACAGAATCCCTCACAGCCTCTCTATCTCCCTTAACAAAGACTAAGATGATGCTAATGCCTACAGTATATGATGCTAATATCAACATGTTAAAGCTAGCAATGATGTGTTTCCCTCTCTTCCCCTCCCTTCTTCTTTTGTAATGATAATGGGGCAGCGGGTGGGGTATGTTTTCTTGGTCGGACTGTCCTTCGAAACATGAATGGATCGCTTGTAACTTACCATTGCTGTAATGTTTGACTGCATTGTTAAAATTCAATAAACAAAGTTAAAAAAAAAAAAAAAAACTATTAGTTTTAATTTATTTTATCATTTTAAAATTATATAAAAATGTACATATATATATATATATATATAGAGAAAATAAAGCTACTTACCTGGATTCCCTTCTGTGTCCCTCCGGTTCTTCCTTCTGTGAGAATCTTGTGTGGCATATATATATATATATATATATATATATATATATATATATATATATATATATATATATAATGCCAGTTCCAATTACTCGTACGAATCAGGAACCCACACCAGGTAAGACACCACACCACACCACTTGTTCTGCGGATGAAGTCCACTTGTGTCCTGAGGTCCTCAGGACACAAGAGGACCTCATCACCCCACCACCAGTGCACCAGAAGCCGCGTTTGCAGAGTGGTGTAAAAAGGGGCGTGGCCTCGGACTACCTCTCTGCAACGTAGCTCTGTGGCGCTTACTGGAGGTACCTGGTGGGCTAGTTGGCCCCCAGGGACGCTCAGGATTGAAGGGGAATTAATTCCCCAACTTACAACGCGCCAGGGGGCGCGTTTGCAGAGTGGTGCAGGGAGGGGGCGGGGCCTCCGGCGAGTTGCTGGTTCCTTTTTATTGTTTTTTTTGCTATGGGAGGGGGGCTGCGTGGTCCCCCTTCCCTGGGCCACTTTTGGCCCCGGGGACCCCATCCCTCGGGCCTGGCAGCCTTGTTTCTTTTTGTTTTATAATTTTGGGGAGGGGGACCGCGTGGACCCCCTCCAGAGGCCAATTCTGGCCCTGGGGACCCCATCCCCCGGGGCCTGGCCAGCCTTTTATTTTAATTTTTGTTTTGGAGGGGGGCCGCGTGGCCCCCCTCCTCAGGCCAATTATGGTCCCGGGGACCCCATCCCCCTGGGCCGGCCTTTTCGCGGTTTAAAAAAAAAAATTATTATAGGGGAGGGGGGCCGCGTGGCCCCCCTCCCGGGCCACTTCTGGCCCCAGGGACCCCATCCCCCGGGGCCTGGCCTCTCTGTTGGGGACCATGGGGGGAGTCCCAATGCCTCCACAGTCGCACCAGCTCCCCGCCTCCTGCGGGAGCCGGCATTGCTTTTGAGCAAGGGGAGCTGCTGGCATGCAGCTCCCCTTGCTCAAAAGCAATTCTGCTTCGCTTCATAGAAGTGAGGACAGGTTTCAAGCTCTCACTTCCATGAAGCGAAGCAGAGTTTGCTATGATAGGGCGGGAGCCGCACGGCTCCCGCCCTGCCATAGGAAACAGCAGTGTCCCGGGGGTGGGCACCCCGGGACACTGCAGGAGCCGGCCCTGGGGGTGGCAGTCCCCAGGGCCATCAAGAGCTCCAGGAGGGGGGCCGCGCGGCCCCCCTCCCAACGTTTTAAGCCCCGGGGCGGTGGTGGTCCCCGGGGCCCGGAGGTCCATAACGGACCCCCGCATTTCATTACAGAGTGCCCCGGGGAGATGGTGGTCCCCGGGGCAGTGTGGGGGGGCTGAAGCCCCCCCACACTAATTATTGATTATTGCCCCAGGGAGGTGGCGGTCCCCGGGGCTTAGGGGGCCCGCAAGGCCCCCCCGCCCTTAATTAATTTAGCCCCGGGGAGGTGGCGGTCCCCCGGGCTGTGGGCCCCCCGCAGTTTATTAAATAAGCCCCGGGGAGGTGGCGATCCCCGGGGCTGCGTGGGCCCCCATGGGCCCCCGCAAATAAATTTCCGAGTGCCCCCGGGACCTGGCCCACCCGGGGGCTTCCAAAAACGAAGCGCGGGAGCCCGCGCTGCGTTTATTTTTATTTTCGTGGCAGGATTCGCTATCCCAACGCGAATTATGCAGTTTAAAAAAAAAAAAAATGCTTTTTTGGCCCTGGGGGTCCTTGTGGGACCCCCTGAGCAGGCCTAGGGGCTCAGGGTGTTTCTACCCTGCCCACTTTTCTTGTTTTTCACCTTTTTTTTTACTCTTTTCTTGTGACTCGGTTACCGAGTCACAAGATGGCTGCCAACACATTCTGGATTAGAGTATTGGCAGCCAATCAGAGTGAAGCTCGTGCCTCGGTGCTCAGATATCAAAACTTTTCTTTTTCTAATTTCTCAGGAACTACTGAACGGATTTACACCATTTAAAAAAAAGGTCTCTTTCTGAACCAAGGGCTACCTTTTTGCCAAATTTGGTGTAATTCCGTTCAGCAGTTCGGGCTGTAGCCTGTTACAATTTTTACTATGGAAATTAACATGGGGAAAACGCGTTTTGGGACCCCCCTTTTTTCTCGGCCCCCGCTTGACGAATCACCCCGAAACTTTCAAGACAGGAGCTGACCTGAGCAGACCATTAGTTTTGAAAATTTCCCGAAGATTCGTCAAACCACGCCAAAGATATTGGCAAAAGAAAAAACGCTTTTGAATAGAAATGAGATCCTAACTATAACTACTTACTGGCGACCGCCAGTAGGTAATATATATATATATATATGTGTAAGAATCCCTCAGTCAGTCAACGGAAGGCAGAGTCGCACTCAGGATAGTTAAAGAGAAAAACGATTTATTGACTGACGCGTTTCAACCTCACGGTCTTTGCCAAAGGGCGATTTCCCCTCTCATGGACCCTTCCAATATTTGTGGGTGGTGCATGCCCTCTGCGGCCTGGAACCGCTGCATTACATATTCCACCAAGTGCCCAGAAGCTTGAGGCCGCACACCGCTGCAGGTAGGTCAACAAACCTTTATTCGACAAGCAGGCAACTTCCCATCCCGTATTTAGTCCCTAGCCTGACGCGTTTCAGAGAATAAATCTCTTTCTTCAGAGGCGGCTTGAAAGAACCAGCAAGTCTCGTACACTGCCTCTCCCCTGCATGCTACTTAGCATAATTGCTTTAATTGGCCTCCGGTGTGCCCCAATGTTGTTAGTCATTAGAGTGCATGCTGGGATATGCAGTCAATTCGTACCTTTAAGCCCTCCAGTGGGTTCTGGTTTTTCAAGCAAATCCAGGACAAATTAAGCAGCCCTACATTGAGCCTCGGATGAGACTCTGCCTGCTTCAGTAAAAGTTCCCCGCTGCGCCAAACAAGAAGGGCGATTTTCCCTCTCATGGACCCTTCCAATATTTGTGGGTGGTGCGTTCCCTCTGCGGGCTGGAACCGCCGCATTATATATTCCACCAAGTGCCCAGAAGCTTGAGGCCGCACACCGCTGCAGGTAGGCCAACAAACCTTTATTCGACAAGCATGCAACTTCCCATCCCGTATTCAGTCCCTAGCCTGACACGTTTCAGAGAATCAATCTCTTTCTTCAGAGGCAGCTTGAAAGAACCAGCAAGTCTCGTACACTGCCTCTCCCCTGCATGCTACTTAGCATAATTGCTTTAATTGGCCTCCGGTGTGCCCCGATGTTGTTAGTCATTACAGTGCATGCTGGGATATGCAGTCAATTCGTACCTTTAAGCCCTCCAGTGGGTTCTGGTTTTTCAAGCAAATCCGGGACAAATTAAGCAGCCCTCCATTGAGCCTCGGATAAGACTCTGCCTGCTTCAGTAAAAGTTCCCCGCTGCGCCAAACAAGAAGGGCGATTTCCCCTCTCATGGACCCTTCCAATATTTGTGGGTGGTGCGTTCCATCTGCGGCCTGGAAACGCCGCATTACATATTCCACCAAGTGCCCAGAAGCTTGAGGCCGCACACCGCTGCAGGTAGGTCAACAAACTTTTATTCGACAAGCAGGCAACTTTCCATCCCGTATTCAGTCCCTAGCCTCACG
Source organism: Calotriton arnoldi (assembly GCA_963921515.1). Taxonomy (NCBI): domain Eukaryota; kingdom Metazoa; phylum Chordata; class Amphibia; order Caudata; family Salamandridae; genus Calotriton; species Calotriton arnoldi. The sequence continues at coordinate 503,711 of CAWUFW010012687.1, read as the reverse complement.
CGTTTCAGAGAATCAATCTCTTTCTTCAGAGGCGGCTTGAAAGAACCAGCAAGTCTTGTACACTGCCTCTCCCCTGCATGCTACTTAGCATAATTGCTTTAATTGGCCTCCGGTGTGCCCCGATGTTGTTAGTCATTACAGTGCATGCTGGGATATGCAGTCAATTCGTACCTTTAAGCCCTCCAGTGGGTTCTGGTTTTTCAAGCAAATCCGTGACAAATTAAGCAGCCCTCCATTGAGCCTCGGATGAGACCCTGCCTGCTTCAGTAAAAGTTCCCCGCTGTGCCAAACAAGAAGGGCGATTTCCCCTCTCATGGATCCTTCCAATATTTGTGGGTGGTGCGTTCCCTCTGCGGCCTGGAACCGCCGCATTACATATTCCACCAAGTGCCCAGAAGCTTGAGGCCGCACACCGCTGCAGGTAGGTCAACAAACCTTTATTCGACAAGCAGGCAACTTTCCATCCCGTATTCAGTCCCTAGCCTGACGCGTTTCAGAGAAGCAATCTCTTTCTTCAGAGGCGGCTTGAAAGAACCAGCAAGTCTCGTACACTGCCTCTCCCCTGCATGCTACTTAGCATAATTGCTTTAATTGGCCTCCGGTGTGCCCCGATGTTGTTAGTCATTACAGTGCATGCTGGGATATGCAGTCAATTCGTACCTTTAAGCCCTCCAGTGGGTTCTGGTTTTTCAAGCAAATCCGGGACAAATTAAGCAGCCCTCCATTGAGCCTCGGATGAGACTCTGCCTTCTTCAGTAAAAGTTCCCCTCTGCGCCAAACAAGAAGGGCGATTTCCCCTCTCATGGACCCTTCGAATATATATATATAGCGGTGTGCGGCCTCAAGCTTCTGGGCACTTGGTGGAATTATATATATATATATATATATATATATATATATATATACCAATAATATAAAATCTATTACAAAAAAGCATTCTATTAAAAATTAAAACATTAAACTATTTCAAAATCTTCAAACTTAAATTTACCACTACAGTCAGTGCAACAGTAGGGAAAGTGTTGGATAGCGGAAGGGTAAAAATTACAATTCCCACTCCAGTGAGTGAAACAATAGGGAAAGTGTTGGATAGCAGAGGGGTAAAAATTACTTTTCCCACACCAGTGAGTGTAACAGTACGGAAAGTGTTCGATGGCGAACGGGTAGAAATTACTATTCCCACTCCAATGAGTGCAACAGTAGGGAAAGTGTTGGATAGCGGAGGGGTAAAACTTACTATTCCCACTCCAGTGAGTGCAACAGTATGGAAAGTGTTGGATAGCGGAGGAATAAAATGGACTATTCCCACTGCAGTCAGTGCAACAGTAGGGAAAGTGTTAGATAGCGGAGGGGTGAAAATTACTATTTCACTCCAGTGAGTGCAACAATAGGGAAAGTGTTGGATAACGGAGGGGTAAAACCTACTATTCCCACTCCAGTGAGTGCAACAGTAGAGAAAATGTTCAATAGCGGAGGAATACAATTTACTATTCCCACTCCAGTCGGTGCAACAGTAGGGAAAGTGTTAGTTAGCGGAGGAGTAAAAATTACTATTCCCACTCGAATGAGTACAACAATAGGGAAAGTGTTGGATATGCAGAGAGGTAAAAATTACTATTCCCACTCCAGTGAGTGCAACAGTAGGGAAAGTGTTGGATAGCGGAGGGATAAAATTTACTATTCCCACTCCAGTCAGTGGAACAGTAGGGAAAGTGTTAGATAGCAGAGGGGTAAAAATTACTATTCCCACTCCAGTGAGTGCAACAATAGGGAAAGTGTTGGATAGAGGAGGGGTAAAAATTACTATTCCCACTTCAATAAGTGTAACAGTAGGGAAAGTGTTGGATAGCGGAAGGGTAAAAATTACTATTCCCATTCCAATGAGTGCAACAGTAGGGAAAGTGTTGGATAGCGGAGGGGTAAAACTTACTATTCCTACTCCAGTGAGTGCAACAGTATGGAAAGTGTTGGATAGCGGAGGGATAAAATTTACTATTCCCACTCCAGTCAGTACAACAGTAGGGATTGTGTTAGATAGCAGAGGGGTAAAAATTACTATTCCCACTCCAGTAAGTGCAACAATAGGGAAAGTGTTGGATAGCGGAGGGGTAAAACTTACTATTCCCACTCCAGTGAGTGCAACAGTAGGGAAAGTGTTCGATAGCGGAGGAATACAATTTACTATTCCCACTCCAGTTAGTGCAACAATAGGGAAAGTGTTGGATAACGGAGGGTTAAAATTTACTATTCCCACTCCAGTCAGTGCAACACTAGGGAAAGTGTTAGATAGCGGAGGGGTAAAAAAAACTATTCCCTCTCCAATAAGTGTAACAGTAGGGAAAGTGTTGGATAGCGAGAGGTAAAAATTACTATTACCGCTCCAATCAGTGCCACAGTAGGGAAAGTGTTGGATAGCGGAGAGGTAAAAATTACTATTCCCACTCCAGTGAGTGCAACAGTGGAGAAATTGTTGGATTGCGGAGAGATAACATTTATTATTCACACTCCAATAATTCTAACAGTAGGGAAAGTGTTGGATAGTGGAGGGGTAAAATTTACTATTCCCACTCCGATGAGTGCAACAGTTGGGAAAGTGTTGGATAGCGGAGGGGTAAAAATTACTATTCCAACTCCAGTGAGTGCAACAGTAGGGAAAGTGTTGGATTGCAGAGGGGTAACAATTAATATTCTCACTCCAGTCAGTTCAAAATTAAAAACAAACAAAATATTAACAACAAAAATATTTAAAAAACAAAATAAATAAAAAATATATAAAGATGTTAAAGATTAAAATTCAAATATATTTAATATTACAAATTTAAAAAACATTATAATGTTAAATGCATATGACACATACATACAAATATTATATAAAATAAAAAATAATTTTCAATTTTTTTTTTTTAATTAGAAAATATTCAGACACAAAAACGTTAATTATTTCATACATTTAAATTTTTTATTTCCTACCCTATGATGACACACAAATCACAACTCACATCTAAATTTTAAAAAAATGTACTTACATATTTAACATAATTATTTACCAATTAAAGAAGTATTATTAATTATAAAACAAATTAAAACTCATGAAAATGAATAAACTTCCCACACTTTACCCCTATAACCCCCACAAACCACAGCTAAAATTAAACTGTAAAAAAATTAATTACACAATTAAAATATATTTTCAATTAAAAAACTAATAGTATTTAACAACTAATTATAAAATGAGTAAAATTAATTTACTCCCCACCCTTTACTCCTATAAAAGTAAAACCCACACACACAAAAATATAAACAATTACACTAATTAAATATTAATTCATTATTAGTGATCAACTAATTATTAATTAATTAATCATAAATTACTTCCATATTTATCTTTCAAATAATTAATTATATTATTTAAGAACTAATTAATAATTAAAGAAACATAAAGTACTTATATAACCCTCTACCCCTATAAACCCCACAACCATCACCTAAAATTAATTACACAATTTCCATAGTTAATTTACAATTAAATAATATTTATTAACTAATTATTAATTATTTAAACATAAATGGCATCCCACCCTTTACCCCTATAACCCCATATCAATTAACAACTAATTAATAATTAATCAAAAATAAATTACTTTCCACCCATTACCCCTATAAACCTCACAACCCGCACCTTAAATTAATTACACAATTTGCATATTTAATTTTCAATTAATTAATTAATAATAATTAACAACTTAATATTAATTAAACATAAATTACTTCCCACCCTTTACCCCTATAAACCCCACAACCTGCACCTAAAAAGAATTACACATTTACCATAATTAATTAGCAATTAATTAATTAATATTGATTAACAACCAATTAATAATTAATTAATAATAGATTACTTCCCACAATTAACAGAATAAAATCTCAATGAAATAAATATTAATATATAAAAAATAATCATTAATTTATTATAAATAAATTAGTTCCCACCCTATTCCCCTATAAACCCACAACCCGCTACGGAACTAAAAAACGCAAAATTTAATTAAAATAAAATTGATAACTACTAAAAATGTAACACATATATTAAAAAACATAAACAATTCTTATACAAAAAAATAGATCACATACATTTAAAATATATACTAAAATACATAACACTAATTAAAAAATAGATATTTTAAACAACTATATTTTTGCAAACGATATTAATGACTTCTATATTTAAAAAAAAGATATTTCTTACCTTAAAATTGATATTCTTGACCACAATATTCTTGTTGTCGATATTTCTGACTCACGATATTTAGGACTCGATATTTCTGTTGTTCGACATTTCCAACTCGATATTCTGTCTGCACACCAAACTGACTTATCTGTCGTGTATTGCCATTAAAGATGCGCTCCTTGACAGGCCTTGCCCCATCCGCAAGGGTAGAAACCTTTGAGATTGTGTTCACTGATGGTAATGTAGGGGGTAATGTCACTTTTGACAAGAATATCCCTGAAAGATCTGGCCTTTTGAAAAGTAACACTGGGATGTTGCCCGATCCTAGGACCAAATATGGGATCGTTCATCAGAATAGGCCAATGTTTGGACAGGATTCATTTGACTTTCCTAGACCTATTGTTGTAGGTGAGTATAAGTCTGGTGATGGATTCGTAACTGTCAGGGCCTGTGTTGTCAAAAAGTAAATTATCCCTTTTCACTGATTTGGCCCTTTGAATGGCATTTCATTTTCAGGACCCACTGTGGGTACCCCCTTTCCCTGAACCTCCTGATCATGACCTCACATTCTTACTGAATGTCTCCTCTCTGCTGCGTTTGTGCCTTGCCGGAAAGAGCTCCCCAAATGAGATGCTCCATTTTAAATTATCGGGATGGCGACTGAGGGCATGAAGCAAACTATTGCCAGCTGTAGCTTTTCTGAACTGCTTTGTGTGTATCTCATTATTGCTTACCTCAACAGAGACATTGAGATATTCAATGCGTGTGCAGCTCATAGTGTGGGTAAATACCAGGTTCAGGGTATTCCTGTTCAATTTGGACACGGATTCTGTGGCCGAGGCCATCGACCCCTTCCAAATGATAAACAGGTTGTCGATGTACCTCAGCAACAGAACCACATTGTCCATGTCTAGTGTCAAGATGGTGTTCTCTCCCAATTGTTCTTCCCACCGCCTAGGAACAAGTTTGACAAACTAGGTGCAAAACAAGTCCCCATGGCAGTCCCAAGGATTTGATGGTAAAAAACACCCTTGAATAAAAAGATGGTTTTTTTTAGACAATGGCGTATCATTTCCTATATCACTTTGGTGTGTGCACAATACTTGATGGGTCTAGCTTTCATAAAATACTCTCAAGCCTCGATGCCTCTGTCATGGTCTATGGCCATGTATAATGATCCTACATCTAGTGTGATTAAGAGACAATCCTGTTTCCAAGTGAGGTTGGAAATTTTCCCTAGGAAATCTTTAGTGTTGTTTACGTATGAGGGTAAAGTACAGACAAATTCACTCAAAAAAGAATCAACATACCTCAATATGTTCTCAAGGACACTCCCCCTTGAGGACACAATCGGTCTGCCAGGAGGGGCACAGGCATTTTTGTGTATCTTTGTTAACAAGTATAGAGTCTGTAACTTAGGATATTCTTTCCTCAAGAGACCGTACTCCTCCCAATTAATTAGACCGCGATCCCGCCAGTCTATCAGCTTGTCACAAATATTGATGATACTATTGACGTACACAGTTTTGTTAATGGTTTCATAAAAGGGGGTGTCACTAAGTTGTCTCAAAACTTCCTGTACATAAAAATCCCTGTCTAGTAACACAACGTTACCGCCTTCTGAAGGAGGTATGACAATACTTTCATCGTCTGCCAAAACATTGAAAATCTCTAAATCCTCAAGTGCTAAGTTCTGTTAACTGTTGTACAGAGGACGTGTTCTCAATTTTTTCTATTCACTCATGACCATATCATGAAAAGTGTTGATATTATCATGTGGCATCACTGAAAGGAACTTTGATGGTGATTTGAAACTAGCTGCCTTGTGTACAATGCCCATTTCATCTAGACAACCTTCAATATCACTTCTGTCTACATTCCCAGTTTCAGATCCATGGAGTGTTATAAGGGTATCAATATCACCTATAGTCAGGCTGCATGTGTTGCAAGGGGTATTCGGATCACTATCTGGGATTTTGTTACCAGGTATACGTACCCCTGGTTTCAAGTGGTGCCATTTAGTCAATTTTAATTTTCTTAAGCATTTGAATACATCTATCCTGGTGTCTACATAATTAAACCCTTGTAGAGGACAAAAAGAAATGCCTAAGCACAATAACCATTTTTATCTGTCACTCAATATTCTTTTAGAGAGATTAATAAAAGTCACGTTTACCACACTCTTATCCTTTATGGCACCACAGTAGGGCTCTGCACATTGCTTCACACGTGAACTCTTGTGACCCTTGTGCTTCTTGTTTCTCCTTTGCCTGAGTCATTGGCACCTCCTCCCCAGCCCTGGCCAGTTCCTCGTGCTCTTGGCCCTGTTCCTCATCCTCTGGGTTTCGGTGTACCTTGACCCCGTGATGTTTGATGCCCCCTCCGTAGCAGTCTGTACTCATCTAAAAATGTGCTAATCTTGCGCTCTTCTCACTGCCTGGGGTATTGCTCCCTGTAGATGTATCTGTTTCACTGCTATTGGTCTCTTTAGCTCCTTCATTCAATGTATTCGCTCTATTCATGGGACTTTCACTTCTTAATTTATCCATTTCATTGTCGTACTTACGACTAAGGGGCCGATTCCGATCTCGGCCAGTAGGGCACCGAATCGGATTCGGCTGAACCGGATCCGATTCGGAGCCCTTTTTCCCGACCGATTCGTACGTGCGTCCGGCCGAGCGAGTACGATGCGAGCGCATGTGAATTCGCCGACCGACTCGTTCGTGGGTCCCAACCGCTCCGACCGACTCGCACGGATGTGCCTCGCACCGCGCAATGGAGACGTTCCCCGACCGGGCAAGTACGATGCGCGCCGCGAGCAGTCCGACCGACTCGCGCCATCCGGCTCCAAGAAGCAGTCGGAGCCGTACTTTGGGGGTCCGTGTCGGACCCCCCTGTACGCGTAGCCACGCTAGTCGCACACAGGGGGGACCCATGGGTCCCCCCTACCTGTGCATGTACGCCGCGAGTCGCTTCGAGGCGTACCCGCTGTAGGGGGCACCCTTGTACGCCTCGCACCCATTGAGTCAATCCGAGCCCGCGTACGCGTTGTTCGACCGGCTCCCATTGACTTCAATGGGAGTCCGACAGACTCGAGCCCGATAGCATACGTGCGCAACGTACTCGTTCGGTCGGGCTGCTAGGGTCCGATTCGGTCGGAAATCTCTCCGGGTCCGGCTCGGTCGGAGGGATTTCCGGCCCGAATCGGAATCGGCCCCTAAATGTGAGAACGCGTCCCCTTGCATAGTCGTCGCGACGACTATGCCAGAGAACGCATTCTCATATTTAGTAGTGCATTGCGAAGGCATAAGTTATAATTAGCTCAGGTAACTATAACTGCTGAATTTAACTGGCTTTGTACGAGTGAAATCTGAGCCTAATTATAACGTCCCTGTAACCTTTGGTTTTTTTCAGTGAATTGCTACGCTTTTTAAAATTTCTATTTCCTAAGTATAACATCCCTGTAACCTTTAGTTTTTTAAGTGGATTTGTAAGGTTTTTAAATTTTCTTTCCTAACTGTAGCCACTAACCTTTGACACTGAGGGGTCGATTCCGATTCGGGCCGGAAAAAGCACCGACCGACTCGGATCCGGAAATAATACCGACCGACACGTACCCGTGGCGCCCGACACGCCAAGTACGATGCAAGGCGTGAAAAATCCGACCGACACGTACCGAAACCAAGTCGACCGACCGAGCCGCAAGGAAAACAGCAATCCGGCCGGAAAAACACGCGAATCCAACCGACCGACATGCACCCGGAACAAATCCGACCGAAACGTACACGCGAACTCCAAACCGCAAAGTACGATGCAAGGCGCGAAAACCACGAGCGAGTCGGACGGAGGCCAAGCCGTACGACCGACACGCATACAAAACCGAGCCGAAGCAACACAAAACACTGCGACCGACGCGTACGCAGCATAGAAAACTGCACAAACACAGCGTGAACGAAACGGGAGAACACCGTACGAGACAAATGCAGGGTCCGACTCGGTCACAAGAACGTTTCCAACATACACAAACAGCACAAAGGAAAAATCACCCAAAAAAGGCCAAACAAGCAATTACCAAGCCAATAAATACTGGGGGGTGGGGACAGAGAACAAAGACACACCCACAACTCCACCTATATAAAGGACACAAATCACAACCATGAGCCTTTGCAAATGCCATTCCACTGCCAGCACCCAAGAGAAAGCAACCACACACCCACAGCTCATCCCTCACACAAGCCACACACCATCAGCACACCAACAAATACCTACCTCACATACACCCAGCAAAACACACACTCACACACCCTCACCTGCACACCAACACACACATCACTCACCATCACCACCCATCACCATGCCCCCCAAGAAGAATCCCAAGTTCCTAGATAGTGAATTGGAAGTCATGGTAGACGAGATCCTCAGGGTAGAGCCACAGCTGTTTGGCACACTGGTCCAACAGATCCCCATCTCCCAGAAAACCAAGATGTGAGAGAGGATCATCAACAGGGTGAACGCACAATCACCATGTCGGCGCACAAAGAGCGACATCCAGAACAGGTGGTATGACGTGCGCAGGAGGGTACGGGACCTGCTGAAGAAAGATTACATCAACAGCCAATACACCGGCAGTGGCCCTCCTGCCAAGCCAATATACCTCAGGCCCTGGGAGGAGAAGGTGCGGGCCATCCTTCCGCCAGTGAGCGTATATGGACTAGAGGACATCCCAGAGCCTGGTGAGTACACAACAAATGTACACAATATACTGCCACAAAACACACACATCACTGTCAAGGGGAGAGTCAAACCATGCACTCATAGCAATTACACAGCAACCAGAACAGAATCATCCCAAAATGTGTATGTCAGTCAGATAAACACAACACATGCCATCAAAAAAGTCACATCCAACTGTGCCAACACATGTACAAACACAACTACAACTACAGCTAGGCAGTGGCACAAATAGAACTAACAAACACATCCAGACATGTAGCCACCACAACAACACCAACACACAGTGAAGACCACTCAAAGGAAGGAATTCTGTGTATGCTGGCCAAGTCAGTGTAGCCAATAGCATCATGGGACTCGCAGTCACACATATTGCCCGCCCACAACTGTCCCATCAACACCACCCTGAACCATGCTCACATCACAGGGAGTGGAGAAGGACTCACAAGATGGCTGACACTGGCTACTGCTGTGGGGAGCACATGGCCCTGCTGCCAACTGTGCACCAACAAACAGCAGGACACCACTGACTGACATCCTGAGAGACAACTTACACTCCCTGCAATGCAAGCACGTACCATGGTGGGATATCTGGCTAGCTGGGTGGGAAGGAGGACTTGCAGCACTGACCATAGTCACAAGCACCTCCCCTCACACACACCCCAACACAAACTCCACAGAACCCACCTGGTAGAATGCAATGCCCCCATCCTAACACAAGATCCCACAAAGAACCACCACCCTGGGTTATGTTGTGTGAAGCACAGGGCCACTCTTGGGACTTTTAGCCAAACAACTGCCAGGACAACACTCCCAGCCATCCTGTCAGCACAGCCAGCCCACCCCACAGGGAAGCAGAGTCAAAAGGAAGGAAGCATGGGCATGCTGGGAAGGGGGTGGAGGCAATAGCATGATGGGAGTCGTAGTCACTGATATTGGTCACCCCCACAACTGTCCCATCAACACCACCCTGAACCATGCTCACATCACAGGATGTGGAGAAGGACTCACAAGATGGCTGACACTGGCTACTGCTGTGGGGAGCACAAGGCCCTGCTGGCAACTGTGCACCAACAAACAGCAGGACACCACTGACTGACATCCTGAGAGACAACTTACACTCCCTGCAATGCAAGCACGTTCCATGGTGGGATATCTGGCTAGCTGGGTGGGAAGGGGGACTTGCAGCACTGACCATAGTCACAAGCACCTCCCCTCACACACATCCCAACACAAACTCCACAGAACCCACCTGGTAGAATGCAATGCCCCCATCCTAACACAAGATCCCACAATGAACCACCACCCTGGGTTATGTTGTGTGAAGCACAGGGACACTCTTGGGACTTTTAGCCAAACAACTGCCAGGACAACACTCCCAGCCATCCTGTCAGCACAGCCAGCCCACCCCACAGGGAAGCAGAGTCAAAAGGAAGGAAGCATGGGCATGCTGGGAAGGGGGGTGGAGGCAATAGCATGATGGGAGTCGTAGTCACAGCTCTACATCCCCCACCACATGGCCCAGCAAGCTCACACTCACGCATGCACATCCCACAGAGAGTGGAAAGGCCCATCAAAGATGTCTGACTGTTGCTGTGTCGTGGGGAGCACAAGGGCATGCTGGGTACTGCACACCAACCAACAGCAGGACACCACTGTCAGCCATCTTGCCATTGCTCTCACACCCACACACACTGAACTCCCCACAAAAGCAAGTAAGTATGGGAATGCTGGGAAGTGGGGTGGAGGCAATAGCATGATGGGAGTCGTAGTCACAGACATAGCTCACCCCCACAACTGTCCCATCAACACCACCCTGAACCATGCTCACATCACAGGAAGTGGAGAAGGACTCACAAGATGGCTGACACTGGCTACTGCTGTGGGGAGCACAAGGCCCTGCTGGCAACTGTGCACCAACAAACAGCAGGACACCACTGACTGACATCCTGAGAGACAACTTACACTCCCTGCAACGCAAGCACGTTCCATGGTGGGATAACTGACTGGCTGGGTGGGTGGGAAGGAGGGCCGGCTGTCAACCAAACACAACCAATGCAGACCATGTTCACACCCCAGAAAATACATAGAAATGCCCAAATAATGCAGGACAATGTGCCACACCAATATCAACCCCTGACTGTGACGACTTAGGACAATGCAATGTACAGGCCCGCACCCAGAGGCACAGTCACAACTGTCATGTGTGTCAACCATTGATGCCTGCAGAAACATAACATACATTGTTTGTGTCTCCCAAAAACAGGTGATGATGGGGACACAGCAGCAGACGCTGAGGAGTCCCAGTCCCAGGCTCAAGAGGATGCAGAGCTCACTGGCGTCGTACAGCCTCTGTCCTCCTCGGACGATGAAGACCAACCTGGCACATCCGGTGCAAGTCAACATGCAGCACCAGCAGGACCACCAGCTGCAGCACCAGCAGGACCACCAGCTGCAGCACCAGCAGGACCACCAGCTGCACCCCCTGCACCCACCCCTCCAAAGACTGTCACCACAAATACCATCCCTGCCGACATGGACAGAACAAGGAGCAACACCAGCACAGGGACCCTGGACCAACCTGGGGCCATGGACACCACCACCACCACCAACCCCCAAGGTGGACCAGGGTTATCTGTGCGTGCCACTGCACACACTGCACATGTCAGCAGGGGTGGTGGGAGGGGTGGGAGACAGAGGTCGCTGCTTGCAGACGTTGCTGGTGTGCATGATGACCCACAACTGGTACGCATAGCTGATGCGTACCAGTCCAGCACCGGAGAGCTCAGCCAGGTAGTGGGGCTCCTCAGAGACATGAAACAGCAGCAGGCTGCCCATCATGCCCGCTTGGACTCCCACATGTCCCGCGTGGAGTCCAAGTGGGATGCACTGCATGAGATGACGGCGGTGCACAGGGACATTTTACAATGCCTCCGCCAGATGAACAGCAACCAGTCCACACCTCCCTGTGTGCCAACAACATCTGGTGCCGAACAAACTGCAACTGCCACAGGGAGGGAGGAGGACTCTGGCGGAGAGTCCCCTGCACCACAGCAGCCTGTACTTGAGGGCCCCCCAAGAAGAGGGGTCGTCCGAGGAGGGAAAAGTGAGAGGCCGATGGCCAAGCGCAACTCCCAGGAAGCCTGAACCTGTTCTGGATGTTCGCCTTTGTGCACAGACTGTTCACCCTGTTGACGGCAACACTACTCCCACACATTGCATGGGGAGTACAAGTTGGACCAATGTGTCAGACAACTGTGGCCCCGATACTGGGGATCCTGTCTACCAGGACTTTCAATTCACCTAGGAACTTCGGATTGCAAGATTTATGTACAGCATCACCCATCCTATGCACTATTAACACAAATGTATCACAATAAACACACTAATACACCATACTTGCCTCTGTCGTGATTCCAACGTGGGTGCTGTTATGGGGATGATGAACTGCAAAATTACACTGTGTATGCGAACTGCAACAGCAAGGACAACACAGGCATGTGAGTAAAGGCAACGTGACACATATGAGGGAGACACACCACCAGGGCTACACAACACATACACACCTAGGCCATCTGACTCATTGGCTACACTGATGTTGCCAGGGAAGACGGTGCAATGCACAGACACCACACCCATTCCCAGTTGTAGTCAAGTAGCCCACAGGTGCAGTAAGCAAATGGCAGTCAAATGTGTGACCACAGACAACGCACATCACAAAGTGAAGCACAGGTTTATTACACAGTTGCAACATGTCGTAACCACTACAGATGCAAGGTAATCCCACCTGGCAGCGGGCACACAGTCAACAACTCTAGACGGAAGGAAGTCCATGGGTGTGGCGCACATCACCTGTAGGGACACAACAGCTACCACCCTGGATGTGCAATCACGTCGTCGGTGGACACAGTTGACCAAACGAATCTGAAAGTACCCTGTGAAGGACAGAAATGACACACAGTCAAAAGCAATGGAGTACAGGACAGAACAGCAAAACTCATGCACAATACATGTTACAAGATACCCACCCAGAACCAAGTTAGCATGTCAACACTGTTGGGGAGTACAGCCCACCTGTTAGCACACATCGCAACACACATCCAGTCAAGTAGCCCATGGACACACTCCAACAGCACCAGAGCACCACCTACACATATCATGCCAACTCACATCATTGACATGACACCTCAGGATACTCAGATTCAGCTAAAGAAGTTGGTGATGAGCTGTGTGCGGACATCACCATCATCATCATCATCATCATCGTCACTGGCATCGTGGTCCAGGCCAGGATCCTCCACAGGTGGCGGATGTTGGTCATTGTCATCCTGGATGAGAGGCAACTCCTTCCGCACTGCCAGGTTGTGGAGCATGCAGCAGACGATGATAATCTTGCACACTTTCGCAGGGGCATATGGGAGGGACCCTCCGGTCTTGTCCAGGCAGCGGAAGCGGCTCTTCAGGAGACCAAATGTCCGCTCAATCACTCTCCTGGTCCGACCATGTGCCTCATTGTAGCGCATCTGGGCTGGTGTCACAGGGTTCCTGAGGGGTGTCAGCAACCACGGCATGTTGGGGTATCCCGAGTCACCTACGGACAGACAAGTGCACATTAGCTGACTTGGAAAAGTGGGCGGAATACTACAGATCAGATCACACACAATGGCACAAAGTCAGTACACACCGACAAGCCAGGCACGCTGGTTCTGCATCTGTGCCATCATCCTGGGGATGCGACTACTCCTCATCACAAAGGCATCGTGTGCTGAACCAGGGAAACGGGCACACACGTGTGTGATGGTCATGTCTGCAAGACACACCACATTGACCGAGTGGTAGTGCTTGCGGTTCCTGTAGGCCTGCTCCTGGGCCTGTGGTGGTACCAAAGCCACATGTGTCCCATCAATGGAGCCAATGACATGCGGCATCCTCCCCAGGGCATAAAAGTCACTCTTCACGTCAGTGAGTCGTCGCAGTCTAGGGAAATAGATGTACCGGTTCAGGATAGCAACATTGCCGCCAAAACATCGCGGAGCACACGGCTGAACATGGTCTGTGACATCCCACCAGCAGTCGCCACAGTATGTTGGAAGGTACCGGTGGCAAAGAAGTGTAGGGCTGCCATCACCTTCACCTTGGGGGTCAGCGCTGTAGGATACGGCCGGCCAGGCTGCAAATGTGGGGACAACTGCACTGCCAAATCCTCAATCAGCTGCCTGGTGAAGCGGTACCGTCGGATGCTGTCCCGTTCCACCATCGTTGCCAGGTCTGGGAATGGTCGATGGACAGCAGGAGCCCTGCAGTGCAGAGGAGAAGTAAGCAAGATTGTCAGTCACCCCACATATGCGGCATTGAACACACTCAATATCCCAACATACATCATTATGAGGCACAACTACATGAAGTGTGCAGTTCCGGAAGGACATGTATGGTACATACATGGCCAACATCTGTCAACACGGTCCAACAGGTGGCATCAATTAGTCCCAGGTTGGCCCATTGGATATCATGAGGCCGTGTCACAGTTCCCATCTCCTGCTGCCGTGTCACAATAACCCCCACAGTGACACGTGAGGACAGATGTGCCCCAGGCACCACAGCTCAACGACAGGTACATTCCCAGGGACCCTGTATTGCCACATGGACACTGGCATTACATGGAGTATCATGTATACACCACAGCAAAACAACCATGACCCCCACAGGTAGTGGCCCCACTTGCCACGGCAGGACAGACATGGACGTCTGTGACACACACACGCACAACATCAAAGTCCATGCACACACAACCTGGATGTGGAGACTGTCTCCCATTGTGCACATGAAATCAGAGACATTGTAAACACTACATGCACAAAGACTGTGGAGGACCATCACTATTGTGCCACTGGGACACCCTGGCTCAAACATACCGTCCCACATGGGACTCACGGGGTATGTGACATGACATACACATACACCACCGTGAAATGTGACCATGGCACATGCACAGATATGAACAGTTGCACATCACAGTGGTCATGTACACGTAACACCCAGGATCCTGTCCCCATGAACACGTGCACAGCCTGGGGGTGGCTGCCCACAGGTGACACCCACAGGACAACATGTACACCAACATACACACAATAGGAAATGCAGCCTTACATGCCTTATGATAAAGTTTGGACAGGCTGTCGTGATGTAGGTGTGCCCCTCACTCCCTGGGAGCTATCTGTGGCTGGCATATGTCCATCTGAGACAGGCATGCTGACATATGCCAGTCACATGTACAGTGATGCGTTGTACTGCAATGGACCGATCGGTGCCCCCGGCCGGCCCATTGCATTCAATGTGTGCGGTGCACGCGTTGTACCCCTGTACGCGTTGTACTGCAATGGACCGATCGGTGCCTCCGGCCGGCCCATTGCATTCAATGTGTGCGGGTACGCGTTGTACCCCTGTATGCGTTGAACTGCAATGGACCGATCGGTGCCTCCGGCCGGTCCATTGCATTCAATGTGTGCGGGTACGCATTGTACCCCTGTACGCGTTGAACTGCAATGGACCGATCGGTGCCCCCGGCCGGCCCATTGCATTCAATGTGTGCGGGTACGCGTTGTACCCCTGTACGCGTTGTACTGCAATGGACCGATCGGTGCCTCCGGCCGGCCCATTGCATTCAATGTGTGCGGGTACGCGTTGTACCCCTGTGCGCGTTGTACTGCAATGGACCGATCGGTGCCTCCAGCCGGCCCATTGCATTCAATGTGTGCGGCTACGCGTTGTACCCCTGTACGCGTTGTACTGCAATGGACCGATCGGTGCCTCCGGCCGGCCCATTGCATTCAATGTGTGCGGGTACAGCGTTGTACCCCTGTACGCGTTGTACTGCAATGGAACGATCGGTGCCTCCGGCCGGCCCATTGCATTCAATGTGTGCGGTGCACGCGTTGTACCCCTGTACGCGTTGTACTGCAATGGACCGATCGGTGCCTCCGGCCGGCCCATTGCATTCAATGTGTGCGGTGCACGCGTTGTACCCCTGTACGCGTTGTACTGCAATGGACCGATCGGGGCCTCCGGCCGGCCCATTGCATTCAATGTGTGCGGGTACGCGTTGTACCCCTGTACGCGTTGAACTGCAATGGACCGATCGGTGCCTCCGGCCGGCCCATTGCATTCAATGTGTCGGGTACGCGTTGTACCCTTGTACGCATTGTACCGCAATGGACCGATCGGTGCGCACCCATTGACAATGGGCTTGCCTGGCAACGGACGCGTTTCGAATTTCGAGCGAGTCGGTTGCTGGAAAATCAGTTGGTCACCCACAACAATGTTGCAAAATCATGTATGTCATGAAGTTGAAGATTTGAAGGATGCTGTGGGCGTGTTTTGGTGCTGCTATTCCATGGATTGGCCAGATTCAGAAGATGCAAACGACTTGGACCTATCACTTTGGACACAAGGGACAGTATCTGCCTCTCCAGCACATATATATTGCTGGCTGTTCCCCTGAGAGCTCACTTGCCTGCACTACATGCTCCAGGACGACATCTGCCACTGCACTGCTGCTGTCTCTGCCCCTCTGGACCCTGCAATGGCACGTACTGTGGAGAGAGCCCCAGCCTTCAGCCTTAAAGAGAACCAGGCCCTGCTGGACAGCCTACTTCCACAGTACAGCAAGCTGTATGGGACACCAGGGGAGCAGGTGAGTGTTCTGTGCACTGCCTTTCTGAATGTGCATTTTGTCTGACTAGCAAGGCTGAAAGTCTGCACGCCACTGGCTAGCAGGCTCACTGAGTAGTTGTCACCCCCATAGTGTGTAGTGACATGCACTGGACAGGTATGGTGCAGTGACAGTGCATTTGAACATGGTTTTACTTCCCATGCAATGATACCATGTAGTGACGTCTGGCAAACTGTCCATGGGCAGCTTTGCACTGCCTGTGTACATCATGTGCCCCTGTGATTGAGACATGTATATACAACTGTGTCATGCACGGATATGTTGCATGTGTGGTAATGGCCTTTTCACTTTGTCATCTTGACAGGTTAATGCCCATTGGAAGCAGGAGATCTGGAAGGACATCGTCCGGGCCGTCCGGTCCGTGGGGGTCTACAAGTTCCCGATCCGCAACTGCCAGAAGAGGTGGCAGGACCTTCGGGGCTGGACCCGGAGGATTGCACGGGTCCAGCTGAAGCTGTCGCCTCCTCGCAGGAGGGGCAGAACACGGACCCTGACCCCCCACATGCTCCAGATCCTGGCGGTGGTGTTTCCAGCCTGGATGGGCAGCTGAAGGCCAGACAGCAGCAAGGAGGGGGTGAGTCAAAGACTGCACTGTGAACTCTGTATTACATGCTTTGTGCCCTCCTCTGGCCTGGTTCAACTGCCACAGTGCAGCAGTCATGTTGTCCAGGAGCCATGTCCCTCTATTGTGCACTGCTCACTGCTCATCTGATTATCCAGGTGTGGCCCTTACATTCAGGGAATTGTGTCACTTGGGACTGTGTCCTTGCAGTTTGCTTCACTAAAGGTGGGGGACAGCATCTGTTTCCCTAACTCTGTTGTGGGCATCATGGGTGGGTCCATTGTTCACACAACTCCTGTGTTTGGACATGTGATCTGTGTGTTGCTTTGATATGCGGTCCACTTGCTGAGCTGAGCCACCACATGTGCCTGGGGTATGTGGCACATGCCCATGCAGCGTGTGGGAACAATGTTTGGGCCCCAGGAGTGTGCAGATTACGTGTGTCACACATACATAGCCAGCTATCCACTGTCCAGGGCACATCCCTCATTCATGTGGAGCAGGACAGTCATGCCTACTCCAGGCCATGCAATGCACTCTGTACTCCCACTCCCGTGTATCAGCTGACACATTGTGCACAGTGATTTGACCCCTCAGGTGTCTGCCTCTGTGTCAGTGTGCTGTGGATTAGTTGCCAGGACTGCTGGGGTGTTTCTTGGTAGGGGCTCAGCATGCCCCTGGAGATGTGACCATAGGAGACGATACTTGTGTGTCACATAGGTGTTTGATCAGCTGCCCGTGCAGACTGGGGTATGCGAATGTGAAGTTCAGGCAGCTGTTCCCCATTCACAGCAAATTGTGAGGGGCTCAGGTTCAGAGGGTAGTGTCACAGGTCTCCCTTATGTCCAATAGGTATGACCTGGACAGAAGAGGGTTAAGATGATGTGTTGTGTGGGGGATGTACATGTGCACTTGTGCAGCTCCAGGACTTGCATTCCCCATGACCTACTATTGTGACACAGTGCATGGTGTTGTTGTCTGGCTGCCAAGTCATACATCACTGAGACAGTGATGTATGACTTAGCAGTCATGCCTCTGCCATGGCATGTGTCAACTTATTGGTGGTCCTGCAGGGGAGTGACATGTGCTACATGCACACCATTGTGGCGATGGCTATCAGGACATGGGTGCATCATGGTGTCTGTCGCTGGTATGCATCACATGCATTTCCTATTTGACTCTGGGCATCCCTTTCATCCGGAAACCTGTACTGACTCAGTGGCAAGAGCTGTGATGTGTGCATGTCCACATGCCACACCGTGTCCTCTGCACTGTCCAACTACTGTGTACTTGGTGCATGTGTCCACACTGGGGTGTTGCAATCCAACAGACACCAGACAGATGGGTGCAAGGCCATGTGGGATGTGAGTGCCATGCTTGGCATCAGACTGACAATTGGCTTCTCCTGTTCAGTTAGGGCACTTTTAGCAATGTACAACTAATGATGCCAGGGCTTGCTCTGTAATGTGCTGTGCTCACAGTGGTGTGTGCGTTTGGTGCAGGTGACTGATGTCTGTCTGTTTCCCCATTGTTTGCAGATACATCCACGGCCACGGAAGGGGACAGCTCCACGGACCAGGAGGAGCCAGAGAGCCAGACTGGGTCAGCAGCCGAGGAGTGGTCGGAGGGACCCAGTGGCACGGAGGGCGAGGGGAGCCACACCGAGGAGTCCTCAGCACCATCCACCTCAGCTGAGGACCACAGCAGCTCGGAGGATGACTCCCTTGTGGAGACGGGTGTCAGCAGCCACCACACCCCAGCTAGTGTTGCTGTCCCCGCCACCACCAGCACCACCACCGCCCTCCCATCGGCTCCCATTCCCCAGGTCCGTGGAGGCTCCCATGTTCGGGAGCGTGTCTCCTTTGGGCCAGGCACCGCACCCCCTGCCCCTGTGTCCCCTGCTGCCCTGAGTGAGGAGTCTGTGTACCTCCTTCGCCAGCTCCATGTAGGGCAGACAGCCATGCTGAGTGTCCTCCATGCGCACACCGCACTGTTGACTCAGCTGGTGTCGTTCATGGAGGGCATCTCATCGGGCATGTCTGACCTACAGAGGGGCAATAGGTCCATGGACTCCTCCCTGACGGCAGCAGTGTCCCTCCTCAGACAGTCCCTCACCCCTCCTGCCTCTGCTCCATCCACACTCCCCAGCACCTTACCCGTCCCAAGCACACACACACCAGCACAGGCACACACCAGCACACACACGTCCAGCACACAGACACACACGCCACAAACAAAACGCACACGCACGCACAGTCAGGGGACTGAAACCAGACTCACAGGGGATGGGGCCCTGGTACACACACACGCATCCACGGGCACTGCGCAGTCCTCAGTTGCCTCTCCCTCCAAAGCACCCTCCCTTGCCTCACCTGCAACCCCAAAGACCCAGCGCCTCTTCCTCAGTGACCTCGGCCTCTTCCCCTCCGATCCAGCTGCTCCAGCATCCAGGGTGAAGAGGAAGCCCCCCACACGGAGCAGAGTGCCCCTCGCCCCGGACACCCTCCCCCAGGCGCAGACAGACTGAGGCCCCCACCCGCAAGTCCCCCGGAGTGCTAAGAGCAAGACCCCGCCGCCGCCCTGCAGCTCAAGCACCAGGTCTCCTTCCTCCATCCCTCAGGCCCCCACTCCACAGGTGCCCCCACCACACCCTGCCCCAGGTTCCCCCACCCACAGATATACCATCCCCAAGAGGCTCCGGCCTTCTCCCCCTGCCACTTGCTCTCCCTGCACCACACCCCCGCTGCGCTTGTCTGTGCCACTGATGTGGTGAGGGTGTCCTCCCCCTCTGTCCAGCCCACCTTGCCTGTTCCCCATTCTCCTCCCCTGGTGGTAGGCACTGCAGTGGAGTCCACTACCACCCTGTCTGACTTGGGCACTGCAGTGGCGGACCTGTCCACTCCATCTGCAGGGTCCACTGCAGTCGTGCCGGCACCCACAACATCTGAGCCATGCCCCCAGTTGTGCCGGCACACACCATGTCAGACACCTCCACTGCAGTTGTCAGTGGCTCTCCAGCACCCACCACCCCTTCCCTGCTTCCTCCTGGTGAGCCCTGATCCTGTCCCTGCGGTGCCTGGCCTACCCCCGGTTGCCCCTCCTAGTGGATTGTCCCTGGTTTTGTGCAGGCATGTGTAGGGTGGCATCTGCCACTGTCACCCACTTGTGACTTTGTTGATGGACTGGCTATTGGCCTTTGTTTATGTTCTACCGGACTTCTACTTTTAATGCCACATATGCTGAATAAAGCAACTTTCTGTTCTCTAGTGCTTTTGCTTCTGATGTACATGATGTTGATGATGCTAACCATGCCCTTGCTGCAGTGATGGTGATATTTGGTCTCATGATAATGAAGTGTTACTGTGCAGGAATCCATGTGGTCCAGGGGAATGTGTCCTATCCTGTGGTGTATCCATGTCATCCATAGCAGCATCTGAGGGTGTCATGTGTTCAGTATTTGGCAATGGGATTTCCTACTTAGATTGGCTATTTCACATCTGTGGCTTCCACCCCTGCACATCTGTTGTGCCTGCCATTGTTCAATTCGTCTATTTCCCTGACCGTGTGGCCATCTCCAGTGAACATGCAGGTTTGGGCATCAATGGGGAAGGACTCATCTGTGTTGTCAGTGCAACATTGCTATACAAGTGTGTTGGATCTGTGCTGATGATTCCGTTGGCACTTCCATGACCAGGCTGATGTGACGGGAGCCCTCATTTGGTGCTAATTGTTGATTGTGTGACCAAGTGCTCAGCTGACATGATGGGGCCCTACTGAGGCAACATATGGCACAGCTTTCCTCACACAGGAGTGGAGTCCCCTCATGGCAGTGTGTACTCCTGTGACATTGCCTGCGCCCAAGGTGTGTTCTTTGTGGGTGACCTTGGCTTCTTCATTGGTGTGTGACTGTGGCTGTGATCCCATTGGTTGGTGTGGTATTGCCGTCATGTCCATGTACAGCGTAGTGTGCAGTGTGTCAGACATTCAGGAGTCTTGTTGAGTGTCCATGTGTGATGTGTTTCTGCACCTTGGCTCCCACCCACCACCCTGGAATAGTCATGGGTGCATGTGCAATGTCACCAGTGCATGTGTGCTTCACTGCTGCACATTGTTGGAGGTCGAGGGTGTGGTGTTGAGTGTGTGCAGATGAGAGTTGTTGCCCCGCTAGGCCCCTGCCTCCATGTTGGCCTTGGCTTACTGGCCATGCTGTTTGATTTCTGCTTGTGTAGGTGTGATGGTAGTTAGTTGCTCAGTACACATGACTGTGGTTCACAGTGTGAACCACATTTAGCTTTGTCATCACAGTGGGATTGTAATGCAGCCCAGGGTCACCACATTGTGAGGGCCCTGGGGGTGGTGCTGTGGTGTGTCTGTGTCTTGCTGTGTCAGTTGCTGTCCCTACGTGCCTGTGTGACATGTGTGATTTGTGCTCCCTCTCATCTGACAATGCCTGCTTGCCCACATAGGGGATTTGGATCCATGAGTTACCTTTGTGTGGCACTGTATGCACATCTGTATGATTGGTATTCAGGTCTCCTCATGTGTTGTGTGGTTGCCTGGGGACACTGGCACCCCCCTCACCTGTTGTGTATGATGTGCAGTGTGGGTCTGCCTGTTTGTGTTTGTGCATCTGCACCACTGCATTGGCATATCTTGGGTGTGCCATTGGCTGTATGTAGTTTGGTGGGTTTCCCCTGCTGTCCCTGGGACTCCTAGGTCATCGGTCAGCACAATGATCATGGTTTGTGTGTCCCATTGCTGCCATGGTATGGTATCTGTTCACCTCACATCTGCAGTCTCCACAGGGTATCTGCATGTGTGTGCCCATTGGTGCAAATATGTGGGTCTGCATTCTGATGGTCACTTCTGTCATTGTGTCATTGATGATTGTTGACGGTGTCAGCCCCCATGGGTGTTGTTTGTCTGCACATGGCCAAAGGTATGTCTTATTTGCACTGCATGATTTGTGTTGCAATGGGACACATACACTACTTTGCCACTGATGTGTTTGTTGTTCTGTGACCAGGAATCATCCATGCAGTTTGGCAGTTGCACCTCTTTCTTTGTCAACACTTACCTTTTGGTCACTGTGATGATGGGGGTTTGGACCCCATTGCCACAATGTTCGAAATGTGCTTCAGCTATGGACCCCACACTTACATTTTGGTCACTGTGATGATGGGGGTTTGGACCCCATTGCCACATTGTTCAAAGTGTGCTTCAGCTATGGACCCCACACTTACATTTTGGTCACTGTGATGATGGGGGTTTGGACCCCATTGCCACAATGTTCAAAATGTGCTTCAGCTATGGACTCCACACTTACCTTTTGGTCACTGTGATGATGGGGGTTTGGACCCCATTGCCACATTGTTCAAAGTGTGCTTCAGCTATGGACCCCACACTTACATTTTGGTCACTGTGATGATGGGGGTTTGGACCCCATTGCCACAATGTTCAAAATGTGCTTCAGCTATGGACCCCACACTTACCTTTTGGTCACTGTGATGATGGGGGTTTGGACCCCATTGCCACAATGGTCATGGCCTGCTTGCATTGTGGGTGCCACACACATATATGTGTGGCACATGTGCTAGGGGGTCACATTGTATGTTCAAAGTCATGTTCGGTGTTGTAGGCATTTGACACAGTCTACACACGCTTGTCATGGTGTTGGGGGGATGTCTTCTTCTTGCATTCCCTAGGTTGTGGTGTGCTGGTTGTGTCATGCATTGTCCATCCTATGAGTGGGGGTGGTAGTAGTGGTAGGCATCCAGCCTACCCTGGGTGAGGGTGGTAGTAGTGGTAGGCATCCAGCCCCCCCTGGCTAAGGGTGGTAGTAGTGGTAGGCATCCAGCCCCCCCTGGGTGAGGGTGGTAGTAGTGGTAGGCATCCTGCCCCCCTGGGTAAGGGTGGTAGTAGTGGTAGGCATCCTGCCCCCCTGGGTGAGGGTGGTAGTGGTGGTAGGCATCCAGCCCACCCTGGCTAAGGGTGGTGGTAGGCATCCAGCCCCCTGGGTGAGGGTGGTAGTGGTGGTAGGCATCCAGCCCCCTGGCTAAGGGTGGTAGTAGTGGTAGGCATCCAGCCCCCTGGGTGAGGGTGGTAGTAGTGGTAGGCATCCTGCCCCCCTGGGTAAGGGTGGTAGTAGTGGTAGGCATCCTGCCCCCTGGGTGAGGGTGGTAGTGGTGGTAGGCATCCAGCCCACCCTGGCTAAGGGTGGTGGTAGGCATCCAGCCCCCTGGGTGAGGGTGGTAGTAGTGGTAGGCATCCTGCCCCCCTGGGTGAGGGTGGTAGTAGTGGTAGGCATCCAGCCCCCCTGGCTAAGGGTGGTAGTAGTGGTAGGCATCCTGCCCCCCTGGGTGAGGGTGGTAGTGGTGGTAAGCATCCAGCCCCCCTGGCTTAGGGTGGTAGGCCTCCAGCCCCCCCTGGGTGAGGGTGGTAGTAGTGGTAGGCATCCTGCCCCCCCTGGGTAAGGGTGGTAGTAGTGGTAGGCATCCTGCCCCCCCTAGGTGAGGGTGGTAGTGGTGGTAGGCATCCAGCCCACCCTGGCTAAGGGTGGTGGTAGGCATCCAGCCCCCCCTGGGTGAGGGTGGTAGTAGTGGTAGGCATCCTGCCCCCCCTGGGTGTGGGTGGTAGTAGTGGTAGGCATCCAGCCCCCCTGGGTGAGGGTGGTAGTAGTGGTAGGCATCCTGCCCCCCTGGCTAAGGGTGGTAGTAGTGGTAGGCATCCAGCCCCCTGGGTGAGGGTGGTAGTAGTGGTAGGCATCCAGCCCCCCTGGGTAGGGGTGGTGGTGCGCATTCAGGCCCCTGTGTGCATATGTGGCATTGGTGATGGGCATCCCGCCCCTATGGTGCTGCTGTTGCTGGTGTAAGTATATTCTGCATCCCTCTGTGTGTGTGTGATGTGTCGTGTACGTGTTGTATGTGTTTTGTGGTTGGTGTCTGGCTTACCTTCTGCGCCGTACGCGTCCGTGCCTGTTCCGGTAGTAAATGTAGAATATTGGTATGATCGGGACGAAGAGATTCATGGTTGGTTCGTGTCGTTCGTCCTTCTCGTTGCTTCGCGTCGTCCTCGTTGCTTCGCCTCGTCCTCGTCGCTTCGCGTCGTCCTCGTCGCTGCCATGTTCGTCTCGGAGCCGTGGATCGTGTTGTGGCGCGAATCAGAGCTTATGTGCGCCTCTCCCGGATGCTTTGACGTGCCGTGCGTAGCGACGGGTTCGGCGCGTACGGAAAGCGCATCGTACTCGTTCGGCCGGACGGAGCTGCATTTTTCCTTCCGTGCGACTCGATTCAGCGTTTCCGGATTCGCCTCGGTCGGGAAACAGGACCTGGTTTGGGTGAGTACGGCTCGGCCGGATTCTTTGCTGTTGTGCGCATCGTACTTACTCGTTCTGCTTTTTTCCCGACCGAATGGTGTTGGGTACGCCTCCGACCAAGATCGGAATCGGCCCCTGAGTGTGTGAGCGATTGTATGAGTGTCTCAGTGGGTGTATGAGTGTCTGAGTAGGTTTGTAAGTGGATGTGAGAGAGTATGACTGTGTCTGTGAGTGGGTGTATGTGTCAATGGGTCTGTGAGTGGCTGTGAGAGTGTCTGAGTTGTTCTGTGAGTGGATGCATGAGTGCCTGAGTGGGTTCCGATCATTTTCCGCTCGTTGCTGCCTTTTTTCTGCTCACTTCTGACCTTCATTTTGCTTCTTTCTGCTTGTTTCTGACCTTTATTTTTCCCCTACCTGCTCATTTCTGACCTGTATTTTGCTTCTTTCTGCTCATTTCTGACCTTTATCTTGACTCTTTCTGCTAGTTTCTGATCTCTATTTTGCCTTTTCTGCTTGTTTCTGATGTTTATCTTGCCTCTTTCTGCTAGTTTTTGAGCTTTAGCTTGCCTCTGTCTGCTCGTTTCTGATCTGTTTCTGACCTGTATTTTGCCTCTTTCTGCTCATTTCTGACATTTATTTAGCCTCTTTCCGCTCGTTTCTGCCCTTTATCTTGCCTATTTCTGCCAGTTTCTAAGCTTTATTTTGCCTCTTGCTGCTCTTTTCTGATTTCAATTTTACCTCTTTTCCTCGTTTCTGACCTTTATTTTGCCTCTTTCTCCTCATTTCTGAGCTTTATCGTGCCTCTTTCTGCTCGTTTCTGATCTTTATTTTTCCTCTTTCTGCTAGTTTCTGACCTTTATCTTGCCTTTTCTGCTCGTTGATGATCTTTATATTCTGCCTCTTTCTGCTCATTTCTCACCTTTATTCAGCCTCTTTCTACTCGTTTCTGACTTTTAGTCTGCACCTTGGGGGGAGCCTCAAAGCCCCCGTGGTCCCAGCCGGCTCCTGGCCTCCTGCAGGAGCCAGCATTGCTCTCATAGACAGGGAGCTGCTAAACATGCAGATCCCTCTCTGTGAGAACAATCCTTTCATCTGTTTCCCTCTTGGCACTTCACATGGAGTTGTGTGGGACTGTATGCAGTGCCAAAAGGGCCTTCATCATCCAACTCATTCACTTCTAATAAGTGTGCTGGTGGTAAAGAAGAGAAAATTGGAATACCATCTTTTGTAATGTGGGTAATTTTGCTTTGTCGGTGAGCCCGTCGACAGCCCAGTTGTCGATGTCATCATACTAAGAGCTTTTGTGTTTGGAGAAGGTAATGATTTCTGATGGAGTGTAACTGTTGTTGTTGCTACCAATGATGACAAAACTGTATCCGTAGACGAGGTAGTTGTCAACAGTATGACAAGGCTGTCGTCAATGTGGATTGTGACAACAAAGTTGTTGCTGTCACCAGTGGCGTCTCCTCCGCTAAGGCAGAGGAGCGCCGCCCCACTGCTCTTTGAGCAGTGCAAAAAATAAAAATAAAATGATGATAACAAGACGTTAGTATCATTTTATTTTTCCTTGCGGGACTCAGAGTCAGGTTGGGTCGGTGTGGCATGGCTGAGCACGCCAGAGGGAGTGGTTTGCACTCCCTAAGTGCGCATGACTGTTTGGCTGGCCCTCTTCGTCCAGCCAAACAGTCATGCACACTTAGCATGTTCTCCACCTGGCTGTGTTGCACAGCCTGGTGGAAAACATGCCCAGGCTCCCAGTCACTGCCTCAGCGCCAAACAGGCCGCTCAGACTAATCACGATGTTGCTCATGCAGCATTGTGATTGGCTGGGAGAGTCGAGAGCCTGGGTGCTCCGTTCCTGCTGCAGTGCTGAGTGAGGACAGAGGAGAGGCGGCAGCAGCCAAAGGTAAGTTAATTTAAATTAATTTTTATCCCCCCGCCCCACCACCCCGTTCTGAGGCAGCCACCACTGGCTGTCACAGTCGCCAGTGATGGCTTTGTCAACAGTTTCTTCACTGACACGTGCCTCGTTGATGATGGGTCTAACTACACCTTTTTTCTATCAGAAGTAGGAGGCTCCCTCATAGATGGAGTTGAGAGCTCTGACCTAATGTTTCTTTTTTTTTTAACAAAAGCAGAAGGTGAAGTAGAATCCTTCTTTCTTTGGGATTTCGTAGTCTTCGAATCTCTTCTGAGTGCTTCTTATCTTTGTTCTTAAGAATGATCTTTGAGGGCTCTTGAGATGAGTCTTGTTCCTCATATCTTTACCTTTTATAGCTTTTTATGTGGGGAGAATACGTTCCCTCAGCTTCATCATCAGATAATGGATACACTCATAGCTTTCTTTTTCCGTGGGCAAAGAAGCTAGCTTATTTATCCTTCAAGGTTTTGGCAGAAAAAGTGCAACAATATTTACAGTCTTTAGACTTATGATGAGGGTGAAGGCAATACAGGTATTCTTAGTGAGGATCCCCAGAGAACAGACTGAGTTTTCCATACAACTTACAAGGCCTTAAAAGACCTATTTTAGATCCCTCTGACATAGGTTTTCTGTCAGGATTCATCAACCAAGATGTTACCTTAAGATAGCTGACCGATAAAATCCACTGAGTGGTCACAAGTTTAAGAATTTCATCAGAAACACTGAAGAACTGAGCAGAGCTCAGAGAGGCTCCATATCACATGACATGAGGTACGAAATCTGAGGTATGATGGTCCTTGAGGGCCCATGAGATGCTTTCAGATTGGTGGCAGTTCGGTTCCTATTAAAATGATGAAAACTGGCTAACAATGTCCCTTGCTTTACTGTACTCTGCACTTCTTAATAATACTGTGGGTCTCCCACCTGAACAACGGAGATTTGAGCATGAGAATCTATGGTGGCACAAGGGGCTTGTAAATAAGCCCCTAAGTTGGTTTAATGTAAGGCATGCCATTTTATGTATTATGTTGGATGTTTGTGTGCTGCATATCATGGCAGGGGGTACTATTGTGAGTAGAGGTGTGTGAAGAATTCCACTCCGCCGGCGGAGTTCATGGGGTTTTGCCCACTCCGCACTCCAGACGGAGTTCCGCAAAACTCTGCGAAGTGAAGCGGAGCAGAGATTTTCTCTCGCGCTGGAGCGCTCATGAGAAAAAATTGCATGTTAGACCTCCTCCCGGCGAGATTTCTCAACGCGGGCGGTCGTGGCAGGTCGCGACTGCTCACATTGAGAAATCTGCAGCTCGGGTCGAGGAAGCTGCCGCTCGAGTAAAATGTCTACTCGAGTGGCTGAAAGCAACAGCACCCTCCAGCACAAAGCAAGTGCTGTTCGCACTGATTTTACAGTGCGGGAAAAACTCCAGGCGCTTAAAATCAGTGTGAGCGGCGCAACTTAATATACTCTGCCACTGGAGGAACTCCGCTCAGTGCGTCTGAGTTTTTGCAGCACTTTACGGAACTCTGCACACTCCTCCCAGGCCTAATTGTGAGCACAGTGATAAAAAGTATATGGCATTTCTGTGCTATGTTGGCTGTTTAAGAGGCATGCTGTCTAATGTGTTTGGTCAGATATTTGGCGTGTGGCATTTTTGAGAGAGGTGCTCTTGGGTGTAATTTGGTAGACAGCTATGTGGCATATCTGGTCTGTGTTTGGTATACAAAGAAGTTATGGCAGAGGTGTTCCATTATGTTTTTACGAGTTTTTCCTTAGTGGACTGTGCTTTTGAGAGCTGCATGATGGCAAACTATGTACATCTGTGCAAAGTGAGATAGTTGTCCGGTCTAATATATCCTGTTGAATTTGGACTGTCCTATTAAAGCGAAGCAAACAATGTAGACTTTGCACTGCACGTTATATCCATATATAGTTCCAAGTTCTGCATTAACTGCATATCTATGGCTTGAGAGATAGCCACAGACCTGTGATCAATAAGATATAACAAAGATATATGTCAAACAGAGAACATTTGCAGGTGAGACATAGATCTGCCGCTTTCTGGCCAGCACTTTACCAGAATTCGGTAGGTTCTCAACAGAATTTGCCAGAGTGTTTGAATGCATGCTGATGAGGTGGCCGATTATTATGGAACCAGAAAAGAACTCTAGTGTTTCCCACTATGGGTGAGAGAAACGACAACTGGGAAGCACAATAGACATGGGAACACAGATGGGAAGAAGAGGGATTGTGGGAATACCTAAAAGAGATGGCAGGCAGGGGAAAACATTAGTAGGTTGAGGGGAAGCTGCAAGAGCAAAACAAAGAGTTGAGGAGGCCTGAATGTCCTAAAAACAATGAAGGGATTCATGTGATAATGAGGGCTAAGGAAAGTGTAGCAGGTTTTCATATGTAAGATGATCCATCCGAAGACAGCTGTCTTCTGCACTGCCTTGCCCTTCTTGGCTCCACAATAGCTGACAAAGAGCTGGTCATCCAGTCGCATGTCCTTGGTTGATCTAGGTAGTAGTTGACTGACTCCCTAGGATCCAATCAATGCAACCGCTCCTCCTCCTTAGTGTGAGATGGGGGAGGATGGGAAGTCAGAAGGGTGATGGACTGAGCTAGGATGGGTGTCGCCTCTTTTGGCAGGAAAGCAGGCCTAGTTTCAACTCCAATTTGTCAGGGCAGAAAGCGCTAAAAGGAGGGTGGGAGCTAAGAGCTTATAACTTGCTCACCATTCTGGCTGAGATGATAGCCATCAAAAGACAGTTTTTAATGTCAACATCCTTAAGAGACAACTATGTTAGGGCTCAAACAGAGTCTCCATAAGAAATGTCAGCATTAAGGTACCACTGGGGTACACCGTCAATCCCATAAAAAAACGCATGGCAATGGAGGACTTAAAAATGGATGGCTGGTCCAGCCAGCAGATAGAGGAATGCACAAAAGGCAACTAAATATCCCCTGACAGTGCCTAGAGAAGAAACTCTTTGGGCAAGAGAAAGTGCGTATTGCAGGACTTGAGACAGTTTGGCCTTTTGTACACCCACCACGCAACAAAGTTGTTCCATCTGTCTGACTAAGCAGATTTGGTGGAATGGCAATGTGCTGACAATATGATATTCAACTCCTCCTGTGGCAGCTGAAAGTAACTCAGTTGCCCCCAGTCAATCTCCACGCATGTAGGCAGAGGATGGAGAACCATTCCGTCCAACTGGGAGAGAAGGTCTGGCCTGCATGGGAGACTCAGCGGGGGACACATGGAGAAGCACAGATGATCTACATACCACACCCTTGTTGGCCAATCCAGGGCAATGAGAATAAATTGGGCCCAGTATTGGCTTATCTTCCTCAGAACCGGAGGAATCAAAGGTATGGTGGAAATGCGTAATGTAGCTGAAAGTTCCACCTCAACTGAAACTCATCCCCAAGGCTCCCCTCGGCAGATACTGAAGAGGGCAAAACTGCCAGCACTGAGCATTTTCCGAGTAGGTGAACAAGTCAACCTGAGGAGTACCCCAGTGAGCAAAGATGTCCTGGACTGTTTCTGGTAGAAGACACCACTCATGGTCAGCAAGATAACGCCGGCTCAGACTATCAGCTCTGACATTCAGAGACCTGCTAGCTGATTGACAGTGAGCCATATCCCTTAGCGGTGTGCCCAAGACCACAGTCTTGACACTTAGGCAAAGGAGGTGAGACCCTACTCTCCCTTGCTTGTTGACGTACCACATCACTGTTGTGTTGTCTATCAAGATCTGGACGGACCAAGGGAGGCTTTGCCTTCAGCGCCTGTGGAATCAAACGCAGTTATAACAGGTTGATGGGAAGAACCTGTTCTTCTGGAGATCAAATGCCTCCAATCTCCTGACCCTCCAGATGGGCTATCCACCCTACAGTGGAGGCATCCATCACTACTGCAGTCACAGCGGAGAGGTGGTGAAGGCCATCCTGCAGCTAAGGTTTGTTTTGTTCCCCCACCAAGCCAAATCTGCTGCAGTGCCTGGGGAGATCACGAAGGAGTACGACAGGCTTCTCTGTACTATAGCCACTGCCTGTGGAGGCACCACTGCCAGGCCCTCATGTGCCAATGTGTGTGCATGACCAGGAGTATGCAGCAAGCTAGCAGACCTAGGACTCTCAAAATTCTCAGGACTGGAATTCTCGTGAACTGCTGAGGCAATGGAACTATTTCCTAAATGTCTTGATCCTTTGCGTTGGAGGAAAGGCACAGAGAACTGGAGTCATTGGGAGGGCCATAGGTGAGATTTCGGCTGTTAGAAATTGGGTTTCTGGTTGGCAGATATATGCACCCTGTCCAAGCAGGAACCACAATCCTAGTCAGGGTAAGTCACAAACACACCCCTGGTGCAACACTTCAAACAATAAAACAGTGAAAACCCCACACAAAAAGATACCACACCTGGTTAGAAAAATAGAACCTAATTTAATGAACAAAACAAGACCAAAACGATAAAAGTCCAATAAGTAGAAACGGAGTTATGAACTTTGAAAGAATCAACTGAAATGTAGTTCTTAAAAGAATAAAGCGCTGACCGGGGCTATCTGATTGAGCTAGACTGGGTCAAATCCAAAAGTTCAGTCCGGCTGTAATGGAGCACGGGTCAGATAAAGGGTCCAACCTTGGCCCACTGCATAGTACTATGGTTGAAGCGTCGCCGAAGATGAAATGCGGGATGCAGGCGAGGCAATGTGTCATCATCAGTCCACAAAGGAAGGAGATGTGTCGGTTCTGGGCCACGCAACAGCGATGATGCATCGAGAATGGAGTTGATGCACTGCGCAGTCGGCGATGTGTCGGGGTCAATCCTCACAACAACAGTGATGTGTACACATTGGAGGAGATGCACCATTTCCGAGTCTTTGCGTCAACGCCAATACATGGATTCTGCTGGCGCAGCACTTCAAACCCACTTCCAAGGGTCCAGGACTGGGTTGGCACCACTTGGCAGGGCAGACTCATAGATGGCAGAGCCCAGATGCTGTAGCAGGTGAGTTGGAAGTCTTTTATGTCCCAGGAGGCAAGCCAGCAAGCCATTGGAGTCACTCTGGTTCTGGGTTCAAGTGATGTGGGTCCAGTCCCTCTCATCCAGGCAAGGAGGGCAACAGGTCAGCACAACAAGAAAGCAGTTCTTCCAGAGCAACAGTCCAGCAGAGTGGCAGACCTTCAGTTGCACAACAGTCCTACTTCCTGGCAGAGTGTCCACAGGTCCAGAAGTGTACTGAAGAGGTAGGGTCAGAGGTCCAGTTCTTTTTAGGCCTTGGTGTAAAATTCCACTCCGCTTACGGAGTTTGCAGAGATTTACGTGCTTAGTGTAGACCGCGGAGTTCCAAAAAACTCTGCGTAGCGGCGTGCAGCAGAGTTTTCCTCTCACACGGCTTGCCAACATTTAGTCGGTGAGCAAGAGTGAGTAAAATCACACTCTAGACCACCTCCCGACAAGATTTCTCAAGCGGCAGGTCAATACCGCTCGCATTGAGAGACCTGCCGCTCGCGTTGAGGAAGCTGCTGCTTGAGTAGAACATCTAATGTAGTGGCAGAAAGACGCAGCACCCTCTTGCGCTGCATGTGGTGCCATTTGCGCTGATTTTACAGCACTCGACAAACATACGGCGCTAAAAATCAGCGCAAGCAGTGCGCCTTACCGCAGTCAGCCGCTTGCGGAATTCTGCAGAGCGCGACAGAGTTTTTTCTGCACTTCACGGAGTTCCGCATAGCAGAACTTTGCAGACTCTGCCCAGGTCTAGCTCTTATACCAAGTGTTGCATTTGAAGTGGGGGAGGCTTCAAAGAAGGGCTTTGAAATGCACAGAGGTCCTCCCTTCCTGCCCTGGCTCCAGACTCACTACAGGGGGTTAAGCAGTCCTTTGTTTTGGGACAGGACATAACCTATTCAGGTGTCCAGCTCCTCTCTCCCATCTCCCTTTGTGTATGGCGGTCTAGAGGGAATGCACAAAGCCTAGCTGTCACCCACCCCAGATGTGTATTTGAGACAGGCTACAGGCAACACAGCACTAAGAGAAAAAACATGCTATCTTTCTAAAAGTGGCATTTTTAAAATTGTAAAGATAAATTCGACTTTACCAATAACGAGGATTGATCATTACAATTCCATAGGTACTAAACATAGTAGCTCCACCTCCTTCCAATTGGGAATTACAGCTTATTAAGTGTAATAAGGAATCCCAAATGTTAATCTATGAGAGGAGTAGGCCTCACAGTAGTGAAAACCCAATTTCCGGGTTTTTCACTACCAGGACAGGTAAAACTTAAAAGTACATGTCCTACCTTTTAATTATACAGCACTCTGCCCTCTGCTACCTAGGGCCTACCTTAGGGGTGACACATGTAATAAAAGGGGAGTTTAAGGCTTGGCAAGGGGTTTTAAATGCCAAGTCGACATTACAGTGCAAACTGCGCACACAGGCTCTGCATTGGCAGGCCTGAGACATGTTTCAAGGGCTACTTAAATGGGTGGCACAATCAGTACTTGAGGCCCAATAGTAGAATTAATTTAAAGGCTCTGGGCACATGTTGTGAACTTTATTAGGGATGTATGGGTAAATTAAATATGTCAATTGTGGATATTCCAATCAAACCATGTTTAGGGGAGAGAGCAGAAGCACTTTAGCACTGGTCAGCAGTGGTAAAGTGAACAGAGTAGCAGGGTCAACAAAAACAAGCAAAATTTGAGGCAAGCAGGCAAAAAAGTTTGGGGGAAGACCAGCGTAAGGCTGACCGGTCTAACAGACTCATTGACTGTAAAGCCCAAGTCGAATAGCAGGAATGCTGTCAACTGCAGCTGGTGCGACACCACCTCTGGTGAATCACCTTTGACAAGCCAGTCGTCCAAATAAAAATAATGGGACGTCTGATATTCTGAGATGGGCTGCCATTACCTTCTTGAAGACTCGAAGCCCCAATGTCAACCCAAGCGGTAGTACTGCAAATTGGTAGTGTGTGGAAGCCAACACAAACTGCAAGTTCTTCCGATGTGAACACAGGATAGGGATGGGAAAGTACACATCCTGCAGGTAGAGTGACACCATTCAGTCTCCAAGTTCAACGCCAGTAGTACTTAAGCTAGGGTCAGCATTTTGAACTTCTGAGGAAAAAGTTTGTTTCCCTGAGGTCCCGGATCAGACGCAACTCGCTGTTCATCTAGAGCACCAGGAAGTAACATGCGTAGCATCCTTGACACTTTTCCTGATCTGGCACTAACTCCACTGCTCCTTTCTGTAAGACTGCTGCCACTTCCTGTTGCAATATAGCAAGGTGGTCCCTGGTGGTCTAAAGTAATGCCTTGCCAGGCCGAGAGAAAGTCAGACACTCACCCCCCTCCAAATGGGTTTGAGGAAGTAAATTGGACTGATTTTTTGGCGGTGAGGGGAGGAGGAGGAAGAGGTCTCTTGGACGATGCCACAGCCCTACCCACTGGGTCTGCAGCTATACTGTTTAACCAGTGGATTAAACTGCTGTTGAGTCTGCAGTTGGTATGGCTGGTGCTGGAGAAAAGAAAATTTGTTCTGAAACTCTCGAAAGCATCGAAACTGATTATAGTCTCTCGACAGAGGGAGGCCTTGTAAGGCCAAGGAGAAAGTAGTGGCCTTACTAGACTTAAATCGCTCCAGCGCTGAGTCAGCCTTGTCCTCAAATAAACGTTCCCCTTCGAAAGGGGTACAAAATATCACCCATGAAAATAATGCCATACCAAAATATCGTGACCAAATTATCTTTGTCAAAAATATTGTGGTCCTATACTTATAATGGTAAGTACAAAAATATTGAAAAGATAATATCGTCATCGTTGCACTAAATATCGTTTTTAAAATATAGATACATTTAACTATAAAAAATATTAAATAGTAACACTCATTTAATAAAATAGATTTAATATATATATTTCAACAAATATTACAAATAAACTTATTTAAATAAAGTTAAACACATAAATTAATGTATATATATATATCTACATATAACTAGTTAAAAAATATTACTAAAATAATATATATTATATTGCAGATTTTTTTAAATAATGTAATAATATAACAAATAAATATATATATATATATATATATATATATATATATATATATATATATATATATATATATATATATATATATATATATATATATATATATATACACAAACAACCAACTCCCACAGAATGAACCATGGAAGGGGACACGGACTCCAGGCAGTTAGGACATGTATTGACTGTGCAAATATATATACATTAATGCAAAAATAAATAAATAAGTACAACTAACGGCATAGTGCGCAAATCTCCTGAAATATATCCCCTCCAAAGTCCCTTGGCAACACATACGATAAGTTGATATGTAAAACGCCGGAAACCGCTCCGTCAGCAAATCACCTCTGACCTGTATTTTGAGAGCAAGAGTTCACATCAGCTCCGTCCCTGTGATCTCCGATCAAAACAGTTTTAAACACAAGGCATCGGGATAGGATATGAGGCAGCAGCTTCCCCGGGAATGCAATGAGGCACATAGTGTGAACATTACTTGGTAAATCAGCTTCCCAGCGCGTGCTTTGACCTCAACCAAACTGCATATCCCATAATGCAACATGTCGACAAAATGAAACAACGGAGAAACACGAGGCAGAGTCTAGAAAACTTGTAAAATAAAACCGTGTTTTAGGATTCAAATTCATGCCAAAAGTTTGTTTAATGGAAGGGACCATAAAGTCTCAATGTGCAAATTGATGAAACAGCATGAAGAATTCAGTTCAAACTGGGCACAAATTAGGGATTTATATACCAATAACATAAAATATTTAAACTAACCATTTTAATTAAACTAAAAAAGTAAGCAACATACATTTCTTGCAATTTCATTCATTTAATGTTTATTCGATTTGAACACAAATCATAAAAGAGTGAGCACAATAAATCGTACGTAAAACGTTTCCTAAAACATTTCATCCAATTTAATAAAGATATCTTACACATTAAAACATTAATAATTATAAATATTATCATTTTAAATGAGCAAAAACATAATATTATAAATTGTAACAATGCAAAATAAATGATAAAGTTTTACATTTCATACATATACTATTACCATTGCAATTTATACAAAAGTAGGCAAAGTGTTGTACTAAGGATGTATAAAATGTACGACTCCCACTTCAGGCAACGCAACAGTAGGAAAACTGTAACATCACACAGGGGTAAAATTCACTATTCCCACTCCTGTCAGTGCAACAGTATGGAAGTGTTGGATTGAGGAGGGTTAAAATTTAGTATTCTCACTCCAGTCAGTGCAACAGCAGGGAAAGTGTTGGATTGAGGAGTGGGAAAATTTACTATTCCAACTCCAATAACTTCCACAGTAGGGAAAGTGTTTGGATTATGAATGGGTAAAACTTACTATTCCAACTCCAGTCAGTGGAACAGTAGGGAAAATGTTGGATTGTGGAGGGGTAAAATGTTCTATTCTCACTCCAGTCAGTGCAACTGTAGGGAAAGTGGTGGATTGAGGAGGGGTAATTTTACTATTCCCACTCCAGTCAGTTCAACAGTAGGGAAAGTGTTGGATTGAGGAGGGGTAAAATTTACTATTCCCACTCCAGTCTGAGCAACAGTAGGGAAAGTGTCAGATTGCGGAGGGGTAGAATTTACCATTCCAACTCCAGTCAGTGCAACAGTACCGAAAGTGTTGGATTACAAAGGGGCAAAATTTACTATTCCCCCTCCAGACAGTGCAACAGTAGGGAAAGTGTTGGATTGCGGAGGGGTAACATTTACTATTTCCACTCCAGTCAGTGGAAAAATATTTAAACTTAAATCTCACCATACAATCAGTGCAACAGTATGGAAAGTGTTGGATAGCAAAGGGGTAAAAATAACTATTCCCACTCCAGTGAGTGCAACAGTAGGGTAAGTGTTGGATAGCGGAGGAATTAAATTTACTATTTCAACTCCAGTGAGTGCAACAGTAGGGAAAGTGCCTGATAGCAGAGGGGTACAAATGACTATTCCCACTCCAGTGAGAGAAACAGTAGGGAAAGTGTTAGATAGCGGAGGGGCAAAATTTACTATTTTCCCTCCAGACAGTACAACAGTAGGGAAAGTGTCGGATTGCGGAGGGGTAACATTTACTATTTCCACTCCAGTCAGTGGAACATTAGAAACAAACACATTCTCTTCAACACAATAAAATAATTTCAAAAACATAGTAAACAAATAAAATATAAATATTTTTAAAAAGCAGAATTACAAATATATTTTATATTAAAAATAAAATAAATACATATTACAATTTAAATACATATCATATATAACTACAAAATATTTTTCATTTACATAAATACTTTTTGTAAAAACTATTTATTAAAAAATATTTATTTAATAATTTTATTTTAGTTACTTTCCGCCCTATACCCCTAATAAACTCACGCCCCTCACCTAAAACTTAACTTCAAGAACCAAATTATTTACACTATTAATATAAATACTTAGTAATAAACTAATTATCATTAATTAAAAATGTATTATTACTTAATTATAATTAAATTACTTCCCACAATATACCCCACAAAACATACAACACGCTCCTAAAATGTAACTTAACAAAAGATTAATTACACAATTAACAT
Source organism: Calotriton arnoldi (assembly GCA_963921515.1). Lineage (NCBI taxonomy): Eukaryota > Metazoa > Chordata > Amphibia > Caudata > Salamandridae > Calotriton > Calotriton arnoldi. The sequence goes on along the minus strand of CAWUFW010012687.1, from coordinate 466,574 downwards.
AATTATCATTTTAATAGATCATACCTTATTAATTAATTGAAATTAATTCACTTCAAATCCTATACCCCTACAAAACCCACACCCCATACCTAAAATTTGAGTACAAAAATGTATTAATTGTACAATTAACATAATTAATTATCAATTAAATAATTATCATCAATTAAAAACTAAATATTATTTACTTATAAGCAGAGTAGGGTGGGCTGCACAGGAGAGGGCGGGTGGCTGGGTGGAAACTTGCATGCAAACAGTGCCGGATTACCAAATAGGCAAACTAGCCACCGGCCTATGGGTCCCACTCCTTTTAGGTGCCCTACGACAATGAATCAAAATAATATCGAGGGACGCATGGTGGTGGCCGAATTGGAGTGTGGCCAGGGCGTGATCTGGCCGATTCCGGCAGAGACGTGTGGGGAGCTGGCCAGCCAGGGCGATGAGTGGTGGTACCTGGCCATGCAGTGTGAGACCCCATGTCCCGGCTGTTGATGGAGAGGGCGGTGGCTGGCCTGGCCGTCTGTGGACCCCCTATGGGCTTGTAGTGAGTGTGACCAGGGTCCGGGGGCTGGGGCTGGCCAGTGGCCTGGGCGGCCCAGATCCGGCTGGAGGTGAGGAGCCGGTGGACGGGAGTCCCTCCCTTGCTGCCTGTGGTCGGGTGCCTAGCTGGTTGGAGGTCCAGCACTTGGGATCCCGTTAGGGGGCACCACGTTGCGGCCGGTCTTGGGGTTGTGGAGGCAGCCGGGCTAGGTCCCAGGGCAGCTTGTTGCCCTAAACAGGTCGAGTCCGTGAGGGCCCATCAGCTGAGAACTCTGTGTGCCGCCTGTGGGATCAACTGGGCCACCCTCAAGAGGCAGCATGACTAAAGATAAATCATCCACCCCACTGACTAAACAGAGCACCAAGGATCACTATACGACTGCCAGGGCTAGCACTGCAGAAGGAGTTGTGGCCACTGGGTCAGTTCCAGACAACGCCATGATATTTGCGGCCATCACGCTGTCGCGCAACATGCTAGATGCAAAGATAGGGACTGTGGGATCCGAAGTTACCCTATTGCGGCAAGATCTCTGGAAGGCCATAGATCACGTAGAGGAAGCGGAGACCAGGATGTCGACTGTTGAGGGGACTGTGACATCTCTTCAACAGAAAGTCAATAAACTAACTGTGGTGACCAAAGAATTGGTGACATTAGTGCAGCATGCAAAGGGCTGCATCCGCCGCAATAATTTGCTATTTGTGGAGTTCCCAGAAAGGTGCGAGGGTGCCTCAATGGAGGTATTTCTATTGCAGTGGCTGCGGTCAATTATACCTGAGGGCTCCCTGTCCCCATGTTTTGTCATTGAGAGGGCGCATAGGGCGCTGGAGAGGAAGCCCCCCACCTGCCCGCATGGGCTCGGCTGCTGATAGCCAAGCTCTTGAACTACCTGGACAGAGACACCATCCTTGAATTTGCCCCGGGTCGAGATAAACTCATGTATGACTCTCATGTAATCATGATTTTCCCAGATTACACTAAGATTGTTCAACAACAATGTCAATCTTTTGTGGCAGCGAAGCGTAGACTACGAGAGATGAACATACAAAACATGCTGCTATATCCTGCACATATGAGACTTTGTTCTTTGATACTCCTGAGGTGGTTTTTGTATGGACAGATGAAACAATGCAAGTGCTGTCCCATACGCCGCCTATGGAGTCTGACTCCTCTCAAAGTGATAGACGGAATGGCGCCAACTCCAATTGGCGAACCCAGAGTCAAGAAGATGATCATTAACATATGCATGTGTCATTGACATGGAGGTTGCTCCTGTTTGGCTATGGCTTCCGCCTGTGCCCACACCGCCCGGGCGGTGGACACTGATCCGTTATTTTTCCGTGGGCTTTACAGGTCTGACTGCTTCCCTGGAAGTGTGTTCCTGAGGCTTCCCAGGGTACATGGTTGCGGGAGATAAGAGTATGGGGATCCATTGGCGAGGTCTCCTCTGATGCCCCCGTTGGGGTCTTGGTGCGGCACCCACCGCGACAGATACTTCTGGTTCCTTGAGGTATTGGGGGGGGGTGGGGTGGCTCTGTTGGTTCTGGGGGTTGGTTGCTGCGTTTCAAGTAGGTACAGACACACGTACGTTATGAGTCTCTGGTATTCGGATCCTGCATGGTTTCCTCCCTGACTATAGACAGCTACACATGACCTTGATGGCCGGGTGGGTATTGTCCGCATCACAACTTGGACTGTCAGAGGCATACTAGATAAAAGTCAAACGTGGTGCAGTCCTAAAGCGGGCAAAGAGACTAGAGACAGACATATTGATGTTACAAGAGACTCATTTGATGGGATCGAAGGCACCATGCCTTGCGTTTTTTGGTTTTGACCAGGTATTTCACTCTGGGTTTACCAGGGGCTTAAGGGGTACAGCAATTCTTATTCACCGCAGGGTTCCCTTTAGGCCCACCAGGGTCTGGACGGATTCAGGTGGGAGGTACACCCACTGGCTTTGGGCAGTGTATACGCTCCCCCTCCCTTGGGTCAGGCATTTATGGATAGAAAACTACGCCTCTGGGGCGAATTACCGGAGGGACTATCCATGGTGGCTGGGGACTGGAATGATGTGCTGGTGTCGGAGGTGGATAGATGGCGCATGGCTGGGCATGCCCTGGGAACTGGTGAATATAAGTTGCACCTCCTGATATCTTCTCTGGGGTGGGTGGATGCATGCCAGGCGTATCATCCAGCAGAGGCTGGCTATACCTTTTCCTCGGCAGTCCATGGTTCCTTTTCCAGATTAGACTACCTCTTTCTTCCTAGTCCTTATCTACATAGGGTCTCAGCAGTTGCAATTTTACCGCAGGGGGTTTCGGACCCTTCCCCTGTAGCCCTCACCTTGCATATTGGTCCTCATCGGTCCCGATTTTGGTGCTGTATGTCACCTTGGCACCTACATAACCCATCGTATCAGTCTTTGCTTCACCGGTCGGTGGTTGAATACCTCTCTCTCAATGTTGACACGGCCTCATCCGGCGTGGTCCTGTGGGAGGTTCTGAAACCTAAGTTACGTGGGGTAAACATTAGCTTTTGCACCGGAGAATGGCAATGCAAGACACAAAAGATAGTGGAGCTGGAGGCTCAGCTGCAGGGTTTGGAGAACAGGGCTCTGGGGGACGGCAGGGCGATAGCCCGGTGCCAATTTTAACCCAACAACAATTGCAGCAGTTGCTCTTGGATGAATCTAGACAGGCCTGGCAGGTAGCGCAGAGTCGGATTTGTCAGTGGGGCAACAAGTTTAGTAAGATGTTACACTGTCTATGTCAGGTGGCACAGACGTCTATGCCGGTGCCGGTGATCCGGGACATCTATGGTATGTTACGGTCTAGTTCTCAAGATGTGGCCCATACCTTTGCTGCGCATTACAGAACTCTCTATGCCCGAAGAAAGGTTCTGGCTCTTGATCAAAGGATTGAATTTGTACGTACCGTAACTCCCCGACCCATTTAGGACGCAGCACGTACACAGCTTGAAGAACCAATTATTGTGGAGGAATTGGTGGGAGCACTGGCAGACCTGTGCCCGAGTAGAGCTCTGGGACCTAACGGGCTCCTGTGCAAGTTCCTGAAGGCATATATGCCCCAGCTGGGGAAACATTTACTGGGTGTGATTCAGGAACCCTCCGATATGGTGATCCTTCCACCAGACTGGGGATATGCGGAAATTGTGATCTTCCATAAGCTGGATCATCCTCCAGAAGAACCGTCCTTTATCGGCCAATTTCACTCCAAAATATTGAAGTTAAATTGCTTGCTAAAGTATTGGCCGATCGACTTCTTCAATATATTTCCAATCTTGTCCATCCTGACCAGGCCGGTTTTATGTTGAGGCCGTCTACCCACCATAATATTCGACGTGTTCACAACGCACTAACGAAGGTGTCCTGCCTGGAGAAACCAGCGGCCATTTTATTGGCCGACATTGATAAGGCCTTTGATTCAATAAGCTGGGATTATCTGTTTACCCTCCAACAGGCCCTTATGCTGGGCCTACGATTCCTCTCTTATGTTTGTCTCTTATATACTGACCTATCAGCATCTGTTCGGTTGGCGGGCGCAGTCTCTGATCCTTTTCCTGTACATAGAGACACTAGACAGGGGTGTCCGCTGTCCCACCTGTTGTTTGCGCTTGCTATGGAGCCGCTGGCGGCCTGGGTGAGGTGGGACCCTCTGGTGTGAGGTTTTGAATGGTCCGCAGATGTATCCAACAGGATTGCGTTATATGCAGACGATGTCCTGTTTTTTCTTACAGACCCTGCTTTTTCCGGCCCATGAATATTACAGATTATGCGGGTCTTTAGTGAAACATCAAAGCTTTACATGAATTTGGCAAAGTTGATAATCTTCCTGGTGGGTGGCGTCCAGGGTAGGATGGCGTGGGCATGCCGTTGATGGCTTCCAATACTTTGGGGTTTATATCTCCCCTGATACGACCGTCTCAGGGCTCCATAATATTGGCCCTTTGTTGCCCCAGGTTCGGGAGGAGGTGAGAGTATGGAACACCACTGCCCTTGTCGTTGCTGGGCCGGTCTGCCATCTTTAAGGTGGTATATCTGCCGCAACTGCTGTATCGGCTCCAGAATTCCCCCCAGTGACCCGTGTGGTCACACGGATATGGAGGCTGAATGTTCGACGGTTGGGCTGGTAGGGCTGGTTGGGGAGAAGGATGGGGGGACCTTGTTGTGGCACGAGATTTGTTTCGGCAGGTGTCTGCCCTGCCGGGGTTTTGGGACTGGGACACAATTGGTCTCTCCACGTTGGGTGATGTCATGAGGGGTACTGTCTTGAAATCCTTCCAGCAATTACAGGACGAATACCAACTCCACCACAGCCAATTTTACAAATACTTACAATTCCATCATGCTCTACTCTTATATATAAGGAATCTTCAGGAACTGCCAGAGTTTAGCCAACTGGAGGGCAAGCTGTTGATGGACAACTTGGGTGCCCACAAGAGTAGACAAATCTATCAGACCTTGGTTATGCATAGCCCCAATACTTTCACATCCTTGCGGACGACTTGGCAGGGGGACCCAGAGGACTTGGATGATGATGATTGGATGGAGGCGTTGGCGGCCCCTGGTGGTGCAGCCGTCTCCTCTCACCACCGTCTGATTCAATTCAAGTATTTGCACAAGGGCCTATTATACTAGGCACTGCCTATGGCGGATGGGTGTGATATCGTCCCCGTGTGTCTTTGATGTGGCATGGAGGAAGGGACCTTCCTTCACACTGTCTGGAGTTGCGAAGTGTTGCAGCATTTCTTAAGGAGGTTGAACTCTTGCTTTGCCTGGGTTCTGTTGTGGGAAATTCCTCTCGATCCCAAACTGATCCTTCTCCACAATACAAAGGTGATAGCAGCACTTATTGTTCCATCCACTAGCAAAACAAAAGAAAGCATGGCTTCAGGTCTACCATTGTAGCCTGGCTCCTGCATTGTAAAACCTGCAACGTAACCTGTAAAAATAACAGTTTTTTTGACAGGTATACACCTCCTTTATAAATATTAGTAAGTCACCCCTCTGTAGGCTTTGTAGCCCACATGGTATGGTGCATGGTATTTAAAAGTGGAACATGTAGAAAAGAACAAGTTAATTACCTTTGGGAATGCCTTATCTGGTAGAGACACTATCTGGCCAAAGATTCCTTACCTTAGAATTATCCCCAGGCGTCGGACTGGATCCGGAAATATTTTGTGAGCAGCACCCCTGTGCGCCAGAAGGTGGCATTTTCTGTTCCGCTTGAAGTCGTCCTAGCCGGATGTGACACTCACAGTGGCTATATAGGCGCAACCCCAGTGCACTGACATCAGTTTCTTTTCACGAGTTTCCACACCAGGAGCGCAGAACCATGAAGAACGCTGACCACTGGTGTGTGGAACTATGGCCCTGAAAAGGGAATAGTCCTGCACCTATAAATCAGTTCGCAGGGCGGGAAGGATTGATGGATCAGTAAGGAATCTGCGGCTAGATAGAGTCTCTACCAGATAAGATGTTATCATAGGTAAGTGACTTGTTCATCTGACAGAGACTTCTAGCTGCATATTCCTTAACTTAGAATAGATACCCAAGCAATACCTCCCAGGAGGAGCATCTGCGAACATGATTTAGACCAGAAAGTCCTGCAGTATCGAAAGGGCAAATTGTCTGTCCCAGCAGACCTGACTGTCCAGGCAGTAGTGCTTGGTGAACACGTGCAGTGGAGCCCACGTTGCAGCCTAGCAGATGTCCATGACCAGAACTCTGCATGCTAACGCAGTGGTCGCATCTTTTGGAATGAGCACGCAAACCCTCCACCGGTTTCTTCTTGGCCATTGCATAGCAGATGTTAATGCAAAGTACAATCCATTGGGAAATGGTTCATTTCTGCACGGCCTTTCCTTTATTGGTTCCGACATATCCCACGAAGAGTTGATCGTCCACCCGGAATGATTTTGTGCTGTCAAGGTAGAACAACAATGTTCTTTTTGGGTCTAGCCGGTGGTATCTCCCTCTTCCTTAGAAGAATGAGGCAGAGCGTAAAGGTAGGCAAAATGATGGACTGGCCTAAGTGGAACGGGGTGACTACCTTTGGCAAGAAGGATGCTCGAGTCCGAAGGACCAGTTTCTCTGAGAAAAAAAGAGACGTATGGAGGTTGAAATGACATTGCCTGCAGTTCACTGACTCTTCAGGCAGATGTAATTGCCACTAGAAAGGCGGTCTTGATGGTGAGGAGCCTAAAAGGGCAGGAATTAAGTGGCTCAGAGGGAGCACACATTAGAAAGGTAACAACAAAGTTAAGGTCCCACTGAGGCATCACGATGGGAGCTGGAGGAAACATATGCTGCAGACCTTTAAGGAACCTATTTACAATAGGAGACTTGAAAAGGGAAGGCTGATCTGGCAACCTCAGGACGGTGGAGATGGCAGATAAATAACCCTCCAACGTGCCCAATGCAGAGCCCTGCTGGGCTAGAGTAAGGATAAGCAAAAGAACTTGGGAAAGGAGTGCAGATGGAGGGTCAACCAGTTTGGCTGTACACCATGCCACAAACTTGCTCCACCGACTGGTGTATACTGTCTTTGCAGAGGGACACCGAGCTGCCAAAATAACATTACAGACTTTGGACGGGAGGTCAAAAGGTCGAAAGCTGTCAACTGTCACTGCTCAATTTCCATGCATGAAGGCGGAGCGTTGACAGGTTTGGGTGGTGAACCCTCCCCTGCTGATGCAACAGAAGATCCTCCTGAAGAGGCACCCTGATCAGTGGACCGATGGATATGCTCAACAGCTTGGGATACCAGACTCACCGTGCCCAGACGGGAGTCGCAAGTATGACTTGGGACTGGACGTTCCTGATCTTCTTGAGAACTCTGGGCAGGAGCGGTATAGGTGGAAAGGCGTAGAGGAGGCCAAAGTTTCACTTGGGATGAAAAGCGTCTCAGAGGGAGAGCCGCCCTGAAAACTTCAGCACACAGAAGTGCTGACATTGCACGTTCTCTGCAGTGGCAAAAAGATCTAACCAAGGCACTTCCCACTGCTGAAACAGACCTTGCACCACCTCCAGTTGGAGACGCCATCCATGATCTGCTAAGCATCTTCAGCTGAGATCGTCCGCTCTGGCATTCAGAGAGCCCACCAGGTGTTGAACCACCAGGGAAATGCCCTGACGTTTCAGCCACATCCAGAAATACAGGGCATCTTGACAGAGGGTCCACGACCCAACCCCACCCTGTTTGTTGCAGTACCACATGGTGGTGTGCTGTCCACGAACAACTGCATTAGTCTTCCCTTGATGGAAGGTAGAAGGGCTTTCAACACCAATCGGAATGCACAGACCTCCAACAGGTTGAAGTGGAGGCCGGATTCCGCTGCGGGCCAGAGTCCTCTGATCTCCACCTCTCTTAGATGGGCCCCATCCCAGGAGCGATGCATCTGTCAACCATCAGATCTGGTTGGGGAAGGGGGAGGAGCCTGCTGCAGGCCCAATCGTGGTCAGTCAGCCACCACTGCAGATCTTTTGCAGTCCCTTCCAAGATTTGAATCAAGCTAGAGAGATTTCCCTGATGCTGCGCTCACTAGAACTTCAGGTCCCACTGCAGAGCCTGCATATGCCAATAGGCATTTGTCACTAGAAAGATGCTAGATGGCATGACGCCAAGAAGTCTCAAAGTCAATCTCACCAAAACCCAGGATAGAGGCTCCAATATCGGTATCATAGTCTGAATATCCCATGTTTGCTGTTGGGAAGGATAAGCCAGAAACTGCACTGTGTCCAGAGTGCTCTGATGAAAGAGAGCATCTGAGAAGGGATCAGGTGTAGCTTTGGCACATTTATTGTCAACCCCAGTGGCTGCAGGAGGTCCGTCGTCGCCTGAAGGTGGGGAAGACTGACTGGGGTGAGCTTGCCTTCAACAGCCAGTCATCGAGATAGGGGAAGACTGGCACCCCTGATCTCCACAGATGCGCTGCAACCACCACCATCACCTTGGTGAACACCCGAGGGGCACTGGTAAACCCAAAGGGGAGCATGGCAAACTGAAAGTGCTTATGGCCCACTGTGACCCACAGGTAACGTGTGTGGACAGGCAAGACGGAAATGTGGAAGTATGCGTCCTCCAAGTCCAAGGCAACCATCCGATCTCTCAGGTCCAGGGCATAGAGGACTTGAGCAAGCAATAGCATTTAGAATTTCTCTTTTCCGTTTCCGTCTGTTTTTGGGCACCAGAAAGTAGCGGGCATAACAACGATGACCTACTTGTGATGTCAGGACCCTCTCTATGGCTCCCATGTCCAAGAGAGACAACACTTCCTAGAGGAGCAAAGAGGTGTGATCCTCCATCAGCCCACGCAAGTTGGTGGCATGGGTGGAGGGGTAGTCACAAAGGGGAGGGAGTGGCCTCTTTGGACAATTCTTCCCTACTGGATGCCCATGATGGTCGGAGTGCAAACTAAAGAGGTTTGGAGACTGTCAGGGGGTGGTGGACTGGCCTGACCTCTGGCTACTTGACCCACAATGTCTGTGGGTACCTCAAATTCTGCCACACCCAGGCTGGGAAGCTTGCATACTGTGGTGGCTGGGAGGATAAAAAAGCAGCTGATAACCCCTTCCATGGCCACGAAAAGACCAAAAGACAGACTGGGTTAGGGGAGGGGCCATAGAAAGGCCCAAGGACCTGGGTGTAGCCCTGCTGCCTTGAAGCACTCTAGCACAGAGTCCTCCTAGTCTCTGAAGAGACAGGAGCCATCAAAGCGTATGTCCATGAGCAATGCCTAGATATTCCCTGAAAAGCCAGTGGTTCTCAACCAGGTGTGGCACCTAAGGGCAACCAACAATGAAACCACTCTGCCTAGTGATCTGGTTGTATCCAGCCCACAGCATATGGCGAACTTAGTGGCATCCCTCCTGTCAACAACAGCTTCGGAGATTGTGACTTGGGCCTAGTCCGAGACCATAGCAGCACCTGCGCAACTGAGTCCCAGAGCGAGTGGGAGTATCGGTTTCTGAAATTTTGATGGAAATAGTAATAAATACTATACATTGGGAAAAAACATCAAAGAACATTTGGGTGGGTATTGTCCGCATCACAACTTGGACTGTCAGAGGCATACTAGATAAAGTCAAACGTGGTGCAGTCCTAAAGTGGGCAAAGAGACTAGAGACAGACATATTGATGTTACAAGAGACTCATTTGATGGGATCGAAGGCACCATGCCTTGCGTGTTTTGGTTTTGACCAGGTATTTCACTCGCGGTTTACCAGGGGCTTAAGGGGCACAGCAATTCTTCTTCACCGCAGGGTTCCCTTTAGGCCCACCAGGGTCTGGACGGATTCAGGTGGGAGGTACACCCTAGTGATGTGGATGCTTTATGGGGAGTCACTGGCTTTGGGCAGTGTATACGCTCCCCTCCCTTGGGTCAGGCATTTATGGATAGAAAACTACGCCTCTGGGGCGAATTACCAGAGAGACTATCCATGGTGGCTGGGGACTGGAATGATGTGCTGGTGCCGGAGGTGGATAGATGGCGCATGGCAGGGCATGCCCTGGGAACTGGTGAATATAAGTTGCACCTCCTGATATCTTCTCTGGGGTGGGTGGATGCATGCCGGGCGTATCATCCAGCAGAGGCTGGCTATACGTTTTCCTCGGCTGTCCATGGTTCCTTTTCCAGATTAGACTACCTCTTTCTTCTTGTCCTTATCTACATAGGGTCTCAGCAGTTGCAATTTTACCGCAGGGGGTTTCGGACCATTCCCATGTAGCCCTCACCTTGCATATTGGTCCTCATCGGTCCCGATTTTGGTGCTGTATGTCACCTTGGCACCTACATAACCCATCGTATCAGTCTCTGCTTCACCGGTCGGTGGTTGAATACCTCTCTCTCAATGTTGACACGGCCTCATCCGGCGTGGTCCTGTGGGAGGTTCTGAAACCTAAGTTACGTGGGGTAAACATTAGCTTTTGCACCGGAGAATGGCAATGCAAGACACAAAAGATAGTGGAGCTGGAGGCTCAGCTGCAGGGTTTGGAGAACAGGGCTCTGGGGGACGGCAGGGCGATAGCCCGGTGCCAACTTTTAACCCAACAACAATTGCAGCAGTTGCTCTTGGATGAATCTAGACAGGCCTGGCAGGTGGCGCAGAGTCGGATTTGTCAGTGGGGCGACAAGTTTAGTAAGATGTTACACTGTCTATGTCAGGTGGCACAGACGTCTATGCCGGTGCCGGTGATCCGGGACATCTATGGTATGTTACGGTCTAGTTCTCAAGATGTGGCCCATACCTTTGCTGCGCATTACAGAACTCTCTATGCCCGAAGAGAGGTTCTGGCTCTTGATCAAAGGATTGAATTTGTACGTACCGTAACTCCCCGACCCATTTAGGACGCAGCACGTACACAGCTTGAAGAACCAATTATTGTGGAGGAATTGGTGGGAGCACTGGCAGACCTGTGCCCGAGTAGAGCTCCGGGACCTAACGGGCTCCTGTGCAAGTTCCTGAAGGCATATATGCCCCAGCTGGGGAAACATTTACTGGGTGTGATTCAGGAACCCTCCGATATGGCGATCCTTCCACCAGACTGGGGATATGCGGAAATTGTGATCTTCCATAAGCTGGATCATCCTCCAGAAGAACCGTCCTTTATCGGCCAATTTCACTCCTAAATATTGAAGTTAAATTGCTTGCTAAAGTATTGGCCGATCGACTTCTTCAATATATTTCCAATCTTGTCCATCCTGACCAGGCCGGTTTTATGTCGAGGCCGTCTACCCGCCATAATATTCGACGTGTTCACAACGCACTAACGAAGGTGTCCTGCCTGGAGAAACCAGCGGCCATTTTATTGGCCGACATTGATAAGGCCTTTGATTCAATAAGCTGGGATTATCTGTTTACCCTCCAACAGGCCCTTATGCTGGGCCTACGATTCCTCTCTTATGTCCGTCTCTTATATACTGACCTATCAGCATCTGTTCGGTTGGCGGGCGCAGTCTCTGATCCTTTTCCTGTACATAGAGACACTAGACAGGGGTGTCCGCTGTCCCACCTGTTGTTTGCGCTTGCTATGGAGCCGCTGGCGGCCTGGGTGAAGTGGGACCCTCTGGTGTGAGGTTTTGAATGGTCCGCAGATGTATCCAACAGGATTGCGTTATATGCAGACGATGTCCTGTTTTTTCTTACAGACCCTGCTTTTTCCGGCCCATGAATATTACAGATTATGCGGGTCTTTGGCGAAACATCAAAGCTTTACATGAATTTGGCAAAGTTGATAATCTTCCTGGTGGGTGGCGTCCAGGGTAGGATGGCGTGGGCATGCCGTTGATGGCTTCCAATACTTTGGGGTTTATATCTCCCCTGATACGACCGTCTCAGGGCTCCATAATATTGGCCCTTTGTTGCCCCAGGTTCGGAAGGAGGTGAGAGTATGGACCCCACTGCCCTTGTCGTTGCTGGGCCGGTCTGCCATCTTTAAGGTGGTATATCTGCCGCGACTGCTGTATCGGCTCCAGAATTCCCCCCAGTGACCCGTGTGGTCACACGGATATGGAGGCTGACTGTTCGACAGTTGGGCTGGTTGGGCTGGTTGGGGAGAAGGATGGGGGGACCTTGTTGTGGCATGAGATTTGTTTCGGCAGGTGTCTGCCCTGCCGGGGTTTTGGGACTGGGACACAATTGGTCTCTCCACGTTGGGTGATGTCATGAGGGGTACTGTCTTGAAATCCTTCCAGCAATTACAGGACGAATACCAACTCCACCAAAGCCAATTTTACAAATACTCACAATTCCATCATGCTCTACTCTTATATATAAGGAATCTTCAGGAACTGCCAGAGTTTAGCCGACTGGAGGGCAAGCTGTTGATGGACAACTTGGGTGCCCACAAGAGTAGACAAATCTATCAGACCTTGGTTATGCATAGCTCCAATACTTTCACATCCTTGCGGACGACTTGGCAGGGGGACCCAGAGGACTTGGATGATGATGATTGGATGGAGGCATTGGCGGCCCCTCGTGGTGCAGCCGTCTCCTCTCACCACCGTCTGATTCAATTCAAGTATTTGCACAAGGGCCTATTATACTAGGCACTGCCTATGGCGGATGAGTGTGATATCGTCCCCGTGTGTCTTTGATGTGGCATGGAGGAAGGGACCTTCCTTCACACTGTCTGGAGTTGCGAAGTGTTGCAGCATTTCTTAAGGAGGTTGACCTCTTGCTTTGCCTGGGCTCTGTTGTGGGAAATTCCTCTCGATCCCAAGCTGATCCTTCTCCACAATACAAAGGTGATAGCAGCACTTATTGTTCCATCCACTAGCAAAACAAAAGAAAGCATGGCTTCAGGTCTACCATTGTAAACTGGCTCCTGCATTGTAAAACCTGCAACGTAAACAGTAAAAATAACAGTTTTTTTGACAGGTATACACCTCCTTTATGAATATTAGTAAGTCACCCCTCTGTAGGCTTTGTAGCCCACATGGTATGGTGCATGGTATTTAAAAGTGGGACATGTAGAAAAGAACAAGTTAATTACCTTTGGGAATGCCTTATCTGGTAGAGACACTATCTGGCCAACGATTCCTTACCTTAGAATTATCCCCAGGCGTCGGACTGGATCCGGAAATATTTTGTGAGCAGCACCCCTGTGCGCCAGAAGGTGGCATTTTCTGTTCCACTTGAAGTCGTCCTAGCCGGATGTGACACTCACAGTGGCTATATAGGCGCAACCCCAGTGCACTGACATCAGTTTCTTTTCACGAATTTCCACACCAGGAGCGCAGAACCATGAAGAACGCTGACCACTGGTGTGTGGAACTATGGCCCTGAAAAGGGAATAGTCCTGCACCTATAAATCAGTTCGCAGGGCGGGAAGGATTGATGGATCAGTAAGGAATCTGCGGCTCGATAGAGTCTGTACCAGATAAGATGTTATCATAGGTAAGTGACTTGTTCATCTGACAGAGACTTCTAGCTGCAGATTCCTTAACTTAGAATAGATACCCAAGCAATACCTCCCAGGAGGAGCATCTGCGAACATGATTTAGACCAGAAAGTCCTGCAGTATCGAAAGGGCAAATTGTCTGTCCCAGCAGACCTGACTGTCCAGGCAGTAGTGCTTGGTGAACACGTGCAGTGGAGCCCACGTTGCTGCCTAGCAGATGTCCATGACCAGAACTCTGCAAGCTAACGCAGTGGTCGCATCTTTTGGAATGAGCACGCAAACCCTCCACCGGTTTCTTCTTGGCCATTGCATAGCAGATGTTAATGCAAAGTACAATCCATTGGGAGATGGTTCATTTCTGCACGGCCTTTCCTTTATTGGTTCCGACATATCCCACGAAGAGTTGATCGTCCACCCGGAATGATTTTGTGCTGTCAAGGTAGAACAACAATGTTCTTTTTGGGTCTAGCCGGTGGTATCTCCCCTCTTCCTTAGAAGAATGAGGCAGAGCGTAAAAGGTAGGCAAAATGATGGACTGGCCTAAGTGGAACGGGGTGACTACCTTTGGCAAGAAGGATGCTCGAGTCCGAAGGACCAGTTTCTCTGAGAAAAAAAGAGACGTATGGAGGCTGAAATGACAGTGCCTGCAGTTCACTGACCCTTCAGGCAGATGTAATTGCCACTAGAAAGGCGGTCTTGATGGTGAGGAGCCTAAAAGGGCAGGAATTAAGTGGCTCAGAGGGAGCACACATTAGAAAGGTAACAACAAAGTTAAGGTCCCACTGAGGCATCAAGATGGGAGCTGGAGGAAACATATGCTGTAGACCTTTAAGGAACCTATTTACAATAGGAGACTTGAAAAGGGAAGGCTGATCTGGCAACCTCAGGACGGTGGAGATGGCAGATAAATAACCCTCCAACGTGCCCAATGCAGAGCCCTGCTGGGCTAGAGTAAAGATAAGCAAAAGAACTTGGGAAAGGAGTGCAGATGGAGGGTCAACCAGTTTGGCTGTACACCATGCCACAAACTTGCTCCACCGACCGGTGTATACTGTCTTTGCAGAGGGACACCGAGCTGCCAAAATAACATTACAGACTTTGGACGGTAGGTCAAAAGGTCGAAAGCTGTCAACTGTCACTGCTCAATTTCCATGCATGAAGGCGGAGCGTTGACAGATTTGGGTGGTGAACCCTCCCCTGCTGATGCAACAGAAGATCCTCCTGAAGAGGCAGCCTGATCAGTGGACCGATGGATATGCTCAACAGCTTGGGATACCAGACTCACCGTGCCCAGACGGGAGTCGCAAGTATGACTTGGGACTGGACGTTCCTGATCTTCTTGAGAACTCTGGGCAGGAGTGGTATAGGTGGAAAGGCGTAGAGGAGGCCAAAGTTTCACTCGGGATGAAAAGCGTCTCAGAGCGAGAGCCGCCCTGAAAACTTCAGCACACAGAAGTGCTGACATTGCACGTTCTCTGCAGTGGCAAAAAGATCTAACCAAGGCACTTCCCACTGCTGAAACAGACCTTGCACCACCTCCAGTTGGAGACGCCATCCATGATCTGCTAAGCATCTTCAGCTGAGATCGTCCGCTCTGGCATTCAGAGAGCCCACCAGGTGTTGAACCACCAGGGAAATGCCCTGACGTTTCAGCCACATCCAGAAATACAGGGCATCTTGACAGAGGGTCCACGACCCAACCCCACCCTGTTTGTTGCAGTACCACATGGTGGTGTGCTGTCCACGAACAACTGCATTAGCCTTCCCTTGATGGAAGGTAGAAGGGCTTTCAACACCAATCGGAATGCACAGACCTCCAACAGGTTGAAGTGGAGGCCGGATTCCGCTGCGGGCCAGAGTCCTCTGATCTCCACCTCTCTTAGATGGGCCCCATCCCAGGAGCGATGCATCTGTCAACCATCAGATCTGGTTGGGGAAGGGGAGGAGCCTGCTGCAGGCCCAATCGTGGTCAGTCAGCCACCACTGCAGATCTTTTGCAGTCCCTTCCAAGATTTGAATCAAGCTAGAGAGATTTCCCTGATGCTGCGCTCACTAGAACTTCAGGTCCCACTGCAGAGCCTGCATATGCCAATAGGCATTTGTCACTAGAAAGATGCTAGATGGCATGATGCCAAGAAGTCTCAAAGTCAATCTCACCAAAACCCAGGATAGAGGCTCAAATATCGGTATCATAGTCTGAATATCCCAGGTTTGCTGTTGGGAAGGATAAGCCAGAAACTGCACTGTGTCCAGAGTGCTCTGATGAAAGAGAGCATCTGAGAAGGGATCAGGTGTAGCTTTGGCACATTTATTGTCAACCCCAGTGGCTGCAGGAGGTCCGTCGTCGCCTGAAGGTGGGGAAGACTGACTGGGGTGAGCTTGCCTTCAACAGCCAGTCATCGAGATAGGGGAAGACTGGCACCCCTGATCTCCACAGATGCGCTGCAACCACCACCATCACCTTGGTGAACCCCCGAGGGGCACTGGTAAACCCAAAGGGGAGCATGGCAAACTGAAAGTGATTATGGCCCACTGTGACCCACAGGTAACGTGTGTGGACAGGCAGGACGGGAATGTGGAAGTATGCGTCCTCCAAGTCCAAGGCAACCATCCGATCTCTCAGGTCCAGGGCATAGAGGACTTGAGCAAGCAATAGCATTTAGAATTTCTCTTTTCCGTCTGTTTTGGGCACCAGAAAGTAGCGGGCATAACAACGATGACCTACTTGTGATGTCAGGACCCTCTCTACGGCTCCCATGTCCAAGAGAGACAACACTTCCTAGAGGAGCAAAGAGGTGTTATCCTCCATCAGTCCACGCAAGTTGGTGGCATGGGTGGAGGGGTAGTCACAAAGGGGAGGGAGTGGCCTCTTTGGACAATTCTTCCCTACTGGATGCCCATGATGGTCGGAGTGCAAACTAAAGAGGTTTGGAGACTGTCAGGGGGTGGTGGACTGGCCTGACCTCTGGCTACTTGACCCACAATGTCTGTGGGTACCTCAAATTCTGCCACACCCAGGCTGGGAAGCTTGCATACTGTGGTGGCTGGGAGGATAAAAAAGCAGCTGAAAACCCCTTCCATGGCCACGAAAAGACCAAAAGGCAGACTGGGGTAGGGGAGGGGCCATAGAAAGGCCCAAGGACCTGGGTGTAGCCCTGCTGCCTTGAAGCACTCTAGCACAGAGTCCTCCTAGTCTCTGAAGAGACAGGAGCCATCAAAGCGTATGTCCATGAGCAATGCCTAGATATTCCCTGAAAAGCCAGTGGTTCTCAACCAGGTGTGGCACCTAAGGGCAACCAACAATGAAACCACTCTGCCTAGTGATCTGGTTGTATCCAGCCCACAGCATATGGTGAACTTAGTGGCATCCCTCCTGTCAACAATAGCTTGGGAGAGTGTGACTTGGGCCTAGTCCGAGACCATAGCAGCACCTGCGCAACTGAGTCCCAGAGCGAGTGGGAGTATCGGTCCAAAAGGCATGCATGCATGTTTCCGAAATTTTGATGGAAATAGTAATAAATACTATACATTGGGAAAAAACATCAAAGAACATTTGAAATTTATTCTGTACCAACACTGACAAATTGAGAGGGCATAATCCTCCATCTCTCTCTAGACAAAAGGCATGCAGTGTTCACCAACTGCGGTGGCAGGCTGGCAGAAGACAACATCTTCATTCCCAAGGTATTCCCTGTCCGGTGGAGTGGAAGGGAATGCACCAGGATTGGACCACCAAGCTCTCTGGTGGGGGCTGCTGGGTGAGGAAGTTGGAGTTCTGTATGATGAGGCGATGGTGGCGGGAAATAGTCCTATGCACAGGGGCCACTGTGCAGGGCTTAGACCAGGCCCCGAGAAGGACATCCTTGAGGGCTTCATTAGGCGGGAGAAGCCATTTGGAAGGGTTGACTCCTGGCTGAAGCACCTCTGTCTTGACAGCCACAGAGGGCAGCTGAAGGTCCAGGACCTCGGCTGCCCTCCTCACCACCATGGCAAATGAAGCTCCCTACTCTGTAGCCACAGAAGGAGAATATGCCAAGCCAGCATCTGGGGAGATGTCCAGTCCATTGGCATCTGCCAAATCCTCACATCAGGTGTCTTCAGTGTCATTTAGGGGCTGTCTTAGTCCTGTCCTTTATCATACCCAAGTTCTAGCCCATAGGAATAGGGCACAGGGTCCAGCCTGGAAGGAATGCCTCCAGTCAGCGCTGGAGTCGGTGTTGGACGATGCCCAACTGGCTCTGGGTCAGAATCAGGGATGAGTATGGGGCAGCTCCACCGGTGGGCATTGGGGATTTTGGCAATAGAGTCAACACCAGGAAAGATCGAGGTGGCTCGACCAGTGTTGGTCCGAATCCGGCCATGGATCCAAGAGGCCCAACTGGCATCAGGGGAAAGCTCGCCGGTGGGAAACCAGTAGGGACCCCTCCCGAACCCGTGGGGCGCAAAGTCGCACCAGTGGGAACAGGCTATGCACCCAAATACGAGGTGCATAGCCTCATAAAACTCACGGAGTTGGGTGGGGGTTGCTCTGGCTCCAGGAAACACAGGGTGGCACAGAGGCCCTTGCGCAGGTTCAATTGCGGAGCCAGGCCAACGTTCCCTCATTTTGATGGACCGGGCTAAGTCAAAGACCTCTTCGACTTCTTGTTCTTCTTATGGTTGTAGGACTTACCCGAACACCCAGATGACTTCGAGTGCAACAGCGAGTGCTTGGAGCGACTCCTTGACCCAACCTGGGACCTTCCTCTCAACTGGGATCGAGACCATCGTGGCGCCGCACATCGACCAGCAAGTAGCTTGAAGGACCGCTCCCTCAAGGCCTTGGGGTGCATGGCACAACAATCGATGCAGGTCTTGGCATCATGGTCGCACTTAAGGCACCAGAGGCAGACGAGGTGTGGGTCCGTCACCGATATTTGCCTGTGACAGACACCACAGGGCTTAAAACCAACTTTCCTCATGGACATCCCTGTCACACCAGGAGACAATATCTCAAAAATCTTTAACAAAAGGTCAAAAAAGTCAGTCAAAAAGTGACTGAGGGTAGTTCTTCTCCAAATCTGCACTGACTGGCGCAGAAAGAAATTAACTGACGTCAGTGTGCTGTGGTGACACCTATATAGGCCCAGCACACATCACTTCCAAAGCGGACAACGCCATCACGCGGAGCTGAATGATCCCACCTACTGGCACGCAGGAGTACTGCTCACGAAAAATTTCTGGATCTAGTCTGGCACCTGAGGATAATTCTAAGGTAAAGAATCTGCAACTAGCAGGCTCTACCAGTCTACTGTGACAATCCCCAATTAGCTAATTTGACAGTGGCAGGTCTAGCTGCCCTGTGTAGAAAACACTTCAAATTAAAATACTAATACTGTATCTTGGGAACGGGACCAGCTAGAAAAATAATGAAACCACTATTTTTAATAGTTGTTGAAAATCCAATTCAATGGTGAAGTCATAAGTTTGATGAATATCAGTGAAAAGTAACTTTTAGAAATGTACCCTTTACCTACCTGAACTGCCAGAAGACCAAGGGCTCGATTATGAGTCTGGCAGTCTACGGACTGCCAGACTCAAGGGGGCGCGGCTGTGACGGTCTTCCGACAGCCCTATTACAATTAGGGCGGTCGGACCACCATTGCCCCCCGCAGCCGCCAGGGAGCCGCCGTTCCCTGGAGGTGTTGCGGCTGTCATGAGGACGCAATATGATTGGCTGCAGTCCTGCTAAGCATATTACGAGTTTCCTCTCTGCCTTGGTTTTCATGGCCAGTGGCAGCTGCCACAAAGTAGTCTAAGTGGGGTGGGACTGGAGGGTGAGAAAAAAATATAAAATGGCACTTACCTGGCTGCCGGCTGCCGGCTGCCGTGTCTCCTCAGTCCTCTCCTGTTACTCCCGGACCGGAAGCAGGAAGCACACAAGTTTCCCTAAGCCAATCTCGATGCTGCTGTCACCAGCATGACAGCAGCATCGTGATTGGTCTGAGCGCTGAACCAGGGACTAGGACCCTGTGCATGTACACCACCCAGGCTGCGCATTACAGCCCGGTGGAGAACATGCTAAGTGCGCATGACTGTTTGGACATCCCAAGATGGCATGCCCATGATCAAAGCCTAGGTATTCCCTGAAAATCCAGTGGTTCTCAACCAGGTGTGACAATTAAGTGCCTCAACCTCCCCTGCTGGCTATGATCACAGCCCTGCGCCCGCCCCATAAAACTGCCTCGGAAAAATAAAATGATAATAATATTCTGTTATTATCATTCTATTTTTCCTTTTTGCACTCTTTAAAGAACAGTTGGGCGGCGCTCCTCTGCCGCTGTTCATGGCGGTTCCTCCTTCATGAAATCCATGGCGAAAAAGAAACAAAGGGGGTGTAGGCCCCCTTGTTCCTCAGTGCCATGGGGTGCATGCAGGGGGGTCACAACATGAGCCCCCTTGTGTGCCTGCATCCCAGTTCCTGCACAGCATGGACTTTTTTAAGTCCATGCCGTGCAGCAACTGTTTTTGATGTTTCTACTGTAGTGCCCATTTTCAGAGGCACCACTGTGAGCACGGCTAAAAAAAAGCCCGCCATAGATGAGAAACACTCTAAATCTGGCAGGCAGCCCGACCTTAGGTTTGGCGGTGTGGTGGTGGGGTGGATCAGGTGCTGCACCGCCAAACTCATAATCAGGCCCTAAGTAGCATAAGCCTCTGCCAGCTCTCAGCCTGTGCTCAGCTTTAAATAGGTGTGAAATGCCTCAAAGGAGCAAACAATAGTCTGACCTGACTGAGGAGAGATGACGCTTCTGAACTTCACAGAAAAATCAGTGTGGGCATCCTGCAACACTACACTGTCAAAGACTGCTTGACAGGTCTGTTGAGCCACATGTAATTCTTGGGGCACCCTTGCAAGGGAGAGAACAGGTTGCCAAGATAATTATTTTGGATCCCCTGTCTGGTTGCTGAAGGACCCTGCTTTTGTCCTACCAGGCAGGACACTAGGATTAACATAGCACACACCCCACACACACCCCGATCCCTTAGATCACAAGTTTGGTATGGCCGAATACTTCCACCATCTTAAAAATGCCCTGACACATGCCATTTTGGGGGTGTTTGCAGGAAGGCAAAATTGGGTAGGGTTACTCATAGCCAGGAGAAAGCCAGGAGTCACCACTCCCCCCACCCACTAGGTGGTACCAGTCATAAATGTGGCATTCCCCAGGCACCCTCTTCAGAATACATTCTGGACCTGTGGAAGATCAGACAAGCACTGGACCTCCTGTCTGTGACCTGGGAGAAGCCCTAAAAGACTGGAACTGCGGCACCTTGTACCCAGGACCAAGAAGTGGACTCTAATGGTCAATTAGCTGACCCCCTGTGTGGCTACAGGGAGACAACAAGCTCCAAGATGTCTTTCCCTAGAAGTACCCAGAAGACCTGGGCAACTGAAACTGGGATGGATCAGGCTGTTGGCCTCTGCATAACACACTGTGAGTCTCTTAGTGCTTCCCCCAATGTCCTGAGGGGCTTTAGATGTTCCCTCTTGTGGTACATTGAGACCTAAAAGGCTAAGTCAGAAGGTAAAATATTTAACTGCAACAAAACCTGCAAACCTAGTTGGTGTATCCAACCCACTCTCCACCGCAGTCAGCCTGAAACTGCACCTATGTCCCGATCTACCACGACCATAGAGTATCATTGGTGCCTAGCTCTGTTTTTGTGCTATTTCCACTTGAAACTTTAAAATGTAATTTCTCTGGTTCCCCTCAATGGATTTTTGTAATTGTGGTGTTATTTTGTTTAATAATGTTTACTCTATTTTTCTAATTTGGTTTGAGATATTTATTGTTTGCATTTTGACTTTATTACCATTTTGGTACTGCATAAATACGCATTGCCCTAAGGTAAACCTGTCTACTCTGTGTCATAGCTACCAGGGGATTAAGCTCAGGTTAATTTAGTGACTTAGAAGGTTCACCCTGACAAGGGTTGTGATTATTCCTTTAAGTGGGCAGTCACCCACCCCAAATGATAATCCAGTTTACTACATTAGGTTTGCACCAAGCTTTACTAATGCAAGACAGCTCTATCATATGTGCAGTAGTACAAGGTTCCCTAAAACTAAGAATGCGTACAAGGCAGAAGGCATTAGCTGTGCAGGGGTCTGTGTCTCATAACCACTCCTCTGTTGTTCTCATATCATGACCAGGACCACCACCAACACCGTTCCCTGTCCTTCCTTTGCTGTTGCCACTGAATCCTGCTGAGACTGTAAGTCTACTTCTGCTAGTCCTGCTACTCAGAGCCTATAAGGGCTGCCAAAAGTCAGTGGTGCAGAGTAAAGATCTCACATAGCAGTTCCAGGTAGTGTATTTGCTTTCCTACTTCCCGAAGTGATTCTTTTGTATATATGGAAGTACCACTGACTTACATTGAGCACTTAACATTGTTTCAGGGCAAGCTTCCACATGTAGTTTAAAATGTACAGCAGGGTCCACACACATTGTCAGGGCAGACTTGGCCTGTATTAGCTATGTACACACCACATCCAGAACGGGAACACCTCCCCATGGCAGAGATTAGGGAAATGCTTACAGAAGTTATAACCAAAAATGGACAATTGAGACAGAACATATTACAACATTGAGATATTGAAGTACTAAAGATCATACAAACACCTACACAAACACAGGCTATAGCCACAAATCCACAGACTAGGATTTTCCCAACTAACAGAAATGAGATACCATTTTGAATAACAAGGAAACACTATCACTTAGAAACAGTGCTTCCTCATTATACTCAATAGGATAAACACTGAGGGCCTGATTCACAAAGGTAAACATAAACTTATTGTTAAGTTTATTCTTTTGGAATTTACAAATTACGACCTATTAGTAATGTTACGACTGGGGCTATTTTGCAGTCAGGGTGGAGAACTTCACGCATAAAAGAAAAGGTCTGTCCTATCTTTCACCACTTTACCACTGTGGGGACTCTGCAGATGGGGCGGAGAACTCGGCACATGAAAAGATAGGCTTTTTCTATCTTTTTATGCATAGTTTTAAGCCCTGTTTACGGAGTGTCTGCAGTTGTAAAGTTCCTATTATATTGTTGCTTGTGAATGCCAAAAAAGGGTAACCTTACACAAAAGTGCAACTTTACCTTTATGAATCAAGCCCCAAATTTTTAATATGTTTTTACCAACGGGAATGGTGCCAAACGTACAACACTATCAAACATGTGAAGAATATTTGCTACCCTATATATATGACTCCACAAGATATGACTTTAATTGCGGTACTGCTAGAAGTACTAAAACAAGTACAGGAAGAATATGGAGATTCACCTGCAGTAGACTGTGGAAATTATGCTACAGGTAACATAGATACAGTGGCTGAGATAGTTCCTGATGCTATTAAAAGCAACGCAGCACTATTGGCCTTTTGCAAAAAATACAATGTAACTCCACAAGATCAGAAAGAAGTGGAGCTACCAAAAATAACATCTTAAGTTTATGTCTCCTGGGATGGAAACAACAAAACCCTCAGTTAAAAACTAGGGTAGGAAACGAGAATCTTCAGAAGGTAAGAAAGCTGAAATCATAACGATCCACAGTTGAGAGTACAAAGTTCTGGAGCAGATTCAAAAAGAAACCACAATTTTATTGTAAAGATCAAGAGCAGGATAGTTATACTTTAAGAGATAAGAGGGAAATAAAAACTGCAAAGATATCAGTCATCTAATGAGTGGTATTCTTAATTATCCCAGGACTGTGGGGACAAGAATTCTGAGGCAAGCAAAGGTGCTCCTTCTTCCCTAGGACCTGACAAGAGACAAGCCTGTCAGCAGGAGAGAGGGGATAGTCGGAGATCAGGACCACCAAAGCAGAATTTTCAGAAGAGAAAGGTAGCTGTGGCAAGGAAGCATGATACCTCGCAGAGAGTTCTAATGAAGAACAGGGCATAGGTGTTGGTCTTACTAGACAGTCAAGCAGAAATAAATATAGCCTGCCCGAAACTCAAACCCCACTTGATCGTGGAGGAGACTAATGACAGTATACAAACAGAAACACCAATGGGCTTAAGAATGAACCACATTTAGGGAACGATTTATATCTTGACGATAAGCATAGGCATCGCAATGAAGTATGCTTCCCTCCAAAATAATGTTCTGCCTACCCGATTTAGATGCAAGTGGACCATAGGTTTAATCACGTTGGTGATTACTCTGTCTCCGCTATGATTAAACCCCTCCAAAGGTCCCCTTGAGTAAGGGCCATCAGAGGCAGGCCTGTCATTCACCTCACCTGATTCAGATAGGCGGAATTATAGGCAAGTTTTCAATGCCAGTCACCGCAAGGAAAACCCTGGCAATAAGGGGCAGTGAAATTTCTAAATGCTCCCTTCACCATTAGAGAGGACTCCAATGGCGAGTGGAACATTGTCTTTATTATTTTCAAAAAGAAAATCCAGTTTCTGGATTTTCTTTTTGAAAATGAAAAGAGAAAACTGTTTGGTGCAGGGTTCAGTCTTACTGAAGGAACTCTGTACCATACAGCTAAATGCACACACTGACATGAACGGCTCCTGGCAATACCTTATAAGTGACCGCGAGCATGGCAGTCCTTTATAAATCTGGTGGGCAGTCCCTCCACTAGGGTGACGGAGTAATTTACTCTGTCACCCTAGTGGAACATTTTGCCATCCGCCACGCCAGAAAAGAAATATTTAGCTTGCTAAAATGGATACAGATTGAAGGGTTATTGAACAAACAATCACAATGATTTTCTGGACTTATCTTAACCTACTTTTATGATATAATACGTGTAGAAGGAGATTGGTCCCCACCAGTTAGAACAGAGGCTCCTTTAAAGGAGGAAGTTATAATAGGATAGTTCTGTTTACTAGCACTGCAGGTGCTTTTTGACTGGTATGTCACAAAATGGGCATTACAACTGGCTCCAACTTTATACAAAAAACAAGTGGAATGGAACAAAGGGCAACATTACATGTGAATCCTTTGATGGGTGAATCGCAGATCCAGAAACAATATCTGATAAAGCTCAGAAAGATATGAAAAGAACTTTGAATGAATTGCAATATCATCATTACCCGCATGTCAACAATGGATATCTCTGTTTATCCAATTTTCTTTTTCGTTTGAAAATGCTTTATTGAGATGACTACAAATATACATAAATACATTGTAACAGGCAGATAAGTACTTGTATTTTTATGCACAAATATATAGCATACTATACAAAGCAAAACATAAAAACCAATGAATCAAATAATTTTGTATATTTGTAAACATGTAATTAATATGAAAATTAACATTTTAAAGATTTATGATTGCGAGGGAGGATAAAGTAAGAGAGAGAGAAGAGAAGAGGGAAGAGAAAAAAACATTAAAGTTGATAGAATGCAAAGTACAATAAGCTAATGGAAGCCTATAAAGAACAACCTACAAAAGAAATGTAGATAAATCATGGTGGTTTACTCAGATTCTATGGATTGTTAAGAGAGTTTACATTCTGAGAGAGAAATGAAGCAAATGATAACCATAATAAATCTCTCTTGATAAGAAGCTGAGTGGAATAGAGAGGTTCTCTATTCAATCTATGAGTATGACATATTAAATTCCACCATCTAATGAAAGTGATATTTGTAGTATCTTTTCAACTAGATGTGATTATTTGTAATGCAATGGCAAGAAGTAAATCAACAAACTTTCTGATCATAACATTTTATTATGCCAAACAGGAGATATACCACCTAAAATTTTAAGAGTTTTATCAAACAATATTTTTGTTAAACAAATAATATTTATCTTGTCCCAAATGTGTATCCAAAACAAATTAACGCTTGGACATTCAGAAAATATGCAAAACATTACTATTATCAGTATTACAGGACCAGCATTTATTGTCAGACACAAGTTTAAATTTAAATAACAAATGTGAGGTAAGGAACAATATGTTACAGAAAATATATATTGTGTTCGTGTGGTGCTGGCTGAGCGTGAAGTAGAGTGTATATTAGCCCAAATCTTAGTCCAAGTTGAAATTGAGAAAGTCTGTCGGAGGTCATGTTCCCATTGGAATTCAACTGTGCTTTTAGTTCTGCCTTTAGGAATTAAAGTTATACCCTTGTAAATGTGAGAAGCACTCACTTCAAGGAAAAAATAAAAGTAGGAGATGTGTCTTGAGATATTTGCTGTGAGGATAATAGGGAGGAGGAGAAATTTAAGATTAAAAGTTTTAATAGCTCATATTTTGAAGCAAAGGATGAGGGTAAGTAAAATTTGTCTTGTAGTTCATGAAAAGAAAGAAGATGATCATTTGAGATAAGTTGGACGACATTTATAATTCCTTTATAAATACAGTCTTTCCAGACAAGTATTCTATTATGTAGTTTTATATATTTTATTATACCATACAGGAGAAGACTCAAACTTTTATTGGGGTGGGTGTGAGCAAGGGAGTATCAATTTTGCTAAGGATAATAAATGTGTGATTATAGGGGATAAAAAAGATTTAGGAGGTTGAGAGATGTAGACTATGTCCCTAATTGAAAAAGGGGCAAAAAGAACATTTTCTTGTTTCTGCCAGAGGTTTGGAGTAGAGTTATAACTATTCGAGAGAGAGGTCCAGATCTGTTTAGGTTGTTGAAGTTTGGACAATGCTAAATGTGCTTTCTTTCATTCCATACAAATTTGATCAACATTTATTGAAAGATTTGAAAAACAGTTTTGGGAGAAGAACCAGCAGCATAGATAAAGTGAAATGTATTATTGACAACATCATCATCTTAATGGTGTCAAGTCTATCCTACCAAGACAAGAATAGAGGTGACCATTTTTCAGACAATTTTTCAAGTTTTTGTTAAAGTGTTGCGAGATTAATAGAAATGGTCTCTTAAATAGAATTTGCGTATAGGATACTGAGACATTTGATATGTTTAAGGTTCCCCTTAAAACCAAACTTGCTAAACATATATTTGAAGCAGTACTTATTAAGAGGCATGACTTCTGATTTATCAATGTTCAGCCTGTATCTTGATATATCAGAATATTCTTATAATAACTTGGAGACTAGGGAATGGCTACTTGAGGGTTGGATACAGAGTAAATCAGCATCTGCGTATGCAGTAAATTGATGTCAATGTCTTTATGTTTATAACATTAAAAGTTTTGGAGCAATAGATTTTCTCTAAAAAAGGCTCTAAAGAGAGTATGTAAAGTAAGGGACATAATGGGCAACCCTGCCGCGGGTGCCTCTATGCAAATGAAAATAAGGAGTATTGTAAACCATTAACAAAAATTGAAGTGATAGGTGCTGAATAGAGCAAACTAATATATTAGAGAGTTAAAAATATGCCACTTCAATGCTCAAAACATAAAATCCCAGTGGACACGATCGAAAGCTTTTTCAGCATCTTGTGTAAAGACTTCATAGGGATTATGGCTCCTGGAGGCATTATGAATAATATTCAAAAAAGTTCTGGAGTCATCAGTAATATATCTACCCTTTACAAATCCGGATTGTTCCATGCCAATTAATTCAGGGATAACTTGATTAATACGTAGCCCAAAGATGTTTGCAAAGATCATACAGTCCGTGTTAATAAGAGAAATGAACCTATAATTTCACTTGATTAATAAGGAGTGTTAAATTAATAATAATAGTTTTAAAATTATTATCTGAGAGAAGTGGCGCTAAAATTCAACAGAAAATTCGTCTGGGCCATGGGCCTTTTCTTTAGGTAATGTAGTAATGAATGCCTGAATCTCAGCTACCGATATGTCGGATTATAAAGAGGAAAGGTTAACCTGGTGTATTGGACCTTTAGGTATAGAGTTAAAAATCTGTTACAAAGCCTCTTGCGATGGATCATGTTCAGGGGTATTTAATTGATTCTAATACTCCATAAAACATTCCACAATTGTTGAGTCTGTATAATATCTGCTACCACGACTGTCAGATATACCATTTATTTTAGATTTCTGTTTCTTAATTTTAGGGTATGTGGCTAAAATTTTACCTGATCTATTATGTCCACCATAAAATTGTGTTGACTTTTAATAAAGATGTACTTGCATGCTCAACTGACTTTATATTAAAATCTAATTTAGCTTTAGCTTTAGCTTTTTAGACGCAACATAATCAATAATAAAACCTCTAGCTGCTGCCTAAAATGCACCCGGATAAAATTGATCGCAGTCTCAGTAGGAAGAATGAGCTAAAAAATTCTGGTAGCAAAGATTGTAAACTTTTCAATGAAAAGTTTATCAGTTAATAAGGCATTATTAAATCTCCATCTATTAGTATGAAGGTCAACAGGCATGATGTCTAAATCTACTATAACAGGGGTATGTTCAGAAATAACTGTAGAACTAATTTCAGCCCATTACATAAATTTCAAAACACTATGAGCTACAAATATATAGTCTATCCTTGAGCATGAGGGATGTACAGGGGGAAAAAAATGAGAATCCCATAACATCAGGGTGAAACATTCGCCAAGCATCAACTAAGCCACGGGAGAGTATTGAGAGGCATATTTATTAAAAAATCATGCAGCGCAGCAAGTCACCAGGCTGTGCTGCACTGAACTGCATGATAGGGAAAGGGCAGGAATGCATCGCATCTAACATTATACAGCTTATTTTCCCTGCGCTGGCGCACAATGTGCTGCCTAGCTCCAATGCAGGCACCCTTGCACCTTGGTGCAAGGGTGCCTGTGCTGTAAGCAGGATTGTTTTTTTGCAGTAAGGGACACGTTCCTGCACAAAAACAATCCTGAGAGGTATTTTCCTCTTTCTGTGTGTGCTGCAGAATGCAGCACACCTTGAAGGAGGAAGTAACAAGGAGAGATAAAGCTATCTCTCCTCGTTACGCCTCACCTGGGGAGGTCTACAAGTAATGGTAAATCTGGGAATGCTCCAAAATCCATGGGTGGAGGTTCAGGAACACCCACGCTCCACCCATGGAATGCCTCCCTGGGGCAGAGTAACGCAAAGCGGCGATTTTTACTGCTTTGCGTTACTCTAGATTTATCGATCCACGCAAGGACAGGCAAGGTGGCCTTGCGTGGCTTGATAAATCTAACTTAAGAGTTGCGTCTTTAATAAATATGACCCTGAGTATTTAAAGGTGTGCTGCATTTTATTGGGAATATATTTAGTTTGTGATCGTCTATCTATGAAAGGATCCATCAATTGTTTGCAATCACCTCCCACAATAAGATTTTCAGTAGGACAGGAATGTAAGTGAGTAGAGAATTTTTTCCAATTGGTATATCAACACCTGTAGGGCCATACACACTACAAATTGAAAACGGATCATTGTTAATTTTAAAGGTCAATAACAACCTTCTGCCATCCTCATCAGGAACCACACTTTCAATATCAAGAGATAAGGATTTATGAACAACAATAATTACTCCATTCTTGTTATGTTGTGAGGAGGAAGAAAACACCTGACCAACTCAACGTTTTTTGAGACAAGCAATATCTTTTTCCTGAAGATGAGTCTCTTGTAATAATGCCACCTGGCATTTTAACTTTAATAAATGAGTCAGGATTCTTTGACATTTAATTTGGTTATGAAGACCTTTGACATCCCAAGAAATCACACTTAAATTACTCATATTAAACTAGCAAGAGGAAGGGGGACATATTACAGTTAAATACACAACTTGTAACAGAACAAAAACAATAGATGGCTACAATATTTGTAAAAAACAAGGCCACAATATAGTGACATTTTAAAATAGAGTCAAAATAAGAGAGAAGAAAATAAAAAAAATTAAAAAAAGAGGAGACGAAGAGGTGAAGGGAGTGAAATAAACTCCCCAGTTGAACAAAAGAAAAAGATGGTAAAAAGGGCAAAGTCTTTAACCATAAAATGAAGTCAAGAAAAAACTGAGAACAATCCAGATGGGAGGAGAGGGAGTGCAAGGAAAAAAAGGAGAGGCCAACTGCATGCAGCCCCCAGAACTAGTAATAAAATGTATCCAAGGGATATAAAGACAGAAAGTGAAGAGAAGTATTGCAAATATTATAAGACTGCGGAGTGACAAAAATTGAGGAGGATCAACACTTACTGACAGTGAGTGTAACAATAAAACACACTGAGATGAGGGAAATGAAACATAAAGACATAGAAACATTGAGCACATCAATCCAAGGGTCAGGGATAAAAAACAAACCTGTTAGGAAAGAAGAATGTGTTAAACAGCATTAAATATTGAAAGAGAAGGATTTTTTGGTCAACATCTACAACAACATAAGAATGCATGACTTCAGTTAAGTAAGTTGTAACAAAGACAGTCAAGTGTGTCTAAGATCCATCGCCTCCCCTTTGTGGGAATGAATAAATAGTTTCTTGTCTTCTGGGTTTTCAAAAGTGGAAGTGTTGTCCCCATACGTGACCTTAAAAAAGCATAGGTGGATAAGGCCAAATCTGGCATTCATGGATCTTAATGCTGGACACAGTTCCAAAAACTACTTCCGCCTGTTTGCTGTCATACGTACAAAATCTTGAGTGAGGCATATCTTTTGCCCTGACCAAAGCATTTGTTTATGTAGTTTTGCAGCAGAGATTACGTTTATGAGGTCCGAGTACTAAATAATTATTCTGCCTGGGTGAGGGAGATTACAATTGGATTTGGATATAGAACCAACTGAGTGAGCTCACTTTTTGTTGCGATCAGAAGGCTCCGTTAGTCCAACAATTTTAGGGAGATGAACTTTAAGGAATAATATCATGTCCGAGCCTTCTGTGCCCTCAGGAATTCCCTAAATTCTCAGATTATTTTGTCTCGTGCTGTTTTTCAGATCTTCAGTTTGCTTTCTAAGAAGGAAAACTTCTTTGGATAAAGAGTTAATTCTAGACACAAGATGCTGGGCATCACTAATTCTTTGTTCAACCCCTGATATTCTAGAGTCCAAAGTAGACCATTTATAGCAACTCATTGAAGAGCACCATTAGTTTCCACCACAAAGGGCTTAATTTTTTTATTTTATCACTAATCTCCTCCAATGCTAGACGGAGTGGAGATTTAGGGCCTGACTACAAGTTCATAGGTCCCACCGCCGTCATCACATCAGCATCAGATTCACCAATCCCAACTAGGTGATCCATCCACAGTATTACGATGTTGTCGGTTTTCAGAATGAAAAGCACCGTAGCACCGCCGACACCGACAGCCATTCGCAGACCGCCTCAACGGTGGTCAGGGAAAAGCAGCTGTCATAGGGCGGTACAGAGAAGTTTAATCACTGTCCGAATTATGAGTTGGCTTTCAGATGAGCTGACCTTGGTGGTCAGACCGCTGCTTCGAGTAGCCGGAAATAGGATTTGGAGTTCATACTAGCCCATTTAAATTATGTTATCTTGAAGGAGGTGATAAATAAACATCAACTATAAATTAAGAAAAGGAAGCTTAACAAAATCAGACGAGATGAGAAGGATTATAACTTAGGTGTATTTTTACATTTGCTAAAAACTTTGATGACATCAATAACCTTAGCAGATACAGATGAAAGATGATGGTGCTGAATTAAGCTCAGTGCATTATAGTAGCTCTGATCTGTCCTCAGCTGATGTATCAGGTCCCAGTAACAGAATAGGATCCAAACCTGCAGAGTATTTTTGTTTTTCTGAGGAAATTCAACGTATGAAATTGGGAAAAAGAAAAACATGAGAAAACAAGGAGGGGGAGGAGAAAACATCGAAAATACAAGGATGGGCACCAGCAATCTAAACAGGAACAAACTGTAAATTTAGACAAGGGCTTCGATCAAACAGTGAATAAGAATCATCAGATTTTGCAAGTGATAAATGTATCTGATAGACCAATTAACAATGTGGAACTGAATGTTTTACAGCGTGGTTTTTCATTTTGCCCAGATGGGAATTGTGACTTTGTTGATTTAGAGATTGATCTTTTCAAATTCGCTCGGAGATTGAAACTAAAAAGTTTTTTCTGTAAATGATAAGCTATGTACTATGGATCGCAGGCAAATAAAAAGATCTGACTATATTCTTGGAAAGAAATGGAACTGATTGATGATAATGAATTTAATGATCTCAATGTGCAGAATCCTAGATTTCCCTTTATGTATATTTTACCTAAATTACATAAATCTAAGGAAAGACCACCTGGGAGGCCTATTATCTCCGGCATAGGAGGCCTTACTGAGCACCTTTCCGAATATGTTGACCATTTCTCAAACCTTTGGTAGTTAATTTACCTTCCTACATCCGGGATACCATGGATGTACTCAACAAATTGCAAGATGTTGAATGGGATCCAACTCTAATGTTTACCACCTTGGATGTTGTAGGATTATATACCTGCATTGAGAATAGACTGGGCCGAATGGCAATGCAATACTTTTCATCTAAAAGGAATGCCATTTGATGGAACATTCTAATATGATTGTTGAAATGTGTGAATTGATACTTCAGAACAACTTCCTCTCATTTGAGGACGAATGGTATCAACAAGTAAGGGGTACGGCTATGGTTTTGAGGTTTGCTCCCTCTTACGCCAACCTTTTCATGGGGTGGTTTGAGAGGGAGCATGCTTGGACACCTCGAGCCGGTGCCTGGACAGACAATATAATATTTTGGGGTTGCTTTAAAGACGACATCTTGATTATTTGGAGAGGTACCAATGAAAGTCTGAATGGCTACATGAAGTATCTTAATGACAATAGTATGAATGTGAGCTTCACCAATTGTCATAGTAAGAATCAAATGTATTTCTTGGATGTACGGCTGTACATCTGGTACAACAGAATACATAGTAAATTGTTTCAGAAAGAAACTTCCACTAATAACATACTTAGAACAGATAGTGCACATCCTAGATCGGTCATCTCGGGCATCCCATATGGAGAGATGGTGCTAATTAGGAGGAATTGTTGTATGGAAGATGATTTTATGGAATGTCTGGACGACCTTAAACAGAGACTGCGTGGTCGTGCATATCCTGAAGTTGTCTCAGAGAAAGCAGAGAAAAGAATTTCGGAGATTAAGAGAATGGATACTTTAAAACAGAAACCTAAAAGGAAATCTAGAGATCGACTAGCATTAGTCACAACATATAATCAGCATCATAATCAAATTTACAAAATCTTACAAAAAAACTGGGACTTATTGAAAGGCGTACCAGGTCTAATTAATGTGGTTACTGATAGGTCTCTGGCAACATACAAAAGAGGCCCCACTATCAGAAATAAAATAATGAGAAACTACTTAAATCCATGAGTAAGTACTACTACAGGCTCTGCTTGGTTATCTCAACAACCTGAGGGCTTTTACACATGTGGTGGCTGTATTATATGTGACAATGGTTATAACAAACTTAAGAAATTTTCAGTATAATACACAGAACAAACATCAAATTAATCAATTTATTAATTGTAATAGCATCTTTGTAATTTATGCCATAATTTTTAACTGTGGTAAAGTCTATGTGGGTAGCACCAAAAGAGCATTAAAACTGAGAATCCAAGAACATAGGAGAGCGTTAACTAATAAGGATGATAATGCAACTCCCTTTACACTACACAGGTCGAGTCGGCACTTTAGGCTCAAGCAGAGGCATTATGAAAGGGGAGAGAATGCTCGGAGAAAGCTCGCGGCACAACTGAAACAGGCCCAATCCCGGTGCTGTATTCCAGCCATCTGGAATGCCCACATGCCTTCCTCAAGGATCCAAATGACATTTTGCAGGAGTTTACAGGATTGTATGAGCACCTATACTCCTCAGACAAATGTGACGCCTCACAAGAAATAGCGATTTTCTTGGACCACCTTCACTTACCTACACTTACACAAGTCAAAATAATTAAGTCCCTAACGGTACCACTATTGGGCAAACTCTTCTAGGAAATTACTGCTACCACTGTCCCTTTACCAGCATTCAACAGAGTTAGGATTTCCCTTGCCCCCAAACCTGGTCAGGATCCTTTACACTGTACAAATTACATCCAATATCCCTTATTAATGAGAATATGAAGTTCCTAGCTAAGATTCTGGCTACAAGACTAGCGTCCTGCATTCACTCCCTGATCCACTCCTCTCAAGTAGGGTTTGTACCGGACAGTTCACCTGCGAGTCACCCGAGGATGTTATCACATACACTGTGGCAGATTCATCAGGACAGGGATGAAAAGATCCTTATCTCCATTGATGCCAAAAAGTCAATTTGGCCATGTTGATGGTTCGTATTTGGCCATGGTCATGGCTGCCATGGGCCTAGGACCATCCTTTATTGACAAAGTGAGATGGTTATATAGTTCGCAAACCGCCTCAGTGACCTGTGGAGGCTTTGCCTCCCACTCCTTCCATATTGAATGTGGCATGAGACAAGGGGGCCCCCTGTCTCCCCTTTCATCCCTGATCACCCTAGAACCACTACCAGCGACCATATGTAATACACACCATTAAGGGGGGTGTGCGGCTATCGGTAAACAGAAAGCATCTGATTAAGCAGACAATATATTGATCACGCTATCTGCCCCCTGGAATATATACTGCCACTCATAGTTGTCATTGAGTCTTTCTCTGCGTTCTCAGGCTACCAAATAACTTTGTCCAAGTTCAAAGCTATACCCTTAACACCTACCACCACTAAAGAGTCATTGGGGGCCTCTTCATTCACATGGCAACTCAGCCACCTCAAATATCTTGGCGTACACTTGAACATGGGTCCCCATAACATGATTAGAGACAATCTCACCCCTATCATTGACAAAGTCACTTCGGAATTTGCTAACTGGTCTAAACTCCAATTGTCTTTATGGGGCAGAGTGCAGATTATTAAAATGAATATGATACCAAGGTTTCATTGCATTTTTGGAATGCTACCATTAAGGATTCCTCAAACTATATTGCGGGAGATAGACCATCTCATTAGAGACTTTGTCTGAAATGGACGCAGACCACGTTGAGAAGCTTTCATGCTTTAGGCCAAAACCACCATGGGAGGCCCCCGTCTCCCAAGAACAAAATCATATTGGGTAGCATCCCAACTGGCTCCCACAGTATGCATGTTGAAGACCCACAGAGAAACACACTGCATGGGTCCATCTGGAAAAACTCATTCTACAGTCAAAAAGCCATTTTATGGTTTACTACTCCAACCATGCCCAAACCAGCCCTAACCGCAATCCTGTTTTACACGCTTCTCGCTACACGTGGGGACCGGGCACACAACCTGCTCAAATCTTCCCACACTCTTCACCTACACACACCCATATTGGAGTTGGCTCGATGAGAGTTTCTTACTAGACTGCAAAACAATCATTGTAGAGAGTGCCATATCACTGGGATTCATATTAGACAAACACCTTAACTTTCTGGACCACATCAACCACATAGCATAGGGGACACAATTTGAGCTCCAGCTCTTAAGAAGAATCAAGCCATTCATCCCAACTGAGGACTTCAAACATGTTCAATCAATCCCTGGTCCTCTCAAGACTAGATTACGGCAACTCTCTGCTAGCAGGAATCCCCAAAACTCAACTGTCACTTCTCAAAGCTATTCTACACACAGCCACCAGACTATTCTCAGGATCTAGGAAATTCAACCATATTTCACCCACCCTTATATCCCTCAAATGACTCCTCTTGGAAGCTAGGAGACTCCTTAAACTAGCCTGCATTATGGACAAGGCACTACACGAGTCCATCCCTATCTACCTCAGCCAGAAACTATGAATCTATGGAGGTCAATACATCACAATAAGCACTGGCTTGCTGCTACTGGGATTGTCTAGCAGTAGGAAATCTAGATCGAGTAAACTGTTGTTTTTAAGCTCTGCCCCAAGAATATGGAATTCCTTAATTCCCAACAATCCCCTCTCAGAAAATCTTCAAAAAAGGACTGAAAGTCTTACACTTCCACCCTCACCTACAGTCTCAGATATGATGAGCCAGGCACACCACAAGAAAAATCTGAACAGATATTTGAATCTTACCCCTATTGTATTCCATGCACCTTCCTGATTTGATCTTAATCTGCTTTTAAAAGAGTTATCAAATGTACATAGGATCTCTATATCTTTTTTGATATCACAATTCTTTATTGAGTTTCACAAAGCATATAACATGTGCTGCGCTATGTGCACAGGCAAAACAGTATACATTGTCCCAAAACATTGCATCAACATGGGGAGGGAAAGAAAGAAGAGAAGGAGGAGAAAGAAGAAAAAGAGAACATAGAGACAGTCTTCCAGTACAGAGTGTGAGTGAAGGGATAATCAAATTCAAAGCTTGTAGCCCCTTTATCCCTGCAACAAGGGTAACAACAGTGATAATAACAAGTAGTAAAGCATGTTAAATATGACAAGCGAGACAGTTAGCGGTCCCTTAATGCTCCCACCTTTGGTTCACCTCTTTCAAGGCCTCCCATGTGGAATGTAGCCTGCACAGTCCAATTTAGCACTCTAATGTACTATAGTTTCCTCCAAATAGGGATTAATGGGTGGTGTCAGTCGCAATGTAATTGTGCCCAGATAGCTTCAGTAATCAAGAAGGTGTCTCATGGCATTGAAACCCATTGGTCAGACGTCAGGAGCCGGGACCCCAAATTAGTCATTAGTATTTACAAATGAAGATAGGTGCCCCGCAGTTACTTAAATTTCCGTAGCTTATCATTGACTCTGTAAATAATCTTTTCGTATGAGGCCATTGAGTGCATGTCCAATACCCATGTGCGTGAGAAGGTGGCGTAGTGGATTTCCAATGGCGAAGCATCTCTACCTTTGCCCCTGCTAAGATGTCAATATCCATTGAATGCAATCTGGGGCATTAGTGGCAGGATTGCGGTGTCAATAATGCTAGTCGGCTTGTCAATGCTGTCAATATCCCCAATTCGTTTTGGAGTAGATCCCATACCGAGCGCCAATAATAAGAAAGGGTCGGGCATTCACAAAGAATATGTACAATATCGCAGTCTATAGCCGGGCATCTTCAGCATTTAGAGTCCTGGAGCATATGTGACCCATGGAGCCCAGCTGGTGGCCAGTGCCACCTGTGGAGGATCTTAAAATATCTAAATTTCAACCTAGCTTCCCATAGTGTTTTGTCATGGTTTTCTAAAAGCGCAAACTATTCATCATCTGGGATGGAAAGACCTAGATGGGTTTCCCAACATGACTGTAGGCTATGTATGGATGATTAAGAGAAAAGAATGTCTGTCAGTGTGGTATAAAGCCCCGACATGGTTCTTGTAAAATTCTTCCATGTCATGATACAACTTGGACGTATGCAGGCATGGTGTCAGAGGAGTAACATGAGGTCTTTGTTTTGTCTATGCTGTTGGTCAAGTATCCTTACTTGATGGTTTTAAAGTTGGACCAGCTGGATTTAGATTTGAGTAGTAGAGGAGCTCGGTCCTGATTTGTGGGTGGCATAGAGTTACAGCTCAAATTTCTTGAATTTGTTAGTGAAGGAAGAGAGTTCTTCACATTTTTCTCTAGAGCTGTTTGCTGTTATATGCACGCGGTATAGAAAACAATGGTCCTAGACTACTTCTAGTTGATTTTTAGTTCTGAAAGGTATTCATTAAGTCAAAATCTATATACATGGTGCACATAAAAATCAAATTGCATCATAAATGTACCCCAACTCTTTCTCAATTCAATTAAAT
Organism: Calotriton arnoldi; assembly: GCA_963921515.1. Classification (NCBI taxonomy): domain Eukaryota; kingdom Metazoa; phylum Chordata; class Amphibia; order Caudata; family Salamandridae; genus Calotriton; species Calotriton arnoldi. Next base: position 429,453 of record CAWUFW010012687.1, on the reverse strand, counting down.
ATATCCTCAAAATGACACACAAGCACCATAAATAGCTCCAATAGTGACTGTTTAATTTCACAGTTATTATAACAGATCACTGTAAACAATGCTTCAAAACAGAAAAAGGGGTTGCTCCAAGGGGAGTGTGAAGAAGAAGAGTGCTCGTGAAATAGAACAGATATATAGGGAGGGCAATCAAAGGATAAACTAAGCAATCAATTTCATATAGTAATGTCCTTAGTAAACTGGTCGTGGTTTACAGTAGCACCAGTCTTACAATTGGGCCTGTCTCTCATGGATTTACAAGTGTTTGCTATTTCCTGATAGCGCACAGAGTTTATTCATCTGTGAAAAGGCAGGGCTAGGGTGAAGTTAGGTACAGGCCCACTGGGGGAGAGTGTCGACGTTTCGACCCTGGCGCATGGAGGGTAGTTTATATCCTCTGCAGGAGGGTCTTCCTCAGGACGGGGGGAGGGGAGACAACCTGATGGTGCAAATGGACTAATTAGAGACATGAATACATTTTAGCCAAAAAATTATGGAAAGGTGTGCCTACTCACTGACCTATGATGAAGTGAAGTCAGGATTACAGCCCCTCAGGCGGTGGTCTGTAAAGATTGAGGATATAGAGGTTAAAATTATATAACGTATATCATAGGGGAAAAAAGTATTACTGTCGCAGCCCAGTAGACCACCGTCTACTTACCCGCATTAATTCAGCGGTGAAGTGAATTAGTTATAAGGAATCAAGGCTTTCTACCTTCTCCAAAACAAAAGTTATCACTTATTAAATGTAATAAGGTAGCCCAATGTTATCCTATTGGAGAGGCTAGCCTCACATAACTGAAAAAACAAATTTGTGAGTTTTCTACTGATGAGTGATGAGTGAAATGGCAATAGAGAAGAGAATGGTATTGTGGTTAGACCAGTCCACCATGGTGATGGAGTCTAGTTTAATGGAGCCCTTTTATGCAATCATAATCTCCAGGGTGGTCCCTCTAGTGTGTATCGAGCCTGGACACAGTTGGGTGAGGTCAAAGTTAACAAGGGTTGCAGATATTAAAGAGGATGGTGTGCCACTGGTATTGCCCCAGTGTAAGTTGAAGTCTCCAAGATAAATGTTCTCTGCTTTGACCTCACATTCCGTTAGAAGCTCAATGAACTATTCGAGGAAAGCATAATTGTTCTTGAGGGGGCAGGGGGTAGATGTGCATTATTATTCAGTTCTTCTTGTTGGTTTGGTTTTTGATTGGGAGATATTTGAAGGATGTCATTTGTGTTGAGACAGGATTCTTGCAGGAAAGGATTGCTTTGTGAATAAGCGTAACCCCTTCTCCTGTTTTGGAGGATCTGTTCTGGAAGATGATGGAGAAGCCCGGGTGCAGGAAGCTGAGGTTGGGTTGAGATGTCCCACTTAGCCATGTTTCTGTGAGGAAGATCAGGTCTAAATAATGCACTGTAACAGCTCTAAGATCTTGGTGCCGTGTTTGACTGCGGATCTGCAGTTATGGGGTATGCAGTTCAGGTTTGTGATGCCGGTGTTAGGTTTGGAGTGAGGAGTGAGGTTCAAGTACAGAGGAATGTAGATGTTTAACAGGCAGTGGTAGGGGATGGTGGTGGTTTTAGGGGTGCTGCCGGCATAGGCTGGGGTGGGTGAGAAGTGGAGGGGTTGTGAGATTGGAGGGTTGGGGACGATCGCAAGATAAAGAAGATGAGATAGGCTTTAAATGACCAATGGGAGGATAATGAATGGTCCGGAGGTAATGTGAATTGTGTGCCAAAGTTATTGATTTTGTTGTAGTAGCAGTTGGTGCTGATGTTTGTAGATTGGTGTTGTTTGGATTCTACCCTATAAGTGAACGTGTGGGTGCAGGGGTCATCACTGATTCCCTGCTGAGTTGGAACTGGCGGCTTCACATTTGAGTCTGGTTTGCTACGGATCCGCGTTGTGCCCTGGGGCTGGGCGGTTCATGGGGAGGAAGTGCACAGTAGGAGCATGCTTGGGTGGTCACGCTGTCTGCCAGAGCTCCTGTGAGAGGCGAGAGAACTTGTGCTGGAGGGTTTGCCCTATGGGGCTTGTGTCTGCACTGTGGGCCCATTGTCAGTCCCGGGCCATATCAAAGAGCATTTTCTATACAATAGACGAGTGAAACTGCCAAACTTCCAAAGCAATTGCTGACTGTGCAATTGACAAACCTGTCAGAGAATGTGCTTTAAACTGTAGAACAATCAATCCTAAGCACAACACAAGCTGTAAGCAATAAACCAACTGTTGGAATGTAATGTTTCCAACTACACCATCTTTAGAACTTGAAAGTGAATCAGATAAAAACAATGTTCAAGTAATTATGCCTCACAAGACTGAGATCCAGAATTATCATAATATAAGACTATTCTATTGAATGACGTACTATTGGAAAATGCAATTAATGAATTGAGAACAATTTCCAAAGATACTTCCATGCACAGCAAATGATGAAATTCAAATGTAACACGGAGGAATATAGGAATATTGAAACTACCTTGGACATGTCTGGGTCATACTAACATTAATTTCACAGCTAATTGGGATCATAATCGTGGTATTTCTTGTAAGGAAGGTCCATCGAGAATACGGCCCAGATGTAGAAATCTAGTTGCCACAATTAAAATGTTAAACAAGCAGAATGAAGTACACTGAGCCACCAGGGAAGTCTCTTGGGGAAATGTGATAGCCACCACACTGAAAGATGGTGTCTATTGGAAAAATTAGAATAGGTTCTAGGACCAGCAGAAAATCTTCAAGTCCCAAACACATTTCACTTTGAGGTAGATAACATCTAGCCTCTAAGTCCTTTTTCTTATGAATGGAACTTAGGCACTGTGAAGAATCTATGCAGGGAACTTACTTCCATGTACAACGCTGAGCCTCATCTCACTGTGGGAAATCATAAGCAGATATTCTGCTACAATCAGTATGCTGATTAGTATTCTCTGTGTATCAAATAAACCAAGAACAGTTTTTCAATATCAACAGTGGGGCCATTGTTCAGTTCCAATTATGGGGAGTAAGCCTGAATTTGAAGCAAAGTTCCACAGTTTTAAGTCTCCATTAAGAAATAAAAAAAATGCTGAAATCAGAATGCAACAAATCTGACTTGTATTTTTTTCTAGGCACAAAGTAATTTATTTATTTGATTTCTTAGAGAAATATACTGAGAAAGTCTTTTTCACATGGAATGAAACCTTTAGTCACAAACTTTGCATGGGAATACGAAAATTTGTAAATTCAAGGGTCTGAAGCAGCACTTCCTACATGTTATTTTCCAGAATATTTTATAGTTTTGAATTATACTGTCCAGCAAATACCATGTTCAGGTTTTGCTAATATTGATGAAGTATTGATGCCTTCAATACCTAAGCAAAATGATCCCAATTTTTTTATTTGGTAATGGGAAAGACAATTAAGTAATGGTGAAATCCAAACATAGGGCCCGATTCACAAAGGTCCTCTGCACTCGTGGCGGAGGCCCCACGGATGTGACGGGGGGACCCTTTACTTGAGGCAGGACCTCTGTACTGCAGTTACCCATTGTGTACGTCCCGCCTTGAGTGTGGGGCCGCTGCCACGAGTGTGGGGCACCCGGCCCCTCCGGATATGTGGCTTCACCCACGAGTGCAGAGGCCCTTAGTGAATCTGCCCCATAAATTGCCAATGGCACATTCAGGAATCTGTCTCCTGAATCTGGGAAAATTTGTGTTTGGAATTTGCAAATATGTGAATGTTATAAAAGATTGCTAAACGTGGTGCGCAACTGCTACCAAACAACGTAGGCCATCGGAATAATAAAGTACACATTGACACCTACACTATATCAAACCTTTGCCAGGGTTGGATCAATGAGTACTCATTACATGTTATAAAACAGCACATGGGAACATTACATGAAAACATGAATATTTATGTTTTCATTACAAGTGCCAAGAAACAGAGAAGAATGAAACGTGACGATCACGTTAACTGTTACAGCTATGACGCAGAAAACTGCAGCAGAAACTCTTTCGAATATACGAAAATTAGGCAGTGAAAATATTCAGTGAGCACTTAAATAATGATTTAAAAATGGTACAAATAAATTATATTCAATTTCAGAAAAATTACTTTAATTGCTTACAATGGTATGAAAAACACATTAGAAAATAATAAATATGAACAGAAGCAATTCAAAGCTATATTTGCACTGCAAGCTTCTTTACAACCTAACTGATTCTGTTGAGATATTTAGGCCATATCATTTGAGTGATCATCAAAAAATGCTAAGTAGGGACATTCTACATAGAATGTAATTTCAATAGCAGAGTTGAATTGCTAACTTATACTCCTTATGAGAAATCAATGGTACATGGTTAATTAACGGATTTATTATGATTTATGATACATTAATGTTCTGTAACTTGAAGTGTGTCTTATGAAACAGAATGCTGGAAGGGTAAGCACAGCTGGGAAATTCATGTTTGAAATATACTTGAGAAATTCCATATTTAATGCATTGTTTTCGTAAGGTACAAATCTTAGCTTTAAGTGCAAAAGACTTCTTAAACCCTTTGGAAACATCACTCAACAGATAATATTCTATAATGAATGCAATATCACTTTTAATCTGTAAATTATGGTTATCTGGGTATTTCTCCTTTTTAACCTATATTTTAATCTATTTATCATAATTATCTGTGTACCTTTTTAAAGACAATTACTGTATTTGTAGTGCACATCATTTATAATCTGTATTATATACCTGTCACTATTGCACTAAGGTCGATTTAATGAAACTAATAATAATTATTTAAATTAACTATGAATGCAATACAACAAATACCAATTACATTTTCAAGCTGAAGGTAAAATTGAAAAAAACATTTACTGGAGTTTTAGAAGCTATGGAGAATGATTCATAGCTTAGGGTCACAAAAACAGCTATTCTCTCAAGAGCTGACACATGTTTAGTGACTGTGAGTGAGTCAATTCAGTGTTGTGGTTAAACGCTACATCTGCCAACTCATGAAGCAGATGATGTTTGTTGACCAACCACTAAGAAGCTCTTGGTTTTGAAACGCATAAAGGCTGGCAAGCATAATGTTGTTGCTATCAAAACAAGAATTAGTACTAGAATCAGCGTGTGATTATTACACGATGCAGGATGCACATTGTATATATAAAATAACGCATGTATATATAAGCAAAATATTCATCTTTTATTGAAGGTTTAAAATCTATATTTCGTGTTTCCAACACAATAGACATAATAACACATAAAAAGCACCAGATAAAGGAATGCTAGGAATATTAAAGAAGGTATTCAGGTCAGCTTCGCATTCATGCGGGGTATGTCCTTTCCGTTTTTTCACAGGATTGTCTCCCATTTTAAAAGTGGGTGCAATCATATTATTTGCAATGTTGATGTTGAAGAAATTAAGAAACTCAGTAGACCAAAGAAGGTGTTCTAAGTGGGGGTAATATGATTAAAGAAGTGAGTTAGCCTTGAACTGACAACAAAAAGTGCACTGTGCTGATGGAGAACTTGTATGTTTCTGGTCTGAGAATTCTTGTCTTATGGAACACTTGAAGGATGAAACGTGGAGCTTCCTTAACCCATTGAAGAATAACACATTGAAGTAATATGGTCTGAAGCAGTGAGTAACAGCTTAAAACCACTAAGCTTTTCGCTTTGCTGATGAAGCCAATCCAGAACATTACAATACATATGTATGAAGGATAGATGTAGTAATAACTATATTTACAGTATACAATATGGGGGGCACGGTTGTCAGTGTGACGACCACTGCACAAGACGGGGGAGTGATGTGTGGCATGGTTTCCAAGGTAATACATATATGGTACATACAAGTAGGGTTGGACTGGTATATAGGTCAATCTAGCAGTGCCAGAAGGGCTGGTTTGACAGCTCAGTGTGTGGGCTGGTTTTTTGCATGTTACTTGAACTGTTTTATGGTCTATTGGGCCAATTTTCATTGTTGATTTCTTTGCTATTACCACAAGCATTGCCTGCAGTAAACACAAATACATGCAGTCTTCCATGTCTTGCAAAATACCTATACAGCTTGTCTTTAGAAGTTCAAAATTGCCCTGATTTGCAAATGTAGGTCACTTTTTTAGCTATCTGATTCACTAATGGGGCCACTTTTATTTCACTGCCCAGGACTTTTATCTGTACCAGTCCAAACCTGCAAGTTAGGCATAAATGTACGCCACAATATGAGCACCAACTCTAGAGTGTATGTGTGTCTGTGTCACTCTTTTCTCCAAAGAGGGTAGACTACGTATTATTTCTCTTGGGGTTTAGGAAACTACCTGGGATTGCACCCGCCCCCAAAGAACTGGAGTTCACGACTGGCTATCTCCGGATAAAAAAAATGAAGTAAGTGAAAGAAATGGAGGGAAAGAAGCTGTGTCAGGCAAACAGAGTGACTTAAGGCAATTTTAGAATGGGAAGCTGGCTCTATTATTGGTGCATGTTTAGGTCAATATCAATACAGAGATGCAATCTGAGAGCCCACCGTATGTCTCACTACTGGGATTACCAATGGTGGAGACAGGTCAAGCCATGTAACTGCCTTAGTCGTGGATTATTAGTGCATGGTGGAAGTCACAATAGAGGTGCATTGTTTGAATTATGGAGATCTGTCGCAGTTGTGGGATAGCATGCCAGGATGCCTGTGCATCACGAAAGTTCTGTGAAGGTGTTTTGCCTGGTGAGAATGAACATTAAGTCCACTGTGAGAATTCTGTGGAAGTCACAACAGTGGGATAGTTGAGCTTGGCGCATGTAAAAATAGAGATGCATCTTAAGAACTCTGTTAAAGTGTCAGTAAAGGATATCCCTGCACACTGCAAATCCTTATAGAGGTGCTGTGAGAGCTAAGTTAATGTTTCAATACTAGGATATCAGTACATGTAGCATGTTAAATAAGAGAAGTATTGTGTTATGCATTTGGCTCAATGTCCCCATGTATACAGAGGTGCATTAAGAGAGACTGGTAGGTGTTCCATTACTTGAAGATTAGGGCACACTGATGATCAGACTAGGGCTGCATTGTAGGATCTTTGTGGATATATCAGTGGTGGTACAGCTGTGCATAACAGATCAGGATTAAGGTGCATTTTTGAGCTCGGTCCTGCAATAGCAGAGTTGCATCATACATTTAAGACCCGACATTGTCTCAGTGCCGGGATGTTAGTGCACAGTGCAGAACGGTATAGAGGTACATCAGGAAATACCTCTGAAGGTCTTAGCACTGGATAGCAGTAAACAGTGAAGATTGAAAAAAGAGCTGCATTGAGTAAGATTCTCCCTTGTTCTACGGAGTTAGTACTACATTTCTCATGCCGCTTTGTTAATGTGCCTCGCCTATGACCTATTATGATGTTAGGCAACACTTCTGGAAACCACGATACAGCTGTGAAAAGTCAATTCACTTCAAAAGTACCAGGCAGCAGTCCCTGCTAGTCTGATGTTAAGATGCAAGCACATTCGCCAAAGGACAGGCTGGAGTACTTGCCTTAAGAGGATACAGACTTCCAGACACAGAATGAGAAAGAGATCAGACTAAAGAAATGTGTCCAAAGTGACCATTCCAAGACAAATGCTTTATTGGGCAAACAAAACATTGCATCACACCGCAGTGCCTTCATTTGTTCACTATTTTCCTCCTTTTGGTCTCTCCATCCTATCTTTCTCTCTCTTTTCTCCCTTTCACTTTCTCTCTCACTTGTTCAGGCGCGGCCGGCACAGGTAAGAGCGGTGAGGCGGCGGAGCGGGGGGATGGGGCGATGGAAGTCGACAGACTATGGGATAGGTAAAATGAAATAAAAAAATTAATAAAACCACTTACCTTGCGCTCGCTACATCGCCGAGTCGGTGATGCGGCGAGCGGAAGGTGAGTGGTTTTATTTAATTTTACCTATCCCGTCATCTGTCGACTCCGCCACTCCCACCCCCACCCCGCCCCACCGCTCTTACCTGTGTCAGCTGCGTCTGCACTTGTTCACCCCCTCATTTCTTTTTTCAATCTCTCCTCTGATTAACACCCTCTGATTTCACCCACTTCACTTACCCACCACTCCCTCACACTTTTCTCACACGTCTTACTCTCCCCATCTCCTCTGCTCTCGCCCTTTTCTCCTTTCCATGCTGTTTCACATCCTCCACTATCTCTAGCCTACCTCCTATATTACTTCCTTCCCGTATCCTACTTCAATCTTCATCTCTGCCCCCGAGCCACTGAAAGGATTTTGCCAACCAAGTAGAAGGAGCAATACGACATCCCCTGTTGGTGTCACCCTATATTCATCAACCTAGTACTGCCTTCTCAGCTTTCTCACACACCAGATTATCTTACCTCCTTTCCCTTAAACACTTCTCTCAATCCTCCTCCTTCCTCTTAGCACTCACAGGCTCCTCACACCCATGGGCGTCGATTCACCAAAATGCCAGGGGTAGCAGAAGGGAAATCATATACCCCTTGACCCTCACGACATCACAGGAAGTGACTTCATATAATCCCTGACACTGACTTTTTACAGGAAGGCATGACTCATGACCTAACATCACAACAATTGAGGATCTGCATTGGATAGTATTACAAAGTAACACAAAGTTGCGCTATGTGTCGCATTGTATCATATTTTGTATCAAGGGGTAACTCCTTGGATGGTGCATGAGAATTCCCATACAACCACCCATGGGTTTTTACGCAAATCCCTATCTACAAACATTGGCAGACATGAACTTGTGCCAAAATCTGATACCTTGAGGCAGGCGTAATGTGGAAAAAATGTTCATTTCTTCTAGTTTTTCCAACTTTGCATGTGTGCTGCACACATACAAAATGGGAAAAGCCTTAAAGCATAGTTTCTGTACTGGAAGGGACCCCTTCCAGAGCAAAACCTATGCTTCAGAGAATGCACACACCTTGCACTCTGGCAGAAGGGAGATTGGCTCATGGCTGCCAAAAGTGCGCCATTTACTGGGAGAGAAAAAACTGTGCAATATCTTATATGATTTAGCATATTTTTCCTCTCCCACTTTGATGCAAGACAGCACAGTAACTCTGCAGCTGCCCGAGGCCCCCGCATGGGGCCACTAAAGAGGGCAGCCCTCTAGTGCCATCGGGGCACCCCACACCCCCTTATGGGCAGGGACTAAGGGAGGAGTCCCCCCCCAGCCTTGTTGCGGCGCGCAAGGTGAGCGTCACTTCCTGTGCGCGAGGACAGGGGGAGGGGTATATATGCCTCCCCCACCATCTGGACGTCCTCTTTCCCGCGCCGGACACGCTGTCTCGACTGGTTGTCTCGCGTCGGCCGGCGTTGTTGCGGCTTCTTCCCTCCCCCGCTGGATACGCTGTACGCGCGCCTCGGGTTTCATGTACCCGGGACCAGGGGGTTGTCGTCGTGCGCGGTGAGTTTGGGGGCAGGGAAGACCTTGTGCCTTAGTTGTCAGGGATTTAACGCCGTATCTGGCCCGGGGGCTCTTCGCCTGCGGTCCCTGCTTTGTTGTTGGTTTTGGTCGCCGCCCCCCCCCACCCTCGTGGGAGTCGCGGCGGGAGCATCTGTGAGCGTGAATCGCCCTATCCACCCCCACTGTAGCTAAACATGAAACTGGGAATCCGGGATTCCGACACTTCTGCGAGTTTAAGCATCCAGGGTCAGAGATGGTTAGCAAGCACTGGCATCTGTGATCCGACGGCAGTTAAGCAAGCGGGGTGCGCTGTGCAAGTTGTCACTACACGAAAGGGTGAGGTGACTCCAATAGTGGGCACAAGACATATATTGTTTCAAACCAGATTTGACACCATTAAGGTGTTCACCAGGGTTTAGCAATCATAGGGGTCTGTGCAACCGTTTGGTCAACGGGGCGAAGTAAGTGCACCCCAGAACCAAGGGTAGGTGACATGTCCCTGCAGTTAAGCTCAAATGCCCAGCCCGGTTAGCTATATTAGCCTCGCTGGGTAGTGATGCTGTCAACCAACATAGTGTGCTGCTGTCCCAAGAAATGGGGAAACAAGGTGTCAAGCACAAAAAGGCTACTATGTAAAACGAGCATTTGGCACGTCCAGGTTCAACAAAAATTTAAATTTAATGGAGCAGGTAATTTTCCACTGCGGGGGCCGCTCAGGGTGGGCAGTGTGAACCCCCCCCCCCCTCTCCCCCCTATTTGGGAATATTCTAGGATGGGGGTAAAGTAGGACTTGGTCAATCCTTAATGTTAGTCACCATATGACAGACAGTGCGCACTGTATTAAAGCAGATGATTCTCTAAGCTGGTATGCCAGGGGGTTTCACCACAGAGGGAGCTGAGCGGGCAAAATTCCCATAAGGAATAAGGGATGCATGGCAAGGGCAGGAGGGCACCCTTGCTCATGGTCACATACTTTCAGTTATGAACATTCCTGTGTGTCATGTTTTAGAAAGCAAAGGGACGGTGCAAATGTTAAGTATAATCCTTCTCGCTCTAATAGCCAAAGTAGGCAGGCGGGGGTGGGAGCGGTTACCTAACAAGTGGGCTGCTGTCCCATAGTTGGGGGACACAGGTGTTAAGGCACACACGGTGCTAGAAGACGGCAGCTAGGTGAGATCAGCAAATAGATGGGGCAATGTGAGCCATGGTGTCTGAAATCGTCCCGCCCAGAGTTGGCACGGGGCTGAGTCCAGTGAGGCAGTGGAACTTTCCTGCAGTAGGGTGAATAGTTCTTGGCACAGGTTCACAGGCCAGAAGGGACTTTGGTCTCATCAGACACTAGCTGATCCAGGCTAACGTCAAGGGCTATTGTGATATGATGGCGTTCATCTATCACCAGTAGGGAGGGATCTCTTCCCTTAGATTTACAGAGGCCTGGAAATGAGAGGTTGCAGGGAGAAATGAGCTGTTTTGGTGGGGAGGCTCTGGCGGCGACGGTGGCCGCCTCCAGAGCTGTGGCGGAGTTACAGGGCGATCTGGAAGCAAATGGGTACAGAAGGGTACCTCTGCGCGGCACAATAGGGGTGCCAGAGCCAAAGCCCACGAGCCTCATGGGAGGTTCCTGGAAAACCGTGTCGGTGCCCCATTAGTCCTTCGGGCGGTTGTGGGCCTGAACAACCGGGGGCTTGCCTTGCTACGCTCCGCCCTGAAAGGGGCGTGAGTAATAAGGGACCATGTGTCACGTGATCCGGGAAGAGGATCACCAGAAGGGGCAGCACAGATGGGGTTCGCCCCAGTGCTGCTTGACTCATCAGGCGGGCAGGCGGCCCAGATGGTTGCCTGCCCTTGGATCGCCCGTAAGATAACCCACCATATTACATAACGGTGTATGTAATAAACCTGCAGCAATTTTACCCAAACAAAAAATGTGTGGTGTGTTTATTTATTAGCATGCATGCTATGTGTTGTGGGGTGGGGAGTGTTGCCAATGGTGGTGCTATGGTGAAGCACTGCCTTGCTTCAAAGAACAGTTAACCTGCACGTCAATCTTACCCAGTCTCACTCACTACCTATCACTTGACTCTCACTGACTTTAACTCAAATATATGCTTACACATACAGGAAGTTTTTTTAACATATGCACGCTCCCTCTCACTCAAGTACGCTCTCACCTGCAAGCACGCATACAGCATGCATTTAAAACCACTTTTTTTAACCACAGTTGCCACCATAGCTCCTAAGTGTGGTCCATTTTTATTACATTAATAGTGAATAATATTATAATCTTTCACTCGGTCTTTCTCACCTCCTATTTCTCATGTACACTTTCTCTCACACACACCTACACAGATGTAAGCACAGTCACGGCCGGCATGACTCACAGGTGGGGGGGCGAGGGGGCGCACGAGGAGGAAGTCGTGTGGGGGGTAATTTTAAATAATTTTTTTTTTTAAAGTAAAAGTAACTTACCTTCGTGGCCAGCTCCGGTCTGGTCCCGCGCCGTCCCACGTCCTCTCCACACAGGAAGCAGGCAGCTTCCCTCCCTTCCCCTAAGCCAATCACAATGCTGCAATGGCAGCATTGTGATTGGCTCGGACGCCGACTGCACAGGCATCTATGGGGAGGCTGTTTTCTCCATGCGGGCTGCATGCAGCCTACATGGAGAAAACGGGAGAGTGTGCATGACTGGTTTGGTCTGTCCAGGGGCCGACCAAACAGTCAGCGCCCACAACAATGGGCAAGCCACTCCTCCCCTGCCTGGAGCAGGAACGCCCACCCGCCCACCCCCAACCAAACCCTTCTGCTTTCTCGCAGTGTAAGAAGCAGAAACATAAAATGATATTCATAATACCATTTTATGTTTCTGCTTCTCGCACTGCGAGAAAGAAGTGGGGCGACGCTCCTCCGCCCACGTGGAGGAGACACCCCTGCGTAAGCATATGCCAATGGTGGTCATGTTTCTCATACTGCCTATCATCAGCGCGGGTGCTGAGCATGCATTTTACAGAATTCTATCAGACCGGTGATTTCTACAGAGCAGTTTTTGTGCAGGGTTTAATGCACTGATGATTTCAGCTGAAATGTAACTGTGTCAGTAATATATAGTTGTGAATAAGAAGTATAAGGAAGTTGTTGGGTCAAACAGGAAGGATAGTTTTTCTTTATAGAACTGTAAACCTATGGGTTCATTTGAAGGAGCCAAGCCTCCTCACAGGTAACTATGTAAAAGTAAAGCACACACCTGCCAATCTCCTTAAAGGGCTGGCGATGTCACATGCGACCACTGCTCAAAACGTGTTGCACCTCTTCAATCGGTGACAGCCGTCACTGGTTTAGTGATATTGAGGGGCATATTTATGAAGTAGTTGCGCAGCGCAGCGAGGCACTTTAAGGCATATGGCCCATTTTCCACCGGCGCTGGCGCACAATGGGCTGCCTAGCGCCAATGCAGGCACTCTTACAGCATGGGCAAGGTGCCAGCATTGCATGCAGGATCAAACCTGAGAGGCATATTCCTCTTTCCATGTGTGCTGCAGCATGCAACACACATAGAAGGAGGAAGTAACGAGGAGAAATAGACATATTTCTCCTCGTTACACCTCTTGGGGAGGCGTATCTTTTTGGCGTGTTCCCAGGTTTACAAGGTCTTGTAAATCTGGGAATACATCAAAAACCATGGGAGTTGATGGGAACACCCAAGCAACGCCCACTGAACACCTTCCCAGGGCAGAGTAATGCAACGCAGCGATTTGCGCTGCTTTGCGTTACTCTAGATTTTTGCAGCCATGCGAAGAGGCTTTGCGTGGCTTCAAAAGCCTGACATAAGGTTTGCATCGCTCTTGCACCATGTTGAGTGGTACAAGAGCAACGCAAACCAGGCAGCCGCGTTCCGTGCAGGTAACAGCGGTGGGGCGGTGAGGCCGGGTGGGGGGGATTTCGAGGGACGATGCCGAGGGAAAATTAAATAAATAATTAATTTTCCCTCGGCATCGTCTGTCGGAATACCCCCCACCCGGCCCCACCGCCCCACCAGTGTTACCTGCACGGACCGCGGCTGAAACCAGGTCATGAATATGCCCCTGAGTTTCTTGGGCACGACGGCGCTTCTGCAGAGCTGGTATATCTGCGGCACCGTCAGACACATGCCGGCATGTAGTTGTATGACTGAACTTTGATTGCCAGTACAATAACGACGCCGGATTGGATGAGAACAAAAGGGTAAATAGCATAGATGCCGAACCTTTCATTTAGCTGCTGTCAGAGAGCCAATCTGAGAATCCCCAAGAGGGTTCTAAAAGAAGCAAGAAAAAGCTTCCTTGAATAATTGACTGATGAGATGATGAGCACTCAGCCCTGATGTCTCTCCTGACCTTGTTTTGATGCCGTATCCCTTAATTGCTAAATGCGGTTTCATAACTTTTTTATTCCAGAACGAGCATGTTTTTACTATTTTATGATACTGTTTTTATTTCTGAATGTATCACTTGCACATTAAGAAGGGCTACATCTGACCCGTTATAGGGAGAAAAAAACATTAAAAACAATATTCCCCTGAGAATTCATAGTCCTGCTCTGTGAGTTTACGGTTCTGTTGCATGACGTTCCAGGACTGCTAAGACCGTCCTGCACTCCAGCATGGCTCATGGACATTACGACACTACTGTGACTGGCGTATATACTGCTCTGCGACCCAACTCTTCAGCCTCACCAGATGGCTCTGTGGCCTGTACCACAAGTCTGACTTTTCGATACTGTTCGATGACTGTGCTGTACTGCTCTGCCTGTAATCCTGCAGCACTGCTCTGTGATTTTACACTGCAGCTCTTGCGTTTACACGACTGCTCTATTGCTCTACGATGTACATCCGTTGCTTTGCAACATTAAAATAAAGTTTTGTGATTTTCAAACACTTGATTTTTGCCATGTGTTTTTATTAGTGTGGTGCGTTCCTCGGTGCACTGCAACTTTCCTGTGACTTCTAGGCTCCACAGTCCTCTGAGACTTTACTTAACTCCTTTCTCCAACTACTGCTCAAAATTTACAGACCTTATTTGCAGAACTCGTGCTACAAAGCTGGAGGGCTACTCTGTGGAACTACTACTATGGGGGCCAAATGTACGACCGGGCATTTAGAGACTCGCAAATTACGCTCAATTGCGAGTCGCTATTTGCGAGTCGCTAAATGCCATGTACAACAGTGTCAGAGACAGTGGTGGCTGGTGACATTGTAAACTGGTAGGGCATAAAAGAAAAGTTTGGGATGAGGGCCCTATGCTGAGCGAGCGTACCTGGCGAGCCCGAACGTTATAAGGGGAATTTAGAGGGATTCTCCTCCCTCTGAGAAAAGTTTGAAAAAAGAGTAGGCAAATGGTGCATTTTCAACCAAATTTGAGAAAGCAAGAAGGCTAATAAGGCAATTGTGAAAGTGTGGTTATGAAATCAATAAAGAGATGCCATATGATATTGACGTAGGTACTGCTAGTGTTAATTACTGCCACATTCTCAAATTTACATCACAATGCAAACTACCCTACCAGTACAGTGGCAATGGTTTGCATTTCAATAGAAAGTTCACGTTGAGCCACAATTTCAATGCCAGAGGACATCCCTTACGCATTTTACATGTCGGAGCAGTTGCATGTCATTTTATAAAACAAATGCACTGAGAAAATCTCACAACTGAAAACCTATTGTTTCTTTAAAGAGGGGTATGATGCTAAGAAAGGGGTGACATCCCTGTAATGTGAGTACACATCCCAGCCAGCCTTGTTTGTGGTGCTCCAAATCACGGTTAAGAGGATGGAAGGCATCCCTTTTTCACTATGCAAAGTTTTTAAAAATACATTGCAGTTAGAGTTCAGGACAACTTTAAAGGCATAGGTGGCATTTGCTACACCGTGCATAAAAAACACAGCATACGTTCTCCACATAAAAAGCTTGTGCATAAATAAAAAGGTGGCATGCTTATGTTTAATAGCAATAAATGTGTTCCTTAATTGATTATATAGATCAGAGCTGGGGATTAAACAAGGCCTCAACGCCACAGATGGCACTGGGTAATAAACACTCGTCTTGAACACGTTGTGCTGCTTTGAAGAACTGTGTTTGACTCGGGTCTGGTCTAATTATTGAGCGCGGTATAAAGGCACCACGTAGGTGGGGGAGGAGAGCGAAGGTTTGGGGACTTTGTGACAGCCCAGAACAGGCACAGGAGGACAAGGGGGCTCCGCTCTTAGGTGCACCATTATTTCTAATTACACACTGTTCAAATCACAAGCGCTGGCTTTGAATGGCAGGCGCACTGACGGTGAAAGGCTGAAATGGAAAGAAACTACATGTATATTAGAACATTGGAATGTTGGGAGCTCCATTGAAGACAATGAAGTTGCTCTGGGCTTATAATGGCTGGTATAAGCCCAGCGCTCCAACATTACAATGTTTGTCTTTTTGTTTCTCCATTTTTAATTTAGAACATTCTACCCTTAGTGGGTGGAATGTTCTAATAGCCTTATAGCCCTTCTGCATCAGGCTATACCGGTTGTTAAAGGCCCACTCCCTCGTTATAGGCCCTCGCCTGCGGCTCGGGCCTATAACTCGGGATCAGGGCCTTTAACAGCCGGTATAGCCCTCGGCAGCGGGCTATAAGGCTATAATGAAACTTACCTCGGTGTGGAAGCAGGAAGCTCTTTTAAAACCAATGCTTGCCGATGCCATACTAGCAACGAACGCTGCAGCCTGATTCTCTTCATGCCAGCACCGGACGAAAAGGGCAGAGAGAAAGGGACAGCCTCCTCCCGCCAGTGGCGGATGGTGACATTTGAAAGTGGTGTGGCGTAAAACAATTGTCGTACTGCACTATGGCGAGCGAGCCAGAACCACCTACAGGGGGGTCGGGGGGATTTCTCCCCCTCGAGAACATTTTGAAAAAAGAGTGGGCAAATGGTGCATTTTCAAGCAAATTTGAGAAAGCAGGAAGGTGTCAACCACTCTGAGGTCTGATGACCCCGTCCAGTCCCCGGCCCGGCCCCTCCACACCCCGCACCCCGTGGGTCCTACTAAGGTCACCCCTGTGATCGCTATTGCATTACACAAATCAAATGTGGGGACATTAAGAGACAGGTAATAACCTCTCTGATCTTGTCCCCGCAGGGTACACCCCCGCACATCTGCTCAGGGTGGGCTTTCACCATAAACGGAGGCTTTACTGCATAGCTTAGCATTGAAATCCCTGGCCAAAATCACGTTCAGCCCACACCTCTGTGATTGCAACTCCCCTATAGAGCGGTCAAAAAAAATAAAAAAGTAGGGCAAATTTCGGGTTGGAAAATTAAATACATGTGAAATTATTATTATAAAAATGTATAACACACAGATTAAAACCATCATCCCATACCAAGTGGAAAGCCTGTGTTAAATCTGAATCGGTGTTTAGTGCAGCAGTGCTACATCCCAGAGATGTTTTGAGCCATGTAGCTAGCCCTGCCCGTGCGTTATCAACCAGCGAGAGAGTAGCACGGCTGAGTAGGACAAGTAACTGTAAGCCCCGCAAAAAAACTCATTTGTCGAGGTCAAGGACTTAAGTGAAGACCAGTTCCATCACCAATAAAGAGAATCATCTCCATCAGTCAACAAAACACCACAAAAAAACCAAGAAACCAGTCAGTCAACACATCATAAGAAGCAAGTCCAGACACCTATTGAAATCTCTATTGTGAAAATTAAGAAGATGGCAAACCGAGCCTTTACCTGTCAAGCTCTGAGACCAGATGCACCAAACGTTGCACGATAAACAGTGGTGAGAGAATAAATATTTATCGCCACACATAAACGCAACACTAGAATTCTTCTCGATCCACATGATTCATTCTGATCCCCCTTGTCTTGTAGAACCCTCTGCGCAAGCCTGCCTCTTCAAAGTCTTTCTAATTTTCAACAGAGCTGTGTATGCAGCACATATGTTTCATGTCTGTAATGCTGTTTCTCATTGATTTGTGCCTCTCTGGTGCCCTTCTTCAGATATCGCTTGAACTCTTTCATAAGGGTTACTGGAGTCCACCTTCTGTTACGTAAGTGGTGTTCAAATATTTTGGTTAGATTGTTTCTGACAAATACGTTAATAAATCCAATTAAAAAAGCATTAATGTTTTAGCATGAAGTTTCTCACAGCTGGCCACATGCAGTGGAGTGGGACATATTAAAGTCCACAAAGAGTTTGCGCAGAAACCAAAAACAATGAGAATATTGACTACAAATATTGGTCACCGTACACCTATTGTTGTCCCAGAAAGATGGCAGGATGAGTTGGTTTTGCTGGGATTCGAACCTGTGACCTACAGGTTTTAAACTGGAGCAAGTTCCAGAATCACAGGTTACAAAAGCTGGCAACCTACAACTTGTAGGTTGCCAGCTTTATAATGTCGACCACGTTTCCGGAAGCAGAACTACATCAAAAGTCCTCACATACTCCCGTTGGTTATCATTCGTCAACTTAGTGGCCAGACCGCGACATTGCCGCTAAGGATTTTCAGTGACCTTTGATTAAAACGGAGTTATCTAATCCACTCTGGTTAACAATTAGGGCACCTAGAGGTCATTCAGTGCTTGGAGCGGGCGAAACCCCCTTTCTTCCATGCTACAGTTACCCAGGCCTTAAGTGTATCGCTACTGAGACCACTTCCTGGGCACAAAGTGCTCTGAGACTGCCTCGCGGGCCCATACTGTGCCTCTGAGGAGAGTGCTATCTGAACACATACGGCATTTCGGAAGAGACAGCTGCCGCCTGCCTGGCTCCTACTGTACACTTTGTGGCCCACCCATATACCTCCAAGAGTAGCAGGCTCGACCACAGAAACACATGTTTGTATAAATACTTCGGAGCCATGACGGGCCAGGCGCCTGTCGCCACAGTACGCTCACAGGGTTCAGAAAGTGAACCACGACGGTGTGCGTGGACACCAGGACGGACACCTACGTGTGCGTGTGCCATGCCATGTGCAGGGATTGCCTGTGTGGGCGGCAGAGTGCTGGAATGTGCAACAGATTGCATTACAAGCCCCCCTTAGTAGGTTTAATGGCCCAATTCATAAAGTTGTTCAAGGCATGTGTCTGGCTGATGATCAGTTACACGACATATGAAAATATTATGCGCTGAAACCTTTGGACTAACATTAAAAAAAAAACTGTTCAAAGGAAAGTGTCACAGAACTAAAGAGCTGTGTGGTGCAAATTAGACAGACACCAAAAGTTAGTACATTTTGTGCATTCATAAAGCCTGAGGAATGCATTCACACACTTGTAGACTTAACTTAAACCTGAATAATTCAGTCATAAGTGGTGCGGAAAATGTGGAAACATGCCCAATCTCTCCAGTTAATGCTGGCTGATTGCAGGAAGAGGTTTCGTGTGTGTAAAAACAGCCTATGTACAGGGAAGATGCTGTAAAGAAATGATTCCACAATTTGACTAACCCTTGACTTGCATGGTGTACGCATTGCAAATGTGAGGTAATGAAAATAAGCTAGGAATATTGAACAATACCACACAGATATGCGTTTGCATATCACATGTGTATGTTTTGCACAAGCCACTAGAGAATGTATGTGACTATTCTAAATGTGATAAACAACATGTAAATCTAAATGCACAAGTAGCACTGTGCAGGTCGCATATGGACATCTTGATCTTTCTGGAATGGCCCTTTAGTGCTATGATATAGTACAGAAGGCGCTTTCTGCTCCGTTCAAGCCAGACAGGGCCAAATAGTGCACCCTGATTGTGATGGGATAGCTAGCACGCCATGCAGGATTCCTCGTGCCTTGCACAGTTTGAGTATATGGCCAGGGTCAGAGAACAGCAGTTTAGTGTCACTGAAACATTCCGCTTATGGAATCCTTACATCCATGTAAACTTTAGCAGGGTATGAAATCCGATTCTATGGCAACAGTGTTGGCATTGGGACGAGGCACATACAGTGAAAGAAAAACACATTTTTTGGGTAGTGCAATCCTAGCATGGTTACGTCATTACTAGTAAATTATGTTATTTTAATGATGTTCTGAAGTCAACAGAAGTTACGTCGCATAGAACACATAAAGACCGTCGTCTGTAGTAGCCGGCAGTGCGGATATGACGTCTCAGAGGTTGTGAGTGTGCCCCACGTTACAAGTAAGCACATTCCTAATTCCGGACAGACACCTGTACATTATGTGGCACTGCGTGCCTTGTGCTATGGAGCTTGAAAATAGCCTTCACTCAACAGCAAGTGTCACCAATAGCTGCCACATAAAATGACGTCAACAGTGCCCACATCCACTCGCCACACACAAGCAGTGAGAAGCCTATGATGATCAGGCTATGCCATTTGCAGCTTTGTTAGTTTACCAATGCATCCCTGTGCTGTCTATAGTACCCAATGACATCACACACTATACAACTTATATCTCTGCATCGCCGGTCTCCGTAATCCCGAAGGCTCAAGCTACACATGCAAAAAAACCTGTGACAAAAACGACAAACAGCCCAACCAGAAGTCGTGCTTGGGATGCGAAATACAAGATACATTATCAAATGCAGTCACCCTTTAACATAGAAGGTTCATAACCGGAGTGAAAAGTAACCGCTGTGCACTGGGATGTGATGACATAGAGAACAAAGATAAAAGCGGTACATAGTGCGTAACTATCAGTTTGCATGCATTATGGTATGACTTCTAATGAAGTATCTCTATGCCAGACAGGTCCTCAAGCGCCTGATAGTATCAGAATTGGTCATAGTCCAAATTAGGGTGGAGAGGTAATCAGTCACGGCCGGCAAAACGGGCGGGTGGATTCGCGCGGGGGGGGCGGTAATCAATATAAAATAATAAACTTACCTTCCTCCGCGACCGCATCACGTGCCGCCGCCTCAGCTCCTGCTGCTCCTGGCACGTTTTAGGCAGCCTCCCTCCTCCTGCTCTCCTAAGCCAATCACAACGCTGCAATGGCAGCGTTGTGATTGGTGCAGTGCAGCGGGCAGCGCCCCAGCCGGGCACCTGTAGGAAGGCCATTTTCTCTATGTAGGCCTACATAGAGAAAATGGAGAGTGCGCATGACTGCTTTGGTTGGCCCTGGGGCTGACCAAACAGTCAGGGCCCATAACATTGGGCAAGCCACTCGCCCCCTGCCCTCGAGCAGGACCGCCCACCGCCCACCCCCAACCAGGCACTTCTGCTTTCTCGCAGTGCGAGAAGCAGAAACATAAAATGGTAGTTTTACCATTTTATGTTTCTGCTTCTCACACTGCGAGAAAGCAGTAGGGCCACGCCCCCATGCCCCAATGGAGGAGCCGCCACTGCCTCCCACCCTGCTCTGTCTCACACACGCACACACTGCACCAGAGGCCCCACGTTACGTAACTACTACCGCATCACTAAACCAATCCAGACGCTGTTCCTGCTGTTACAGCAGCGTCTGAATTGGCTGGGGCAGGGAACCCAAATGCTCATTCCTGAGCCCGTGGGCTGCGGCTCTGAGTCACCCGGGCTTCAGTAAGTACAAGGGAAGAGACTCTGAGCCGGCCTCTAGTGGGCATGTCGGGCTGGCCGGAGAAAGGCAGCCGTCCAACTCGACATGCGCCCTTAGGCGACTCTGATGGTGTCTTTCAATATCGTGAAGCCCCGCCCTCTTGGGCCGGCACTGGTTTCTCGAGGGACACGCCTCATGCCTCGATATTGCAACCGGCCCGAGGCAAAATCCAAAATACTTAAACTGTTTAGGACTTTACACGCATTTAATTGGGGGGGTACGGGGGGCCAAAATATGAGTGGGGCAACGCCCCAGCGCCCTAAGGGAGGCACCGCCCCTGGTCAGAGACACTGTTTGCGATTCCCAATGGGGTCACAAATTGCATGCCTCATCAATATTCATGAGGCACTCGCAATTTGCGACCCTATTAGGAATGGCTGGCCCTCCCAGGTATGGTGGCCTGCTGGGCTCAGCAGACCTCCATGTCTGTGACTGCTTTTCAATAAAGCAGGTTTTTTTTTAAAATGCACCCGTTTTCCTTAAAGAAAAATGGGATGCATTTAAGAAAAAAAAAAGAATGAAACGTTTTCGTTTCATTTTTTAAGGGCAGGTAGTGGTCCCTGGGACCACTACCTGCCCCTAAAAAATATTTTCCCCTGCATTTGCAAAGGGGAAGGTGTCCCCTGGGGACCCCTTCCCATTTGCCAGTGCATTACCACCCTCTTGAAGAGGGCGGTAAATTGCGAGTGTTTTGCGACCGCAATTGCGGTCGCAAAACATTCTTACATAGGGTAGCGAGTCGCAATTAGGAAGGGACGCCCTTGGAACGCCCCTTCCTAATTACGAGTCACAAATCCTATTTAGCGAGTCGCAAATAAATTGCGACTCGCTAAATAGGGTTTGTACATGGCCCTATTGGTTTTTGCATGTGCAAACGGGTCGCTAACCCGTTTGCGCATGCAGAAATGGGTCGTACATCTGGCCCTGGGACTTTACAGGACTCGTCGGTATGGCTACTGTCCTGAGACCTTACAGAGCTTCTCTCTAGAACTACTCCTCATAATTCACAGTGCAATTCTGTATAACTACTACTGTGAGGCATTCAACGACTGCAGAGAAAATTAACATAGCTGCCCTCAATGTACTACATACGACATGCCACATGTACTAAAAGGCGGTCGCAAATTTAACACATTTTTTGCAATAAGTCTTTTATTTTGTGATGCAACTCATAGACTAATAGGTTACATTGCACAATTTTCAGCTGCAGGAGGTCGCAAATGACCTGCCTAATGAATATTAATTAGGCAGGTCATTAGTTACACCCCATGGAATTGGCTTCAAGCCCAAGGATTATGGCCTTCAAGGAATAGCAGACAACCATCCCTGTGTTTGCATTCCTAGATAGGAAACTTTTTTTTTTAAAGAAGGTTGTGTTCCTTAGAGCAACCAACGCTGATTTAAAAACAAAAAAACAAAAAAAAGGTTTTCTATTTGGGAAAACAGAGGTAGTGGGCAGTGGTTCCCCTTGACCAATGCCTTCCCCCCCCACCCCTTGAAGTGCTCTTTTGTGAATCACTTACCACCCCAACTCGAGGGATGGTAACTCATCAATGGTTTATGACCGCAACTGAAGTCACAAGCCATTGACACATTCCTCTCTGATTAAGAGGGACACCTTCTCCTTTGCAGATTAGTTACCATTCCAACTGGAGGGCCGGTAACTCAACAATGATTTGTCCCCTCCTATTTGCTATTCGGAAAGGATTGCAAGTCCCCTGTCATGAGTTGGAAAGAATTTTCTAACTCGTAACGGGCTTTTGTATGCTAAGAAATGCATTTTTACAGTTGCAAATCCTATTATATTTTAAATCTCACGGTTGCAACCACAAAAGGGTGTTGAGAGGGGTGGTGTATCCAAGAATGACTGACTACTTGATAGTATGTAAAAGGCCGCTTTAATGAAACAGGAGCACAAACTTATAGCAAACCTTGGCTCTAATGCCTTACATACTAAAATTAATCAGGCCTCACTATACATCTTGGAAAACGATCCAAACCCTACCTCTCCATCCCTTAAGCGACCCTTCACAAACCAAACCAACCAAAATCCAATTACAACTCTTGTGACTCAAACTCCCTGCATCCAAACCTTGTGCATACGCCACTGTTGTCATCTTATTCCATTCATCAAATTCCCCCTTCCCTCCCCGCCTAGAATCTCAACTGGGTCTTAACCTGACCAACGTTTTGTTGCAATAATTTTTAAACTTGTCTACACCTGCCACCAGAAAAAAACACAGAGTTTTTCTGTCCCTCTCCCCATGGAATAGGATTTTACACCCCACCGGCAAATGTAACATCTCAGCCAAAACTTTCTGCACCTGCATCAAAGTTCCACCCCATAGATGGACAGATATACACCATCCTGCAGAAAGAATTCCCCCATCTTGTATTTAATGTCACTGTGCTCCATGAAAAACAAACCCTCTGCCTTGCAGACCGTCCATAGCTCTCTATTCCCCTTCCTTCTTGCTCTGTCAATAGCCCCCGTTTTGTAGCCCCCGCCAAAATCTTTTAGGCATAAATTCATTCATAACATCAGTGGTACCAGACCATGACACTTTTATCTCCAACAAAGGATTTTTTACACTTTTCGCCAGAGCCAACCCCTTCAAATGCACTAAGTTGTTTTCTCCCAGGTGCAGAATCAAAATGTACAGGCAAGGGATGCCCCGCACAAGCGAATTTAACTTGGGCAGCAATTCTTGCTGCCGCATACCACCTTTGCGAAACCATTTTAACTGGACAACAGTATCAAGCAGTCCCAATTGCCGACCTCCTCTGCTGGTTTTGGCATGCCTCGCCGCCCACTTCAGGAACAAGTGCCTACAAAACCAAACCTCAATATGGCCCCTCTCCGGGTCCGGAATGCAACCTAGGAGAAAAAAGGCTTGAATTGATGAGCATCGTGAAAAACTCAACACAAACGCAAATAGCGCTGATAACAGTTCGATCGCCACCACCCACTCGCTGAATCTCCACCAAGTCCAGCCCCTGGATTCCACCTTCGTCACCATCCCAATTCGAAACAAGTGGGTCCCAAAATCCTGTTCCCCATACCCCAAAGCACAGAGCACCTTCCAGAAAACCCCCAAAACCTGTGGCACTGAAAAAAACAACCCATCTGCGTGTTGAAAAATCTCTCCAAACCCTTCCCCTTAGTGCCACAGTGTCATCCACCATTCACAAGGACAAACTCACACATTTGGGAACGCTCTCATCGTCACACAGCTGCCCTTACCCTATTTGTCCATTTTGGACCTAGGGTATCACACTTGAACCTCACCCAAAAGCATATGGACATTCTGCCATTGAATTCCCACCTGAACCTTAGAGCCAACCACCTCCTTAACTCGAAAAGCTCCGAAAAATAACCAAACCATGATCACCGCAAACCACCACACCTCCCCATCATCCCTGCACACACGTGGCAGCATTGGAATAACCCATTTCAAAATGTTCAGCATGATGGGGCGCCTCACTCTCGCCCCAGTGCCCCTCTCCAGGGACCATCCCTCCAGTATCCGCTTCCCTATTTCCCCCATCAACGGCTCATACCCCCACAACAGATTCCTGTAGAATGCCACGCCTGCCAACTTACCCGCTATGATAACAGCTGACCAACACTTGTCAATCAGAGGCATAATGAAATGTACCACATCATTCCGCCGTGCTTCAACACCATCCTCACCGATATGCCACACCGCCCCAGATGTCGTAAGCTCTTCCCATGCGAGCCCGTACACCTTGCGGGTAGACTCCTACAACAAGCCCAGGATAAGCTGCCTCATACGCTCTCCCGACACACCACAAATGGGCTGGCATCGTGGTCTTCACCTCATCAGCCCATGGTGCAAGCCCCCAGAACCTCTCTCACTGAAAACGAGAAACAGCCTTAGCAATTTCATTATGTGCTCACGCTATATGTCGCCCTTTTTTAAGTGGCATTCGCGCACAAGCTTTCCAGCTCTAAAACAAGCAAAAACTGCCAAACTTTTGGGTCCCATGCAAACTGTCGATTGACAATGCTCACCACCAACATGTTGTCCACATTGAAAAGTACAGTTTTGTTGGCAAAAGGATGCCCCCGCAGAGAAACTGCCACCCTCAATGGAAAAAACTGAAGATAGGCAATACTCTGCCCCTCCCTCCGTTTCCATGCCTCTGGCCACTCCTCAGCACGCCAGCAGCCCTGACAAAACAATTCTGAAACCATGGCCGCCTGCTCCCTCAATCCTGCCGTAGGAATCCCATTGCATTCCTTAAAGAGAACTCATCAAAGCTGCAAATATTTCCTCACTCCCACCTTGAGAAGAGCCCAGTGGTGTGGAAGCCATGTCCCCGCCAGAGCCCAACCCAACCTCTTACAAAAAGTCCTCACATCACATTAGCCATCAAAGCGCCCCAGCTACAGTTATTCACCAACTGAACAGCCATGCCAACGGATGCATATTGCACTCTTCTGCACGCCTCAGGAATTAAATCATTGATTGACAAGCCCTAAAGCCCTAAGAGGTGATGAATCAAATGTAAGTCTCCCGGCTCCTTCTTGGGGACAACCCCAATCGGTGAAATCCTTAAGTTCTCCATAGGCCAGTCTGGGAACGGCCCTTCCATTCTCCCTTCTCACACCTCCATCAGCAATTTGCTCCATACCAAATCCTCCTGTCGTCTCACTGACTTTACATTGTCTGTCCATTGGCACACCCTGGGACCCTCATAGCACAAATGGATACCAAACTTAAAACCAGACAATCACAAATCCCGCTCCACTTCTGACTCCAACAACTCGAGCCAGTGCTGCAAACACTCTACATTAACTGGTGTACATACTCTTGTCCAGGGGGTTCTACCTCCTTCTGCCTCTAACGTGTTCACTGAAACTTGACCACTGACCCCCTGCTGACCAAACCCACCACCCTGGGGTCCACACTGGGTGAGCATATGCTTACCTCCACACTTCAAACATTTGTGTCTGTACTTTCAGAATTCCTGAAACACATATCCCCTGTTGTGGGACCAGCACGTTCCCCCGCTCCCCACCTGTCACCTGCCTACCATACCCACCCCAGCCTGTATGGGACGCCCACGAAAGGGTTTGTAAATAACTGGCCAGCCACTTGCCATATAAGTCATTGGGGCAGGCCGTTCCGGAGACATTGTTTGGAGGAACAGCTCATTGTCTAGTTTCCCCCATATACCATCAGCATCATCCGCAAGGCGCACCCGAAACATCTCGTCGTACCGCACCCAAGCCCAACCCCCAAAAGTAGTCTGTGCTTTTTGCACTACTTTGAGGGACTTTAAAAAAATATATATTTTATTGTTATATTATCCAACAAGTATATACATTTCCATGACATATTTGTTTAAAAAATGGTGCATTACTATAAAAGCATGTGACATTGTTGGAAATCACGACACACATCCACATACTAACTGATGATCTTTTTCTTATCGCCTCTAGTTCATTGATCCCTTTGCTCATCTCCGTTTCCCTGCCCTGACAGGGCCTGTTGCAATGTCCGTAGATATTGAATCATTGGTTCCCATATATCTTTCGGTCTGGAAGATACAGGTAGCTCCTCCGCATATGTTGCTAATTGTTCCTTACAAGACACCATGGGCCAGATGTACTACCCGTTTTTGCATGCGCAAACGGGTTTGCGAACCCGTTTGCGCATGCAAAAACCTATTGGGCCATGTACCTAGCCTATTTAGCGAGTCGCAATTTTTTTGCGACTCGCTATATAGGTTTTGCGACTCGGTATTTGGAAGGGGCGATCCCTTCCAAATAGCGAGTCTCAAAACCATGTACAAATGTTTTGCGATCGCATTTGCCGTCGCAAAACACTCTCAATTACCACCTACTTCAAGTAGGTGGTAATGCATTCGCAAATGGGAAGGGGTCCCCAGGGGACCCCTTCCCCTTTGCAAATGCATGCGAAATAATTTTTTAAGGGCAGGCAGTTGTCCCAGGGACCACTGCCTGCCCTTAAAAAATGAAACGAAAACGTTTCATTTTTTTTTTTTAAATGCATCCCGTTTTCCTTTAAGGAAAACGGGTTGCATTAAAAAAAAAAACCTGCTTTATTTAAAAGCAGTCCCAGACATGGTGGTCTGCTGAGCCCAGCAGGCCACCATCCCTGGGAGGGCTGGCATTCCCAATGGCTGCAAATTGCGACAGGCTCATTAATATTAATGAGCCTTGCAATTTGCGACCCCATTGAGAATCGCAAACAGTGTTAAACACACTATTGTACATTTCATTTAGCGCCTCGCAATTTGCGACTCGCAATGTGTCGCAAATTGCGAGGCGCTAAATGAAATGGTCGTACATCTGGCCCCATATCTATGATCCAACTTTTTACATTAGGGGCACTTCTGCTTCCCCAGTGAATTGATATACGTCTTTTTGCTAGTAGTAGTGCCACCGCTGCTAATCTGCGATTGGATAGCCTCAGAGATGTGACCAGTCCCAGGAGACACACCTGTGGAGAACCAGGCACCGGCTCAAACAGCATCTTTCCCAATGTATCAGTCACTTCCCTCCAATAATCTCGAACAGGAGGACATTCCCAGCTAACATGTAAGAAATCTGCATCAGTGTATCCGCACCTTTTACAATTAGCATTACTTCTCAATCCATATATATACAATTGCCCTGGAGTGTAACACACCTGTTGCACAAACTTGAAATTAATAATGCGTAGGTTGCAGTTTGGTGTGAGCAGCTTAGTGAGAGAACAGCATGCAACCCAGTCCGCTCCTGGTAGGGGTATACCTAATGCTTCATTCCATCTCTCTAATGCCCTCTCTGTGTCCCTATATTTTTCCTGTTGCACTGCAGTATAAAGTTTAGTGATTAACCTGTCCTGTGTGGGTGCAGTGAGAAGAGTCTGTAATACCTGCAGTGTAGGCGGCTCAAGTGGGAAGGATAGGTATAGCTCTTTAATGGCTTGTCTCAATCGCATGTACGTAAAGAGATGTAATGGGGTCTGAGTAGCCCCAGCGCCTGTCCCCATTGAAGTTAGAAACGTTTTCCCCGGGAACACATCCCCAAAAGTGTGTAGTCCAATCTCCCCTAGTATATAGTGTGCCTTACTCTCTTGTGTGGCTGATATGTCTGGGTGATGTGACAAGGGTAATGCCAGAGCATATATTGGTTCCTTATGTGCTTGCCACGCTAAATTATTCCATGCCTTTATCGTACACTGCACTGGATTTATTGTTTTCTGTGATATTCCCCTTCTTCTCTGTGGTATTAATGCTGAAAGTGGTGTAGGGTATGCCTCATCTGCCTCTATTGCAACATGTGGAACATGTGGTGCCAATAGTGCACCAAGTGCGCTTGCGCGCAGAGATAATATAGGTACATATTTGGCGCTCCAAACCCTCCCTGCGCATATGGGCAAGTTAGTTCTTCCCATCCGATTCTTAGTTTATGGCTTGCCCATGTCAGCGTGATTAGATAGGATCTCAGTTTTGTGAAAAAGTGTTGTGGTAGGGGTATGGGTATGTTTATGAATAAATATAAAAATCTGTCCAGAATCACCATTTTTTTTAATTGCAATTCTATCAGCAAGAGAGAATGGCAACCTGATCCAGCGGCTTACTTGATCCTCTAATTTCAACAATGCTCTGCTATAATTCTCACGGACTACTACTTCCGGGTTCCTATGAACCCAGATCCCTAGATACTTAACAGGGTCAGTGCTCAATATCAGTGGACATTCAATTTCGCATTCCTATGTACACTGGGCCAGCGGTATGATGACCGATTTGGCCCAATTTACACTCAATCCTGAGAGTCTTTCATATTTGATGTATTCCCTTAGCAATGACGCAAGATTATGGGCCGGTTCCCGTACATATAGGACCATATCAACTGCATACATTGATATACTAAGGGGTCTTAATCTAAATCTCAGTGCTGTATCAGCATGCTTTTGTCTTATCTTACACGCCAGCGGCTCGAGCGTTATTGCAAACAGAAGTGGTGACAGAGGGCAACCCTGTCTAGTTCCTCTGTGAATAGCAAATGGTTTAGCTGTGTTTCGTTTACTCTCAGTCTCACCACTGGTTCCATATACAGTAGTTGAACCCAGCGGAGGAATGTCTGGGGTAGTCGCATTCTACGTAAGATTGCAAACATATACCTCCACTCCACTGAGTCAAACGCTTTTGTAGCATCTAGAAGGGCGGCGGAAGCCAGTACATCTGGGTCAAGCTGATGGAATAGGGCAAATAGTGTGCGTAAATTGTAAGTCGTTGGTCTCGTGGGTATAAATCCAGATTGATCTGGCAAGACCAGGTGCTCCATTAGGAGCTGCAGCCTAGTCGGCAATATCTTTGCCAGTATTTTGGCGTCGATATTGATAAGCGACAGTGGTCTATAAGACTCACAAAGTTCCGGGCTCTTATCCGGTTTGAGTATAGTTATTAATAATGCCTCTCGGAGCAACAGGGGGAGAAGGCCCTGCTCATATGTTTCCTTATACATTTCAAATAACTGTGGCACTAATAGCTCCTCGAATTCCTTGTAAAATTCTCCGGTGAACCCATCCGTGCCAGGGGATTTGCCCTTAGGCAGGGTTCGTATAGCACCTTTAATCTCTTCTTCTGTAAAAGCCTGCATAAAATATTCCTTTTGCCCATTCGAGAGCCAGGCTATAGCAATGTCTTGCAGGTAGTCCTCTATCTCTGCTTCTGTGGCCTGTAGACGCGTGGCATATAATTGTGCGTAATATTCTGTAAAAGTTTTGAGTATAGCCAAGGTGTCCTGCCATGTTTTACCCTGCCCATCCATTATTTGCACTATTTGTGTTGACGCTCGTGTGGTTTGCAACTTCCGGTCTACCCCCTTTCCCCATATTTGCGTGCAGTGTGTCTGCATGCAAGAAAGCAAAGCTCTTGATCCGCCATCTCCTGATATTCTGACATCTTCAAGTTCTGCCTCTAGCGTCTGTTCATGCTCTTTGTCTAGTTTTTTGGTGTCTCTTTCCAGTAGACTCAATTGCTGGCGTATATCTTTTAGAATCCCTGTCCCCCTTACTAATACAGACCCCCCCTGAGAGTCGCCTTAAAGGCTTCCCATAGTGTTCGCACGCTTGCCACTGTGCCTGAGTTGTGTTCAAAGAATTCTATGATGACCTTCCTTATTTCGGCTTTAAACACTTGGTCCAGTAGTGCCTCTGATGGGAAGCGCCACGTGAACAGTCTAGGCATATGTGCAGTAAATATAAGTTCTAAATGAACCGGGGCATGGTCCGAAAGTGTCTTCAGCATATGTTCTATCGATTTTGTCCAGTTGTTTACTTCTTTAGTTCCCAGTCAGAAGTCTATACGAGACCAGGAATTGTGTGTAAGAGAGGTGCACGTGCCCTCCCGTGTGTTCGGATGCCTTATTCTCCACAGATCTACCAACCCTTGCTCGTCCATGCCCTCCCTCAGTTCTCTTGCCACTTGTTTGTCATGAATGGTGGCCTATGTGCCTCTGTCCAATACTGGGCCTATGCACGTGTTAAAGTCTCCCCCATATGATCGCAGTTGGTGCTAACTCTTGTAGTTGCACCCATATTTGCGCAAAGAAGCTCGGATCGTCTATATTTGGGGCACACACGTTGACAAGTGTAAGAGTTGTACCACTAAAGTCCCCCTGAACTATTATATACCGACCTTGTGTGTCCGTTTTGGTGTACTGGACTGTAAACGGAGTCCCCTTCTTCACCAATAGCAGCACCCCTCTTGCATAGGTGGAGTAAGAGGAAGCTATACGTGTCGTCGCCCATCTAGCACCAATGCTCACCTCGGATTGCTTGGTAAGATGTGTCTCCTGAAGCAGTGCTATCTGCGCTTTATGCCTGTCTAGGTATGCTAGTACTTGTCTAGTTTTCCGATGATCATTCAGACCCCTTACATTCCATGTCATTAGCATCAGCGATCTATGCACCTGTGTCATCTTTCTGCCTACAAATCATGGAGCATGTCTGGATGTGTGTCTCACACTCTAAAGCATTTCTGAACATGGGAACAACTTTTTACCATTTGGTACACCCTATCACCCTCAAATCCTCCCTGCGCCCTCCCACTTTGGTGCCCCAATCGCGCCAAAGACACAGCTCCCTCCTACATACCCTCCCATTAATATCCCCCTCCCCCTCCCTTCAAACAACCCCACATTAACATCTAAATCGTGGTGCTCACTCGGGGGCATGAGCAGCCCACCAAACCCCTCTGCACATCATGCAGAGAGGGCCGCGCTGAACAGGACATCATGCACATCTTAGCATCTTTAGTGTTCAGAGTGATTTCACTTCTATTCCACCCTTCTTCTTTTGCACTCAGTTTACTTTGCGCTACACTCTTTCTGGGGGCGGCTGAATCATCTTATAAGCCGTTGTTCATTTCTATCAGTTATTCAGTATCTCGTTTAATTGTCTCACCATACAATGTTATTGTTCTGGGCTATACAGATTGTCTAAGCTGTGTCATTCATAGCCTGCAGCGTTTCTTCTACTCGGGATCATCTAGGTTGGATCGGGCCTCTTGGTCGTCGTTATCCCCATGTGGAGATTTGCACCGGCTCCCTGCCCACTCTTGTTGTTGCAAGTAACGCTGGAGGCTTTTGGGGTCTCCAAAAATGTTCAGCGTGCCATCCATGGTTATTTTCAGACGTGCGGGATATAACATGGCATAGGGTATATTCATCTCCTGTAGCTTCCTCTTTACTGGAATACATTTTTTCCGTGCTTTCTGAACTTCTGGCGTAAAATCCAGGTATAGTGAGATCTCTGTCCCCTCATACCTGAGCATCTTCAACTCCCTGGAGCGCCTCAGAGCTGCGTCACGGTCCCTATAATTTAAAATTCTCACTATTATAGGGTGTGGTCTCGCTCCTGGTGGAGGGAGAGGGGCCAGGGATCTGTGCGGTCTTTCTACCACAAACAGGTCGGAGAAGGTGTCTCTGCCCAGTATCTATGCAAGTAATTGTTCGACAAATCTCTCCCTATTACCAGTGTTGGTGGACTCGGCTATGCCTATAATTCTAAGGTTGTTTCTTCTTGAGCGTGCCTCCAATTCTGTTTTCGCTGCAGCGCTGCTATCGCCTTTTCCTGTTGTCTCTGGGAGTCCTCCATCTTCATTATTCGATACTCTGCTCTCCACCAGGTCCATTCGTTCAGCCTGTTTATCCATTCTCTCAGATAGCCTGTCCACCCTATATGTTAGCGTGTCTAATTTGCCATCTATCTTAGTCAGGGTAGTCTGCATGGCTGATAAAATTTGATGCAAGTCCCCCCTCAGTGCTGTCGCCGCAGTGTCTGCTTCCAGTTCTATCTCCGCCTGGTCATCTCTGCGTGTGCCTAGGGACCTCCGTTGCTCAAAATGCAATTTGGGCTGTGTTTTGTCTGTTTTCCCCATACTGTCCAACAGTTGTGCTTGCAGGGAGAGGCCTCTTATCCTTTAATGGCAGATCAGTGCATGTGCCAAACTGTTTGCC
This sequence comes from Calotriton arnoldi, assembly GCA_963921515.1. Taxonomy (NCBI): domain Eukaryota; kingdom Metazoa; phylum Chordata; class Amphibia; order Caudata; family Salamandridae; genus Calotriton; species Calotriton arnoldi. The sequence goes on along the minus strand of CAWUFW010012687.1, from coordinate 396,952 downwards.
AGCCACAAGGCTTAGATTATCACTCACTGCAGTCTACGCTTTCCAGTGCTAGCTCTCGCCACTTCTATTTCACCTTTTCGCCCTTTTTCCCTCTGCTGGTGCCTTCACTCCTTATGCCTCGTATCAGTATTATGTGGCCCACAGAACTGATTTACTGTGGCACATCACCTTCTGCTCTCCTCGTATTGCCAAATGGAGCTTTCCCCCTGCTCCCGGGCATTTCCTGCATATTTGGACGGTGCACGCTACTCACCAGCAGCCGATCTCCCCTTTGCGCTGTACTCTTTTCTGTGCTCCGCAGCTAGGCTGCCCTCCGTATCTCCCTCGCGGCCTCGCACAGTGCCCAGCAAGTGGCGCACTCCTACCAGGCCTCGCGCTCCTCCAGCCTCTGGTCCAATATCAGGCCCTCGTCTTCACCAATCTCTCAGACAGCTCCAATCGCCACATGCATTCCCTGCAGCGCTGCGGTCTCCGCTCACCGTTCTTTGTGTCGCCCTCCTCGCTCTTTGTCGGCCTACCGGGTCTGCCTGCTCTTTCCAGACCACTGCGCAGGCCGCTGTCTCACCGCCTCACCGCACGCTGTTGCGGGCTGTTTTCGTTGCCGCCTCTGCTGCCGCTGTCTTATCTGAGCCGGTAGGTGCCTATCTCGCCATGTGGAATGTGACTATTGTGCAGGATTGTTCAGGATATTTAGAGCAGCCGAAGGAGCTCGCTCAAGGCGCGGCCATCTTCAGGCCAGGCAAGGTCCGCCCGCACTACTTTGAGGTACTTAAACAATGCCACACACCTCTCTGGATACTTCTCACAATACTTGCTCGAGTAAACGAGAAATGCCGCTGTCCAATTTTCAATATTAACTGACACCTTGGGCCTGTGAGACAAGCTCATACTCCTCTTCCTTAGAGCCCTCCTATGCTCTCACCTCCCGATGCAAAAGCTTAAACATTTTAACGTAGTCCCACTTTCCAATGCGCTTCTTAGTAGATAACATTAAATGTGCTTCTAACGGCTTAGTAGTTCCCATGTAAGGCAGCTTGTTGCGCCTCACGTCCTTACTTTCCATCTTGTCCTCACCCCCTCGCTCTTGTCCTCATCCCCTCGCTCTTGTCCTCATCCCCTTCTTCAACCTGTATTACCGCTCCCTGTGATTTCACACTCGCCCCCTCCTTCTCCTTCCCACTCCCCCTCCCGACTCCGTACCTGTGCCTAGGTCCTGCACACACTAATCTTTCAACGGATGCAAGCTTGCTTCCCCTTGCACTTGCGTGTCAATCCCCACTGCCTGCACCACCACTTCCACCCCCGCAGCAGTATCCCCCATGCAAAACATCTTATCTGGCCTCAAGGTCAGGGAACGCACCAAAGTCGTTGGTCCTGAAGCAGGTCTTGCTTCCGTTTGGCAGGATACTGCCCTTGCTGCTGCCAGAGCAATATCAGACTGCAAAACACCAACACTCTTCCTGCGGTTAAGTTCACCCCACCCCTGCTGCACTTCCTGGGGTGCCATTCACCATGCACGCTCCAGCACCTCTTCTTCCACAATCTCACCTTCCTCTAAATCATCCTCACCATAATCCAGTTCCCATTCAACATCACCCCAAACCCCTCCACATTCCGCACTCGTGCCCGGCACCTCACCATCACCCACACCACCATCACCGAACTGTGTGTCATAAATATCCTGAGAAGGGCCGAAATCCAACAAGGCGGACCATTATCCTAAACCTCGCCTCTCTGCTGAATCATCCACCATCATCCCAGAGCCGGCCATACAGACACAAGCTCTGACATTGGACCAGGGTCGCCATGCCACACTAGACCCTCATGGCTGACCGGATGCTATCTGCACTGGTGTCCCTGCCCGAACCACCTGTCTGGTAACACTGTCCCTGACCTCCCTGCCCAGAGGCACTAAAAGGGGGATCATGGCACCAAACCCATCTCCCAGGCCCCCCATCCTGAAAAACCTCTCCACCTGCCCAACCAAAGAACGTGCCCTGGGCACAACGGAGCCATCTCTACTGCCCCCTTCCCCCTCCCCTTGTCCCCCACCAGAACTTACAAAACCCTGAATCGACCTTTCACATTGCCTTAATTGAGCAGCCACCCTACCAGGCAAGTCGCTCCCTATAAACCTCCCACTGCCAATTGGAGACCACTAATGCTGCCTACTCATCACCCCAGGCCCGGCCGGGTTAAGCCCTGATCCAGAAATTCCCAATCCAGCCTCACTTAAAACTTCCCCCTTTCCACCCTCCCTTCCTACATAATTATACTCCTTTTCTGTATCATGAGATAGGGCCTGCCTCCGTGGGTTGGAAAGATCCAGCGGCAGGCCCTGTATTTCATAAACCCCGCCCTCCGCCGTCTCATGTTCTACCTCCCTCACGCAGTAGAGAGGCATCACTGCACTCTCCGGCCGCATGAGGCCCGTGGCGCCCTTACTTGGTGCCTGAACCGGTGAAGGGGGGAACACTGCAGGCTCATCAACCACTTAAGCAACAGGTAAGATGGCAGACAGAGGACGCGCAGCACCTCCTACAGCATGCCCTCAGCTGCCACGTTTTAAGCTATTAACCCTTTCAGTGCTCATGACGGAATGGTTCCGTCATGAGCACCAGTGCTCCTGTGCTCATGACGGAACCATTTTGTCATGTGCACAGGCGCACAAAATCCCTCTGCTGCAAACAGCAGAAGGATTTCCTTTTTTTGGGGGCCTCGGGAAGTGGGGAAGAGCTTCCTCAACCTTCTGAGGCCTGTTTTTTATTTTCAATGTAATGACGATCGCGCGCATGGCGCGCTGACGTCATTACATTGCAAACTGAAACTGAAACTTAGTTTCAGTTTCATTGTTTCGGTGCTCGTTGGGTTATCTCAGCCCCCCGAGCACCAAAACACTTGGGAGAGGTATCGTTGGAAAGGGGAGAATCTCTCCTTTCCAATGGCACCCTTCCCTAGTGGATCCCTGCTTGGGGATCGACCCAGGAGGGCGATCCCCAAGCAGGGATCCCCCCACTAGCCACCAGGGAGGGGGGAGCGGCCCCTTGGGCAAGGGCCTTTGCTCCCCCTGTTTTATTTTGCCATAACGGTCTTTCTGCCCCCCCCTGCAGGGCAGATGGGGGCAGTAGCCCCCAATCTGCCCCTCTTGGGGAGGCAGAAAGTGCCGTAGACGCCAGGGATTATTTTTTTATCGGCCAGGGTTGGGGGCTCCCCAGAATGGGAGTGCCAATGCACCCACCCTTCCCCCCAAAAGAGGCAAAAGACTTTCTGCCCCCCCCAGGAGGTATACGGGGGCAATAGCCACTGATCTGCCCCCTGGGGGGCAGAAAGCCCACTAGGCAGCAGGGATTTGTTTGTGTTATACGTAGGGGTGGGGGCTGCCCAGAATGGGCATGCCAATGCCCCCATCCCCAAAAAAGTGCCACAGTCTTCCCCCCCGGGAGGCAGATGGGGCAATAGCCCCTTATCTGCTCCCCCCGGGGGGCAGAAAGTCAACTAGGCACCAGGGATTTTATTTTTTAAAGTTCGGGGTGGGGGCTGCCCAGAACGGGCATGTCAATAACCCCACACCCCCCAAAAAAATATCACAGTCTTTCTGCCCCCCCAGAAAGCAGATGTGGGCAGTAGCTGATGATCTGCCCCCCCGGGGGTGGGTCAGAGAGCCCACTAGGCACCAGGGATTAATATTTCTTTTTTTATACGTAGGGGTGGGGGCTGCACAGAATAGGCATGCCAATGCCCCCACCCCAAAAAAATTGGAACAGTCTTTCTGCTCCCCCAGGAGGCAGATGGGGGCAATAGCCCCTTATCTGCCCCCCAGGGGGGCTGAAAGCCCACTAGGCACCAGGGAATATTTTCTTTCAGTGGTCAGGGGTGGGGGCTGCCCAGAATGGGCATGCCAATGCCCCCACCCCTTCACCAAATGCCACAGACTTTCTGCCCCCCGGAGGCAGTTGGGGGCAATACCCCCTGATATGCCCCCCCAGGCGGAGCAGAGGGCCCACTAGGTGCCAGGGATTACGCAGGCTTTTTTGTACGTAGGGGTGGGGGCTGCCCAGAATGGGCATACCAATGCTCCCACCACCCCCAAAAAATAGCCACAGTCTCTCTGCCCCCCTTGGGGGATATCGGGGCAATAGCCCCCGATCTCCCCCCCCCAGGTGGCAGAAGGCCACTAGGCACTGACCTTTTTTCACAAGATGCCTAGCTGTGGATTTTGGGCCCTAGAGCAGACGGCACCTAGGGAAACCTGGCAAACCTGTACATTTTTTCAAACTAGACACCAAGCGTAATACAGGATGGGGTGACTTGTGTGCCTCTCACCAGATTCTGTTACCCAGAATCCCTTGCAAACCTCAAACTTAGTTAAAAAAACACTTTTCCCTCACATTTCTGTGATGGAAAGTTCTGGAATCTAAGGGGCGCAGCAAACTTCCAAAAACCCAGCATTCCCACAAGTCTACCGATAAAAGTGGTACCTCACTTGTGTGGGTAGGCCTAGTATCTGTGACAGGAAAAGGCCCAAAACGCAACGTGGACACATCAAATTTTTCCAGTGAAAACTGACCCTTTTTTGCAATGTGCCTAGCTGTGGATTTTGGACCCAAGCTTTGCCGGCACCCTAATGAAACCTAGCAAACCGAGGTATCACTTTACTCGGGAGAACAAGGGGAGCGCTGGGTGGTAGGACATTTGTGCCGGCACGGTGATCCCACACAAAAATGTGTGAAAAAAAGTGATTTTTTTCAGCTAAATTCCAGGTTTGCAGGGGATTCTGGGTAGGGAAACGTTGGGGGATCCACGCAAGCCATACCTCCATGGACTCCCCAGGGTGTCTAGTTTTCAGAAATGTATGGGTTTGGTAGGTTACCCTAGATGGCCGCCAAGCCCGGGGCCAAAAACCCAGGTGACCCCCCTTGCAAAGCCAGGTCGTTTTGTGCTAGGTAATTTTGATGCCTCCACAATACGTTTTGGACCCTTGCCTGTCGAGGGTACTTGGCCCACCTACACGAGTGAGGTACCATTTTTATCGGGAGACCTGGGGGAATGCTGGGTGGTAGGAAATTTGTGCAGCCTGGTGATCCTACAACTTTCCCACACAGAAATTTGAGAAAAATTAGATTTTTTCAGCTAAATTTGAGGTTTGCGGGGGATTCTGGGTAGGAAAACATTGTGAGGTCCACACAAGCCATACCTCCCTGGACTCCCCCAGATGTCTAGTTTTCAGAAATGGGTGGGTTTGGTAGGTTTCCCTAGATGGCCGCTGAGCGCGGGGCCAAAGACCCAGGTGAGCCCCTTAGCAAAACCAGGTCATTTTGTGATAGGTAATTTTGATGTCTCCACAATACGTTTTGGGCCCTTCCCTGCCGGGGGCACTTGGCCCACTCATACAAGTTAGGTACCATTTTTATCAGGAGTCTTTGGAGAATGCAGGGTGGGTGGAAGTTTGTGGACCCACTCCAGAACTTTCCATCACAGAAATGTGGAGAAAATGTGTTTTTATTTTACACAGTTTGAGGTTTGCAAGGGATTCTGGGTAACAGAACCTGGTGAGAGCCACACAAGTCATCCCCTCCTGGATTCACCTAGGTGTCTAGTTTTCAAAAATGTATACGTTTGCTAGGTTTCATTAGGGTATCGGCAGAGCAAGGGATCAAAATCCACAGCTAGGCACTAAAAAAAAAAGGGTCCGTTTTCACTGTAAAAATGTGGTGTGTCCACGTTGTGTTTTGGGCCGTTTCCTGCCGCGGGCACTAGGCCTACCCACACAAGTGAGGTAGGATTTTTATCGGGAGCCTTTGGGGAATGCGGGGTGGGTGGAATTTTGTGGATCCATGCAGATTCCAGAACTTTCCATCACAAAAATGTGAGGAAAATGTGTTTTTGGTGACAAAGTTTGAGGTTTGCAAGGGATTCTGGGTAACAGAACCTGGTGAGAGTCACACAAGTCACCCCCTCCTGGATTCCCCTGGGTGTCTAGTTTTCAAAAATGTATGTGTTTGCTACGTTTCCATAGGTGCCGGCAGAGCTAGGGTTCAAACTCCACAGCTATGCACTTTGAAAAAAAAGGGTCAGTTTTCACTGCAAAAATGTGGTGTGTCCACATTGCATTTTGGCCCCTTTCATGTCGCGGGCACTAGGCCTACCCACACAAGTGAGGTACCATTTTTATCAGGAGACTTTAGGAAATGCGGGATGGGTGGAATTTTGTGGACCCATGCAGATTCCAGAACTTTCATCACAGAAATGTGAGGAAAATGTGTTTTTTGTGACAAAGTTTGAGGTTTGCAAGGGATTCTGGGTAACAGAACCTGGTGAGAGTCACACAAGTCACCCCCTTATGGATTCCCCTGGGTGTCTAGTTTTCAAAAATGTATAGGTTTGCTAGGTTTCCCTAGGTACCGACAGAGCTAGGGTTCAAAATCCACAGCTAGGCACTTTGAAAAAAAAGGGTCAGTTTTCACTATAAAAATGTGGTGTGTCCACATTGCGTTTTGGCCTGTTTCCTGTCGCGGGCACTGGGCCTACCCCCACAAGTGAGGTGTAATTTTTATCGGAAGACTTTGGGAAATGTGGGGTGGGTGGAATTTTGTGGATCTACGCAGATTCCAGAATTTTCCATCACAGAAATGTGAGGAAAATGTGTTTTATGCAACAAAGTTTGAGGTTTGCAAGGGATTCTGGGTAACAGAACCTGGTGAGAGCCACACAAGTCACCCCCTCCTGGATTTCCTTGGGTGTCTAGTTTTCAAAAATATATAGGTTCGCTAGGTTTCCCTAGGTGCCGGCAGAGCTAGGGTTCAAAATCCACAGCTAGGCACTTTGAAAAAAAGGGTCAGTTTTCACTGTGAAAATGTGGTGTGTCCATGTTGCGTTTTGGCCTGTTTCCTGTCACGGGCACTAGGCCTACCCACACAAATTAAGTACAATTTTTAATCGGGAGACTTTGGGGAATGCGGGGTGGGTGGAATTTTGTGGATCCACGCAGATTCCAGAACTTTCCATCACAGAAATGTGAGGAAAATGTGGTTTTTTTTACAATGTTCTAGGTTTGTAAGGGATTTTGGGTAACAGAACCTGGTGAGAGCAACTCAAGTCACCCCATCCTGGATTCCTCTGGGTGTCTAGTTTTAAAAAATGTATAGGTTTGCTAGGCTTCCCTAGGTGTCGGCTGAGCTAGGTTTCAAAATCCACAGCTAGGCATTTTGCAAAAAAAGGGTCTGTTTTCACTGTGAAAATGTGGTGGGTCCACATTGCTTTTTGGGCCATTTTCTGCCGCTGGCACTAGGCCTACCAACAGAAGTGAGGTACCATTTTTATTGAAAGACTTAGGAGAACACAGAATTGTAGAGTAACTGTTATTACCTATTGACTTTCTTTGCATTTCTGCCTTCCAAATGTAAGACAATGTGTAAAAAAGAAGTCACTTTGAAAAATGTCCTATAATTCACATGCTAGTATGGGTACCCACAATTTCGGAGATGTGCAAATAGCTACTGCTTCTAAACTATATATTTTGTTCCCATTTCGTCAATACATAGGGGTCCTTGATACCTATTTTTCACCCTCTATATTTTACCAAAGGAATTGCTATATACGCGGGACACAATGAAAAGCCATTGCAAGACGCAGCTCAGTTCTTGGCTCTGGGTTCCTCGGGTTCTTGGTGAACCTGCAAGTCCTATATATCCCCACAACCAGAAGGGTCCAGCTGATGTAACAGTATATTGTTTTCAAAAATCTGTCATACTTAGAAAAAGTTACAGGTAAAAACGTTGGCACAAATGGCTGTTTTTTTAACTCATTTTCAATTTTTCTTATTTCCAACTGGATCTACACAAATGACCCCTTGTTGAATTCAGAATTTTGTATACTTTTCAGAAATTTACAGCTTTCCAGGATCCATTATTGCTTTCACACCCATTTCTACCACTACTGGAAGGAGGTTGAAAGCACAAAAAGTAGCACAAATAGGCTATGTCCCAGTAAAATGCCAAAACGGTGTAAAAAATGTTGTTTTCTGACAAAAGTCTGTCTGTCCCTGAAAGATGGGAAAATGGTGTTTTCAGGACAATAAACTGTTTGTTGCTTCCATTTGCAGGGAAAAACCAGACACTTTCTTCTACAGCAGTTTTTCCCCATTTTTCCACACAAAAAAACAATTAGCTGTATTTTGGCTAATTTCTGGGTCCCCTCCAGCGGAATCCACAAACCCTGGGTACCTTTAAAATCCCCATGATGTTGGAAGAAAAGGACGCAAATTTGGCATAGATACCTTATGTGGACAAAAAATTACTCCAAATCGACAAAAAAAGGCTTAGCACGGGGAGGGGGGAGGCCTAGCAGTGAAGGGGTCAACAGCCCCTGCGTGCAGTAGCCACTCCTGCAGAAAATGCTTCCGACAATGGCCCTGAGAGCATAGGAAGCACTGGGGCCGACTTTTAGCATACCCTGTCCCCTCCCGCCTCCCACAGCACAGCATATCGGCCCTAGATGGCCGGCCTGCTGCACTGCCCACTGCACCCAACTGCAGTTGCAAATACTTGCTTCACAGGCATTGTAACCACAAATGTTTTTGGCACGAGGTCCAAAATCCTCCTGAAAGATTACAAACCGTAGTGGCTCAAGGCAATACGCCCTAATGTTTTTAATCTGTATGTGGCCTTTTTCTCATCTGCAAAACAATTGTTGCTTTCTGCCAATATTAGGTCTTTCTCTTTCAGTATTTGCTTATGCTGTTGATTTGGTTTTAATAAATAAAACAGCCACTGGATTGCAATGGTTGTTAGACTCACTGCAGGAGTACAATCAAAGAAACATCCAAGGGAAGAATGTGAGCAAAACCAAAAGTATGAGCTTTGGAACCAAGGCTTCAAAGTTTTGTTGGGTTGACAAAGGTACTTCAATTGAAACTGTAAATACAAGATTATTTAGGCATTAGACTCCGCTCCTGCATGACATAGACATCACTAGTCCTGCCCTGGCAGGAAAACATAGAATGGCCGTAAAAGATGTATGAAAGTACTGTTTGTGATATGGGACAGTATTGCTTAGTCATTTTGTTTTGCTTTTTTTCATCCAAAATCATGTCCATTGTATTGCTATTGCCCAGTAGCGAATGTTGGCTCCTGTGGTCAGTTAAAAAACCTATTACAACTAAGAAACAGAACACCACAATTAGTACTCCAAAGACAATTGGAAATTAACTCATTGGATGTCTTCAATTGTGCATTTCTAAAATCTTCCTGACTCAAATGTCTGTGGCTGTTAGTAATTTGTTCTTTCGTATGGGATAAAATAACATTGGAACCAACAAGACAAGGCATAAAGTTTTTTCTATACTTGAAATAAATTACAAACTGAAAAACCTTTGGGAGGTGGATATATTTTCTTTAAAAGTTCCTAAAATGTTGGGCTTTGAAAAGTATTATAATCAAGCACTGGCTACTAAAGTTGGTACTTGCTTTCATCCTGGATACTTCTTCACCTGTACCGTAATTCTAACGGAAAACATGAAACCTAGAAAGAGAAAACAACCCTTGTGCTTTAGATTACGAGGATGGGAGTTGGGAAATTTTCGGCATATGGAGTTATATATCTAGTAAACAGACCGAGAGAATTGGACTTGGAATGCATCACACTCCTCATATAGCTATGCCTGACTTTATCTGGCATCAGCTGAATTTATTTAAACCAGGGGGCATATTAGCAAGAAGAGGCGATAATCATCGCTAACCCTGCTTAGCGTGATTTTTTTTATCGCCGGCTATCGCTGGAATATATCGCCACGCTAACGCTGTATTAGCAACGATTAGCGCTATGGCGATGAATATTCCAGCGATAGCGGGGAAATGGGCCAACATCGCTGAAAACCAGCGATGTTGCATGAAGAAGGAGAACACCTTGCTGATACGACCCTGTGGTCGTATCAGCATAATCCACCCCCCATGTTAGGTATGGCTAACACCTGCTAATTGCAGGTGTTAAATAAATGGCGATGACCCCGGTTAGCGCGACTTTTCACGTCGCTAACTGGGGCCATGGCCACCTTGCTAATAGGCGATAGGCCTGTTAGCGAGTGTTTCCCAGGTTTGTTCGTCGGGAACGCCCACTTTGCATGTCATTAGCAATAAATATCGCTGACATGCAAAGCGGTAAAAAAACGGGCGCTAATGCCCGCAAACTGTCGCTAACTGCTGTTAGAGACAGTTTGCTGATAGGGCGATATAAATATCGCCGCTTTAGCGGCAAAAAGTGCCGCTAAAGCGGCAATAGTGCCCTTGCTAATATGCCCCCAGATTTTTAAAATGTACAAGGCAGCCACAAAGCTTACGTTTGATTAAATTGGCTCACATGAAATTCTGATTAACGAAAAATCTACAAAATTATTGGTCAACTTTTTATTTTGCTTCTTGTATTACAGGCCCACCATAGAGTGCGCTGATTTAAATTTTGAAATTGTTAAGGTTATAAGATCTATTTTAAGCTGTTAGCTGTGGTAATTTTGTCACCCCTACCATTATAATGCGTCTTGAGCCGTACTTTCACAGGAACAGGTTTGGTACTCTAGTTAATGTTTAGGACTATGAAAGAGAATCCCGTGATGGAGATAGAAAAGTTGCTTACGTACCAACTGAAAAGATTGCAGGTAGTCCAGAATGCGGCAGCTCGGCTTCTTCTCAAAGTTCCTAAAAGACATCATATGCAGCAGCATCTTAAGGAGCTACATTGGCTTCCCATAAAAGACAGAGTGAGGTTCAAGGGTCTGGTCCTGACTCACAGAGCCTTCTACCACTCTGGGCCCCGGTACCTCATGGAAAGGATAAGGCCGTATCATCTGGCACGTCAACTGTGCTCTTCGGATGCGCTGTTGGCAGTGGTCCCTAGAACAAAAAGGAAAATGTGCGGTGGTTCATCCTTTTCGTTCCTCGCAGCGACCACCTGGAACTCACTCCCTTTGCAGCTTCGCTCAATAGAGGATGAACCCACATTCAAATGCCATTTGAAGACCTGGTTATTTGAAAACACATTTAGATAGCCTGTTGTGCAGGACTGTCTACAAGCCTAGTTAGCGCTTGGACACACACCAAGTAGCTGTGCGCTCTATAAGTCCGATAATTGATGACTGATTAGTCCTAAATCTCTACCAACTATTCAATCAAGTTATAAACAACCTTTCCTCATAACGAATGATATTATGAGGGTGATATGACATCTAAGTTCAGGATCCAGGGAATGCCTCAAAACTAACTGAAGTAGTACAATAAAAAGAAAAATGGATTCTGGTGCTACTGACTCTGTTAAAAGAAGAATATCAGATTTCAGCTTTGTATAGATGCTGCCTTTCTAGCTCCATTGCTCTCATTGTCTTTATTTTTTTGCTTTCAAAATCATAAATGAAAGGTTTCATCTAAACTTTCACTGGCTTTAAATAGTAAAAATTAAGGAATTCAGTCAGTATTGTATATAATTAGACTAAAATAAATGTGTCTAACTAAAATAAATATTTTTATGAAAAATAAGTTATCTGGATCAAGGATACACACAGCACCCTTCATCACCTCAATGAAGATACCATGTTGTCATCAAAGTGTCATCAACATGATTTTTCTCCGCTGAAGTTATTACGGAAAATTCTCACACTTCTTGCTAGTCATATGCAGCCTCTGGTGGTCCAGGCCTCGATTCTGAGCAGACTGGATTAAGGCAATGCTTTTTTTCTAGGTGCGTCGGACTACCTACTGAAAAGATTATATTGCATTCAAACAAGTGCAGCCAGACTGGTATTATCCCTTCCTAGCTAGGCCTCCGCTCTTGAATCTTTACATTAGCTTCTGGTGCCCAAAATAATTTTGTTCAAAACACTTTGGCCCACATTACGATGTCGGTCGGAGTTGCCTCCGACCGACACTATTTTGGGGAAGGAACTACCAAACCATAGGTCGGCGGTTCCGACCGCGCAATTAAGGTGCGACCGCACATGGTGCGGTTGCAAACTTCTTTTTTTCAATGGGAGCTTGTGCGGCGGCTGCAACCGCCCGCAGCACAAGCTCCCATTGAAAAATTGAAGTTTTCAAACATTCCAACACCGTGTGGCAGACACCTCGTTAAGGGGGGGCACCATAGGTGTCCCCAGGGCCAAATGCAGAGGGCCAGGGGGGAAGGGGGCCCTGTTATGGTGCCCCAAAGTCAGTTTCCGACAGCCAATCCATGTCGGAAAGGCCGACATGGATTGGCTGTCAGAAACCGACATCATAATCCCGACGGCGGAAACACCGTCCTTAAGGGATTATGAGGGCTTTCCGACTGGCCGACGGGCTCCTTGAGCCCGTCGAAACTGCACTGGATTCCCCGGCCGGTTTAAACTCCATCTGCCATATTCATAATATGGTGGTCGGACTTTAAACCTACCATGTCGGTCGGAAAGCCTCCGACCATTTGTCGGAGGCTTTCCGACCGACATCGTATTCAGGCCCTTTGTCTGGTTCATAAGACTGTTCACTTGACATTTGTACCTCCAGCAGAAAATTAAGAGGTAAACGCCAGGATGATTGTTGTGTCCAGCTGATGCCAATTTACTCTGCCAACCTAGTCAGAAGATCTTACTGAGGAGGCAGAGCTTTTTCTGTACAAGCTGTCCGCCTCTGGATTAGCCGCCCTTGGTATATCCACTCAACTAACAATCTTCTTCTATTCAGGACGGCACTAAAAACTTAGCTCAACATCTAAGATTGCCTGAACCAGCCTAGTCTAATCACATGTGGCTACCAGTGCCAGGATGCCTTTTTTGGTACAAGTCACTCTTTACAAGTTTAAAAAAAACAATTTAGAATAACTAGGATGTTATGTAACTTTTCTTTACAGACCCTCATGAGAGATGGTGAACAACAGTGGTGTCTTTATTCTTCAGAGTTGCAACCCCTGCTGGTGCCTTCCAAAGACTGGTTATGGAACTGATTCGGGTAGAAAGAGTAGGAATGCTCAGTATCATTTTCATTGAAAGCCTTCCAGAACATTGTTCCTATGGTATCCCAGGGGATCTAAAAGTGTCATTGTCATCTCATTGGAGGCTACACTGTGCTCCTCCCACATCTGTACAGCAGACTGGGGTTTCTTTGCTTCCAGGGCCCATCTGGCCTGCAATTCACAAGCCCTAACGTTTGATTAGACTCTGAAACCATAGGTATGACTCATTAATATTTGTTCCCTGGTAGAGATTCTCCATGACAAGATTTGCATTCTTTATTTTGGGATGGCTGATTCTGTACTTCATCCTCTATTCTCCAAGCATCTCTGGTCAAGTCTGTAGTAACCTTCAGTTACTCAGTTGGTAGTGTGTTTAAAAAAGCCTTCTATGCCACCCTTACAATGTAAAGGTTACTCAGTGCCTTCTACGTCGCCACCAGGAAAATGGAATAAAGGGGTCGGTACTAAGGTGGATGTACTCTTTCCTAGGGATTAGAGAACAAGAGGTTTGACCCTCCCCTTTTGCATTAGGCAATAAGGCTATAACAGTTAGGGTCCCTTAAGGCTCTGCCCTTAGCCCCACCTTGCTTAATATCTACCTTACCCCTCTTGCCTTCCTGGTGGAATCATTTGGTGGCAAGATCATATCATATGCGGATGACACTCAGTTACTTTTCTCCTTTAATAATGGTGAAGACATTTCCCCAGACTTAATCAGGCCCTGTATGACTGCAGTGTTCTCCTGGATACATCAGAATCAGCTGATGTGCAACGCCAATAAGACGGAAACACTCTTTTTTGGCAATGGGTATACCTCCTAACTGGTCAGCCTGCTGGCCAGAGAGAGCACCTCCACTGGTCCCTCATTACTCAAGAGTGTGACTACAGGAGAGACCCACCCCGAACAGACCATGCAGCAACTAGCTAAGCAGCATTAGGTAATTAATACTTCGGGTTGGCACACGTTTGTTGTTGTGTCACTTGATACATACCATGCTGATTGAATATTTTTCTTCTTTTTAATTATAAGCTAATCACCCTATCACTCTTTTTGTTGATTGTCTTGTACTGCTATATATCCTTTTTTAATGATAATCCTGGGTCGACCATACTTTGGCCTGCCACTTTGCAAAGTTAAGACAACTCTTACCCCTTGTTTATTAATGCATAAACAATACTATGGGGTCGATTCCGATTCGGGCCGGAAAACGTACCAACCGACTCGGTTCGGGAATTCATTCCGACCGACACGTACCGGTGCTGCCCGATCCGTCTAGTATGATGAAATGCATGCGAATTACGACCGACTCGAACAGACCAGAAGCCGAACGACCGAACCGCACGGAAAACAGCTATCCGGCCGGAAAACTACGCGAATCGAACCGACCGACACGCAACAGGAATGAACTTGAACGAAACGTACCCGCGAACTCCGACCCGCGCAGTACGATGAAATGCATGGAAAACCAGACCGAGTCGCACGGAGCTCAAGCCATACGACCGACACGCATACAAAACAGCGAGCCGAAGCAACACAATACTCCGCGACCGACGCGTACGCCGCACATGAAACACAGCAGAAACACAGCGTGAACGACTCGGAGAAGCTCGCACGAGACCAACTGCAGCGTCCTACTCGGTCAGAAGAACGTCTCCTACATGCACAAACAGTACAAAGGAAAAAATACAAAAAAAAGGGCCAAACAAGCAATTACAAAGCCAATAAATACTGGGGGGGAAACATGGAACAAAGACACACCCACAACTCCACCCATATAAAGGCCACAAATCGCTACCATGATCCTTTGCAAATTCAACTGACCTGCCAGCACAGAACACCAACAGACAGCAACCACAGACACACTCACAGCTCATCCATCACACAAGCCACACACCATCAGCACCTCAACAAATAGCACCCTCACATACACCCAGCAAAACCTACACTCACACACCCTCACCTGCACACCCACACACACATCAATCACCACCACCACCCATCACCATGCCCCCAAAGAAGAATCCAAAGTTCCTAGACAGTGAATTGGAAGTTCTGGTAGATGAGATCCTCAGGGTAGAGCCACAGCTGTTTGGTACATTGGTCCAACAGACCCCCATGTCGCAGAAAACCAAGATGTGGGAGAGGATCGTCGACAGGGTGAACGCACAATCACCATGTCTGCGCACAAAGGAAGACATCCAGAACAGGTGGTATGATGTGCGCAGGAGGGTCAAGGACCTACTAAAGAAGGATTACGCCTTGAGCCAACACACCGGCAGTGGCCCTCCTGCCAAACCAGTATACCTCAGGCCCTGGGAGGAGAAGGTGCGGGCCATCCTACCACCAGTGAGCGTATATGGACTATCAAACATCCCAGAGCCTGGTGAGTACACAACCAATATACCCAATATCGTGTGACAATACACACACATCACTGTCAAGGGGATAGTCAAACCATGCACCCTTAGCAAATCCACAGCAACCAAAAGATAATCATCCCAAGATGTGTATGTCAATCAGATAAACACAATACATGCCATTTCATAGTGATATGTAACTGTGTCATGACATGTACAAACCCAACAACAAATAGAGCTAGGCAGTGGCACAAATCTAACCAACAAACACAGTCAGATATGTAGCCACCACTAGAACACCACCTCACAGGGAAGCTCACTGAAAGGAAGGAATTCTGTGTATGCTGGTCAAGTCAGTGTAGCCAATAGCATGATGGGAGTTGTAGTCACAGATATTGCTCACCCTCACAATTGGCCCATCAACACCACTCTGAACCATGCTCACATCACAGGGAGTGGAAAACAACTGACAAGATGGCTGACACTGGCTACTGCTGTGGGGAGCACTAGGCCCTGCTGGGAACTGGGCACCAACCAACAGCAGGACACCACTGACTGACATCCTGAAAGCCAACTTGCACTCCCTGCAATAGAAGCACGTTCCATGGTAGGATATCTGGCTGGGTGGGAAGGAGGACTGACACCTCTGACCATATTTACAAGCAGCTTTTCACACACCCCCCCTTAACACAAACTCCACACAACTCACCTGGGAGAATGCAATGCCTCACACTCTAATTAAATATCCCACAAAGAACCACAACCCTGGGTTATGCTGTGTGAAGCACAGGGACACACATGGGACTTGTAGCCAAACAAACGCCAGGACAACACTGTCAGCCATCCTTTCAGCACAGGCACACTACCCCACAGGGAAGCAGAGTCAAAAGGAAGGAAGTATGGGCATGCTGGGAAGGGGGGTGTAGGCAATAGCATGATGGGAGTGGTAGTCACAGCTCAACATCCCCTGCCCGCATGGCCCAGCAAGCTCACACTGAAGCATGCACACCTCACAGGGAGTGAAAAGCCACTTCAAAGATGGCTGACACTGGTGCTCTGTTGTGGGGATCCCAAGGCCCTGCTGGGAACTGGGCACCAACAAACAACAGGACACCACTGTCAGCCATCTTGCCATTGCTGTCACACTCACACACAGTGAAGTCCACTCAAAAGGAAGGAAGTATGGACATGCTGGGAAGGGGGGCATAGGCAATAGCATGATGGGAGTGGTAGTCACAGCTCAACATCCCCCACCCGCATGGCCCAGCAAGCTCACACTGAAGCATGCACACCTCACAGGGAGTGAAAAGCCACTTCAAAGATGGCTGACACTGGTGCTCTGTTGTGGGGATCCCAAGGCCCTGCTGGGAACTGGGCACCAACAAACAACAGGACACCACTGTCATCCATCTTGCCATTGCTGTCACACTCACACACAGTGAAGCCCACTCAAAAGGAAGGAAGTATGGGCATGCTGGGAAGGGGGGCGTAGGCAATAGCATGATGGGAGTGGTAGTCACAGCTCAACATCCCCCACCCGCATGGCCCAGCAAGCTCACACTGAAGCATGCACACCTCACAGGGAGTGAAAAGCCACTTCAAAGATGGCTGACACTGGTGCTCTGTTGTGGGGATCCCAAGGCCCTGCTGGGAACTGGGCACCAACAAACAACAGGACACCACTGTCAGCCATCTTGCCATTGCTGTCACACTCACACACAGTGAAGTCCACTCAAAAGGAAGGAAGTATGGGCATGCTGGGAAGGGGGGCGTAGGCAATAGCATGATGGGAGTGATAGTCACAGCTCAACATCCCCCACCCGCATGGCCCAGCAAGCTCACACTGAAGCATGCACACCTCACAGGGAGTGAAAAGCCACTTCAAAGATGGCTGACACTGGTGCTCTGTTGTGGGGATCCCAAGGCCCTGCTGGGAACTGGGCACCAACAAACAACAGGACACCACTGTCAGCCATCTTGCCATTGCTGTCACACTCACACACAGTGAAGTCCACTCAAAAGGAAGGAAGTATGGGCATGCTGGGAAGGGGGCGTAGGCAATAGCATGATGGGAGTGGTAGTCACAGCTCAACATCCCCCACCCGCATGGCCCAGCAAGCTCACACTGAAGCATGCACACCTCACAGGGAGTGAAAAGCCACTTCAAAGATGTCTGACACTGGTGCTCTGTTGTGGGGAGCACAAGGCCATGCTGGGAACTGGGCACCAACCAACAGCAGGACACCACTGACTGACATCCTGAGAGTCAACCTGAACCCACTGCAAGGGTGGCATGCTTCATGGTGGGATAACTGGGCTGGGGGGAGAATGCGGGTCGGATGTCCACCAAATACAACCAATGCTGTCCATGTACACACCTCAACATTCACATTGAAATGCTTCAAGTTTGCAGGACAATGTGCCACACCAATATCAACCCCTGACTGTGACAACTTAGGACAATGCAATGTACAGGCCCGCATCCAGAGGTACAGTCACAACTGTCAGGTGTGTGAACCATTGATGCCTGCAGAAACATAACATACATTGTGTGTGTCTCCCAAAAGAGGTGATGATGGGGACACAGCAGCAGACAATGAGGAGTCCCTGTCCCAGGCTCCGGGGGACACTGAGCTCACTGGTGTGGAACAGCCTCTGCCCTCCTCGGATGGCGAAGACCTACCTGGCACCTCCGGTGTGAGTCATCATGCAGCACCAGCAGGACCACCATCTGCACCCCCTGCACCCACCCCTCCAACTGCCAACACACAGACCACCCCCGCCGACACGGACAGACCAAGGACCACCAATGACAACAGCACAGTGACCCCGGCCCAATGTGGAGCAACGGACAACAACCCCAGTGACAACCCCCAACGGGGCATAGAGTCACCTGTGCGTGCCACTGCAGGTCCCGCACGTGTTGCCAGGGGTGGTGGGAAGGGTGGTAGACATAGGTCGCTGTTTGCAGAGGGGTCTGGACTGCATGATGACCCACAACTGGTACGCATTGCTGATGCGTACCAGAATAGCACTGGAGAGGTCAGACAGGTAGTGGGGATCCTCAAGGACATTCAACAGCAGCAGGCTGCCCATCATGCCCGCTTGGACTCACACATGTCCCGCTTGGACTCACACATGTCCCGTATGGAGACACACATGTCCCGTGTGGAGACACACATGTCTGGCATGGAGTCCAAGTGGGACACATTGCAAGAACTGACAGCGGTGCATAGGGACATATTGACATGCCTCCGCCAGAATAGCACCAACATGGCCACACCTCCCTGTGTGCCCACAACATCTGGTGCTGCAACAACTGCAACTGCCACAGGGAGGGAGGATGACTCTGGCGGAGAGTCCCCTGCACCGCAGCAGCCTGCACATGAGGGTCCCCCCAAAGAAGAGGGGTCGTCCGAGGAAGGACAACTGAGAGGCCGATGGCCATGTACATCCCCCAGGAACCCAACACCTGTTCTGGAAATCCATCTTTGTGTGCAAACTGTTCACCCTGTCGCATGCAACCCAACTCTCTCACATGACATGGGGAGTTTAAGTTGGACCAATGTATCAGATGACTGTTGACTTTACTCAGGACATTTCTGCTACCAAGACTTCCAACTCATCTGGGAACTTTGGATTACAATCCAATGTACAGCACCCACCATCCTGTGCACTATCCTCACACATGTATGTAAATAAACTCACTAATACACCATACTTGCCTCTGTTGTGATTCCAACGTGGTTTCTGTCAAGGAGATGATGATCTGCTAAATGACACTGTGCATGCTAACTGGTACAGCAAGTACAACACCGTCATGTGAGTCATGGCGACGTGACACATATGAGGGAGACACACCACCAGGGCTACACAACACATACACACCAGGGCCATCTGACTCATCGCCTACACTGATGTTGCCAGGAAATACAGTGCAATGCACAGATACCACACCTATTCACAGTCTGTGTTAACTAGCCCACTGGTGCAGTAAGCAAATGTCAGTCAGATGTGTGACCACAGACAACGCACATCCCAAAGTGAAGCACAGGTTTATTACACATTTGCAACATGTTGTTTCCACTACAGATGCAAGGTAATCCCACGTGGCAGTGGCCACACAGTCAACAAGTGTAGAAGAAAGGAAGTCCAGGGGTGTGGGGCACATCAACTGTAGGGAAATGACAGCTTCCACCCTGGAAGTTGAATCACGGTGTCGGGGGATCACAGTTGACCAAACAACTCTGAAAGTACCCTGTGAAGGACAGAAATGACACACAGTCAAAAGCACTGAAGAACAGGACAGAACTACAATACTCATGCCCAATACATATCACAAGATACCTACACAAAACTAACCCTGGGCATAATACTTTGCTACGCTCACGGAGCATGCAAAGTTTGTGTTACTACGCACTACTCAAATTGCAAGTAGCAGAGTAAAAACTCTGCTAATCAACGTAGCATAGCAGCAGTATATTAAACACATACAAATGCTTTGTTAAAGCAATTTTCTATGCTAAAAAGCATATAACAAATTCACAAAAGTGAACTTTGACAATGAAAATATCAAGCAATGAGAGAGGTGATGATTTTGGGTTCCCCTAACCTAGGGGGAGGACCAAGCAGATGCCTTGAACACAAAAAGCATATCATGTGAACGATTCAGTGGTGGTCCCTTCCTCCTAGGACCACCCCAAGCACAGTTATGGGCAAAATACAATCCCAACCAAAGGCCCTGCAAAGCATTATGGGACGAGATTAGCAGTGGGCAGTGAATATTATAGTGTCCAATATCAAAATAATTCTACAAAGAGCTGCAGTTCAACTAGTCGTTACTAGATGTCCCTCACGAGTCAAATGCAAAAGCATTGAAATTATTAATACATCAAGCTGCAGTTCCACTAGTCGTTACTAGATGTGCCTCACGAGTCAAATGCAAAAGCATTGAAACCCTTTTATGAAGCTTTTGCATTTGACTCGTGAGGGACATCTAGTAACGACTAGTGGAACTGCAGCTCTTTGTAGAATTATTTTGATATTGGATACTATAATATTCACTGCCAACTGCTAATCTCGTCCCATAATGCTTTGCAGGGCCTTTGGTTGGGATTGTATTTTTGCCAATAACTGTGCTTGGGGTGGTCCTAAGAGGATGGGACCACCACTGAATCGTTCAAAAGATGTGCTTTTTGTTTTCAAGGCATCTGCTTGGTTCTCTCCCTAGGTTAGGGAGGATACCAAAATCATCACCTCTCGCACTGCTTTTTATTTTATCGATTTCACTTTTGTGAAATGCTATATGCATTTTAGCATATAAAGACAGAGATACTTATTTTATCTTAACTTGCACTTTGCAAGATGCCTTTGGCAATTATTGTACAGTGCAGTCAAGCACACAGCTACGCACTACGCAATTTGCATAGCTACGTGTAGTTCAAAATGTAATTCACGTAGCTACGTGAAGTGCTACTACGCAAACTACGCCCAAGTTAGCATGTCAACAATGTTGTGGAGTACAGACTACCTGTAAGGACACATCGCTGCATGCATACAGTCAAGTAGCACATGGACACACTCAAACAGCACCAGAGCACCACCAACACATATCACGCAAACTCACATCATTGACATGACATCTCTGGATACTCACATTCAGCTGAAGAAGTTGGTGATGAGCTGTGTGCGGACATCACCCTCATCATCATCACCATCACTGGCATCGTGGCCCAGGCCAGGATCCTCCACAGGTGGCGGATGTTGGTCATCGTCATCCAGGATGAGAGGCAACTCCTTCCGCACTGCCAGGTTGTGTAGCATGCAGCAGACGATGACAATCTTGCACACCTTTGCTGGGGCATATGGGAGGGCCCCTCCTGTCTTGTCCAGGCAGCGAAAGCGGCTCTTCAGGAGACCAAATGTCCGCTCAATCACTCTCCTGGTCCGACCATGTGCCTCATTGTAGCGCATCTGGGCTGGTGTCACAGGGTTCCTGAGGGGCGTCAGCAACCACGGCATGTTGGGGTATCCGGAGTCCCCTACATACAGACAATTGCACATTAGCTGATTTGGAAAAGAGGGTGGAATACTACATCGCAGAACACACACAATGGTACAAAGTCAGTACACACCGACAAGCCAGGCACGCTGGTTCCGCATCTGTGACATCATCCTCGGGATGCGACTACTCCTCATCACGTAGGCATCGTGTGCAGAACCGGGGAAACGGGCACACACGTGTGAGATGCTCATATCTGCAAGACATACCACCAGTGCATTGACCGAATGGTAATGTTTTCGGTTCCTGTATGCCTGCTCATGTGCCTGTGGCGGTACCAAAGCCACATGTGTCCCATCAATGGAGCCAATGACATGCGGCATCCTCCCCAGGGCATAGAAGTCACTCTTGACGTCAGTGAGTTGTTGAAGTTTAGGGAAATAGATGTACTGATTCAGGTATCTCAACATAGCCTCCAAAACATCGCATAGCACACGGCTGAACATGGTCTGTGACATCCCACCAGCAGACGCCACAGTGTGTTGAAAGGTACCGGTGGCAAAGAAGTGTAGGGCTGCCATCACCTTCACCTTGGGGGTCAGCGCTGTAGGGTATGTCCGGCCAGGTTGCAAATTTGGGGCCAACCGCACCGTCAATTCCTCAATCAGCGGCCTGGTGAAGCGGTACCGTCGGATGCAGTCCCGTTCAACCATGGTTGCAAGGTCAGGGAATGGTCTATGGACAGCTGGTGCCCTGCAGTGCATAGGTGAAGAAAGAAAGATTGTCAGTCACCCCACATATGTGGCATAGACCATACTCAATATCGCATGATACATCATTACGAGACACAAGTACATGATGTGTGTGCCGTTCCGTAAGGACATGTATGGCACCTACATGGCCAACATCTAACATCACAGTTAAAAATGTGTCGTCAACAAGTCCCAGGTTGTGCTATGGGATATCATTAGGCTGTGTCACAGTACCCATGTACTGCTGTCACGTTCCAAACACACACCACAGTGACATGTGAGGACAGATGTGCCCCAGGCATCACAGCTCATTGACAGGTAGATTCCCAGGGACCCTGTATTGCCACATGGACACTGGCATGACATGGTGCATCATGAATACACCACAGCAAAACAACCATGACCCCCACAGGTAGTGGTCCCTGTTGCCTCGGCAGGACAGACATGGACGTCTGTGACAAACACACGCACAACATCAAAGTCCATGCACAAACAACGTGGATGTGGAGACTGTCCCCCATTGTGCACATGGAATCAGAGTCATTGTAAACACAACATGCACACAGACTGTGGAGGGCCATCACTATTGTGGCAATGGGTCACCCTGTGACGTACATACCGTCCCACATGGGACTCAGGGGGTATGTGACATGACATACACATACACAACCTGGAAATGTGACCATGCCACATGCTCTGAAATGAACAGTTGCACATCACAGTGGTCATGTGTACAACACACCAAGGATTCTGTCCCCATGAACACGTGCACAGCCTGGGAGTGGATGCCCCCAAGTGCCACCCAAAAAACCACATGTTGACCCCCATACACGTAAAAGGTAATGCAGCCTTACATGCCTTAGGATACAGTGTGGACAGGCTGTGGTGTTGTAGGTGTGCCCCTGAGTCCCTGGAAAGTAAATGTGGCTGGCATACGTTCACCTGTGACAGGCATGGTGACATATGCTAGTGACTTGAACAGGGACGCGTTGTACAGCAATGGACCGATCGGTGCGCACGCATTGGCCATTGCATATGATGTGAGCGGGTATGCGTTGTACAGCAATGGACCGATCGGTGTGCACGCATTGGCCTTTGCATATGATGTGAGCGGGGACGCGTTGTACAGCAATGGACCGATCGGTGTGCACGCATTGGCCATTGCATATGATCTGACCGGGTACGCGTTGTACAGCAATGGACCGATCGGTGCGCACGCATTGGCCATTGCATATGATGTGAGCGGGTACGCGTTGTACAGCAATGGACCGATCGGTGCGCACACATTGGCCATTGCATATGATGTGACCGGGTACGCGTTGTACAGCAATGGACCGATCGGTGTGCACGCATTGGCCATTGCATATGATGTGAGCGGGTACGTGTTGTACAGCAATGGACCGATCGGTGTGCACGCATTGGCCATTGCATATGATGTGAGCGGGGACGCGTTGTACAGCAATGGACCGATCGGTGCGCACGCATTGGCCATTGCATATGATGTGAGCGGGTACGCGTTGTACAGCAATGGACCGATCGGTGCGCACGCATTGGCCATTGCATAAGATATGAGTGGGTACGCGTTGTCATCCGATGTACGCGTTGTACAGCAATGGACCGATCGGTGCGTACGCATTGGCTATGGCCTGGCATGGCAACGGACGTGTTTTCGAACCTTTAACGAGTCTGATGCTGTGAATTCAGTTGGCCACCCACAACAATGTTGCAAATTCATGGGTCTCATGAAGTTGAACTTTTGAAGGATGCTGTGGGCGTGTGTAAGTGGTGCAATTCCATGGATTGGCCAGATTCAGAAGATGCAAACGACTTGGACCTATCACTTTGGACACATGGGACAGTATCTGCCTCAGCAGCACACATATAATGCTGGCTGTTCCCCTGAGAGCTCACTTGCCTGCACTACATGCTCCAGGACGACATCTGCCACCACCACTGCTGCTGTCTCTGCATCCTCTGGATCCTGCAATGGCACGTACTGTGGAGAGAGCCCCAGCCTTCAGCACTGAGGAGAACCAGGCTCTGCTGGACAGCCTCCTTCCACAGTACAGCAAGCTGTATGGGAAACCAGGGGAGCAGGTGAGTGTGCTGTCCACTGCCTTACTAAATGTGCATGTTGTCTGACTAGCAAGACTTACAGTCTGCACGCCAATGGCTAGCAGGCTCACTGAGTAGTTGTCACCCCCCATAGTGTGTAGTTACATGCACTGAACAGGTATAGTGCAGTAACAGTGCATTTAAACAAGGTTTTACTTCCCAGGCAATGATACCATGTAGTAACTGCTGGCAAACTGTTCATAGCCATCGTTGCACTGCCTGTGTACATCATGTGCCCCTGTGATTGAGACATGTATATCCAAATGTGTGATGCACGGATATGTTGCGTGTGTAGTAATGGCCTTTACACTTTGTCATCCTCACAGGTTGATGCCCACCAGAAGCAGGAAATCTGGCTGGACATCGCCCGGGCAGTAAGGTCTGTGGGGGTCTACAAGCGCCGGATCCGCAACTGCCAGAAGAGGTGGCAGGACCTTCGGGGCTGGACCCGGAGGATCGCAAGGGTCCAGCTGAAGCTGTCGCCTCCTCGCAGGAGGGGCGGACACCGGACCCTGACCCCCACATGCTCAGGATCCTGGCGGTGGTCTTCCCTGATCTGGATGGGCAGCTGAAGGCCAGACAGCAGCAAGGAGGGGGTGAGTCCATGACTGCACTGTGAACTTTGTCTGACATGCTATGTGCCCTCCTCTGGCCTGGTTAAACTTCAACAGTACATCAGTCATGTGGTCCAGGACCCATGTCCCTCAATTGTGCACTGCCCACTCCTCATCTGATACCCAGGCGTGGCCCTTACAGTCAGGAAATTGTGTCACTTGGGTACTGTGTCCTTGCATTTTGCTTAGCTCAAGGTGGGGGACAGCATTTGTTCCCGTAACTCTGTGGTGGGCTTCATGGGTGGGTCCATTGCTTACACAATGCCTGAGTTCTGACATGTAATCTGCGTGTTACTTTGATATGTGGTCCAATTGCTGATCTGATTCACCACATGTGCCTGGGGTATTTGGCACACACCCATGCTGCGGGTGGGAACAATGTTTGGGCCTCAGGAGTATGTATATCAAGTGTGTCACACATACTTAGCCACCTGCCTACTGTCCAGGGCTCATCCCTCTTTCACGTGGAGCAGGACAGTCATGCCTACTCCAGGCCATACAATACACTCTGTACTCCCACTCTCGTGTATCAGCTGACACGTTGTGCTCAGTGAAATGTTCCCTCAGGTGTCTGCCTCTGTGTCATTGTGCTGTGGCTTCGTTGTCAGGACTACTGGGGTGTTTCTCGGTTAGGGCTCAGCATGCCACCGGAGATGTGACCATAGGAGACGATACTTGTGTGACATATAGGTGTTTGATCACTTGACCGTGCAGACTGGGGTATGCGAATGTGAAGTTCAGGCAGCTGTTTCCCATTCACAGCAGATTGTGAGGTGCTCAGGTTCCGAGGGTTGTGTTTCAGGTCTCCCATATGTCCAATTGGTATGACGTGGACAAATAAGAGTTCAGATGATGTGGTTTGTGGGGGATGGACATGTGCACTTGTCAGCTACAGGACTTGCATTCCCCATGACCTAGGATTGTGACACAGTGCAGACTGTTGTTGGCTGGCTGCCCTGCCCATGTGACTGGAGACAGTGATGTATGACTTTGCAGGCATGCCTGTGCCATGGCATTAAACTTCCTAAGAGTGATCCTGCAGGGGAGTGACATGTGCTACATGCACCCCATTGTGGCATTGACTATCAGGACATGGGTGCATCATGGGGTCTGGTGCTGGTATGCATCACATGCATTTCAAAATAGACTCTGGCCATCCCTTTATCCGGACACCTGTACTGACTCAGTGGCAAGAGTTGTGATGTGTGCATGTTCACATACTTCACCGTGTTCTCTGCACTGTCCAACTACTGTGTAGGTGGTGCATGTGTCCAAACTGTGGTATTGCCATCCGACAGACACCATACAGATGGGTGCAAGGCCAGCAGGGATGTGAGTGCCATGGTTGACAATTGGCTTCTCCTACTCTGTTTGGGCACTTTTGGCAATGTTCAACTAAGGATGCCAGGGCTTGCTCTGTAATGTGCTGTACTTACTGTGGTGTGTGCGGTCAGTGCAGGTGACTGATGTTTGTCTGTTTCCCTTATTGTTTGCAGATACATCCACGGCCACAGGAGGGGACAGCTCCACGGACCAGGAGGAGCCGCAGAGCCAGACTGGGTCAGCAGCCGATGAGTGGTCGGAGGGACCCAGTGGAACGGAGGGCGAGGGGAGCCACACCGAGGAGTCCTCAGCACCATCCACCTCAGCTGAGGACCACAGCAGCTCGGAGGATGACTCCCTTGTGGAGACGGGTGTCAGCAGCTACCACACCCCAGCTAGTATTGCTGTCCCCGACATCTGGCACTGTCACCCTGTTTGGACTCTGATTATGGACTGTCCATTGGCCTTTGTTATATTTCTGGACTTTCACTTCTTCACACACAAATGCTGAATAAAGCTACTTTCTGTTCTCTAGTGGTTTTGCTTCTGATGTACATGATGTTGATGATGCTAACCGTGCCCTTGCTGCAGTGATGGTGATTTTTGATCTCAGGAAAATGAAGTGTTACTGTGCAGGACCCCATGTGGTCCAGGGGGAATGTGTCCTATCCTGTTGTGTATCATGTCATCCTTTGCAGCAATATGAGGGTGTCATGTTTTCAATATTTGGCAATGGGATTTCCTACTTTTATTTGCAATATCACATCTGTGGCTTACACCCCTGCACATCTGTTGTGCTTGCCATTGTTCAATTTGTCTATTTCCCTGACCGTGTGGCCATCTCCACTGGACATGCAAGTTTGGGCATCAATGGGGAAGGACTCTACTGTGTTATCAGTGCAACTTGCTATACATGTGTGTTGGATCTGTGCTGATGATTTCGGTGACACTCCCATGACCAGGCTGATATGACGGGAGCCTTCATTTTGTGCTAATTGTTGACTGTGTGACCAAGTGTTCTGCTGACATGATAGAGCCCTACTGAGGCAACGTATGGCACAGCTTTCCTTACACAGGAGTGGAGTCCCCTCATGGCAGTGTGTAATTCTGTGACATTGCCTGAGCACAAGGTGTGTGTTGTGTGAGCATGTCTGTGTGTGTTCACTTCCATTTTGCTAGGCAGGCTGGGATCCCTAGTGATGTTCCTGTTTGTGATGCTTGCTGAGTTGACCTTTGTTCCCCCAAAGTCCTCTCCCTGGGTTCTCTGTGATGTGGGTGCATGGCACATTACTGGTCATCAGGGTGTCACCCATAGGTGTGTTTGCTGTCAGGGCTGAGTTTGTGGGCAAACGCAGATGGGACACAGTCAGGATTCCCCTTGGCACTTGTTGGTTACACCTGTCATGTAATTTCCAGTTTGTGTTAGCTTTCAGTGATTGTGACACGTTGTGTGTGTGACTGCTGCCACTCCTCAGGGTCAGAGCTGCAATGTTGGTAGTTGTCTATGTGTGTTCTTTGTGGGTGATCTTGGCTTCTTCATTGGTGTGTGACTGTGGCTGGTATCCCATTGGTTGGTGTGGTATTGACGTCATGTCCATGTACGGCGTACTGTGCAGTGTGTCAGACATTCACGAGTCTTGTTGACTGGCCATGTGTGATGGGTTTCTGCACCTTAGTTCCCACCACCACCCCTGGGATTGTCATGGGTGCATGTGCAATGTCACCAGTGCATGTGAGCTTCACTGCTGCACATTGGTGGAGGTCGAGGTGTGTGGTGCTGAGTGTATGCAGATGAGAGTTGTTGCACGTCTAGACCCCTGCCTCCATGTTGGCCTTGGCTGACAGGCTGTGCTGATTGATTTGTGCTTGTGTAGGTGTGATGGTAGTTTGTTGCTCAGGACACATGACTGTGGTTCACAGTGTGAACGACATCTAGCTTTGTCATCACAGTGGGATTATCATGCAGGCCAGTGTCACCACAATGTGGGGACCCTGGGGGTAGTGCTGTGGTGGGTCTGTGTCTTGCTGTGTTAGTTGCTGTTCCTACAAGCTTGTGTGACATGTGTAATTTGGGCTCCCTCTCATCTAACAATGCCTGATTGCCCACATAGGGGATTCGGATCCATGAGTTACTTTTGTGTGGCACTGTATGCACATCTGTGTAATTGGTATTCAGGCCTCATCATGTGTTGTGTGAGGTTGCCTGGGGACACTGGCACCCCCCCCCACCTGTTGTGTTTGATATGCAGTGTGGGGCTGCCTGTTTGTGTTTGTGCATCTGCACCACTGCATTGGCATATCTTTAGTGTGCCATTGGCTGTATGTTGTTTGGTGGGTTTCTCCTGCTGTCCCTGGGACTCCTAGGTGATCAGTCAGCACAATGATCATGGTTTGTGTGTCCCATTGCTGCCATGGTATGGTATTTGTTCACCTCACACCTACAGTCTCCACAGGATATCTACATTTGTGTGCCCATTGGTGCAGATATGTGGGTCTGCATTATGATGGTCACTTCTGTCATTGTGTTATTGATGAATGTTGACAGTGTCAGCCCCCATGGGTGATGTTTGTCTGCACATGGCCAAAGGTATGTCTTATTTGCACTGCACTGTTTGCCTCACCCAATATATGTTGCTATGGGACACAAGCACTACTTTGCCACTGATGTGTTTGTTGTTCTGTGACCAGGAATCATCCATGCTGTTTGGCAGTTGCAGCTTTTTCCATGTCAACACTTACCTTTTGTGCACTGTGATGATGGGGGTTTAGACCCCATTGCCACAATGTTCAAAATGTGCTTCAGCTATGGACCCTACACTTACATTTTGGTCACTGTGATGATGGGGGTTTGGACCCCATTGCCACATTGTTCAAAATGTGCTTCAGCTATAGACCCCACACTTACCTTTTGGTCACTGTGATGATGGGGGGTTAGACCCCATTGCCACAATGTTCAAAATGTGCTTCAGCTATGGACCCCACACTTACCTTTTGGTCACTGTGATGATGGGGGTTTAGACCCCATTGCCACAATGTTCAAAATGTGCTTCAGCTATGGACCCCACACTTACCTTTTGGTCACTGTGATGATGGGGGTTGGACCCCATTGCCACAGTGGTCATGGTCTGCTTGCATTGTGGAGGCCACACACATTTATGTGTGACACATGTGATAGGGGTCACATTGTATGTTCAATTTCATGTTCAGTGTTGTAGGCATTTGACACAGTCTACACACGCTTGTCATGGTGTTGGGGGGATGTTTTTTTCTTACATTCCTTATGTTGGAGTATGCTGGTTGTGTCATGCATTACCCATCCTATGAGTAGGGGTGGTGTTGGTGGTAGGCATCCAGCCCCCTACGTGTGGGGATGGTAGTAGTGACAGGCATCTAGCACCCCCTGAGTAGGGGTGGTGGGAGTGGTAGGCATCCAGCCCCCCATGGGTAGGGGTGGTGGTAGTGGTAGGCATCCAGCCCCCCATGAGTAGGGGTGGTGGTAGTGGTAGGCATCCAGCCCCCCATGAGTAGGGGTGGTAGTAGTGACAGGTATCCAGCCCCCCATGGGTAGGGGTGGTGGTAGTGGTAGGCATCAAGCCCCCCATGTGTAGGGGTGGTGGTAGTGACAGGTATCCAGCCCCCTATGGGTAGGGGTGGTGGTAGTGGTAGGCATCCAGCCCCCCATGAGTAGGGGTGGTGGTTGTGGTAGGCATCCAGCCCCCCATGGGTAGGGGTGGTGGTAGTGGTAGGCATCCAGCCCCCCATGAGTAGGGGTGGTAGTAGTGACAGGTATCCAGCCCCCCATGGGTAGGGGTGGTGGTAGTGGTAGGCATCCAGCCCCCCATGAGTAGGGGTAGTGACAGGTATCCAGCCCCCCATGGGTAGGGGGGGTGGTAGTGGTAGGCATCCAGCCCCCCATGAGTAGGGGTGGTGGTAGTGGTAGGCATCCAGCCCCCCATGAGTAGGGGTGGTAGTAGTGACAGGTGTCCAGCCCCCCATGGGTAGGGGTGGTGGTAGTGGTAGGCATCCATCCCCCTATGAGTGGGGATGGTAGTAGTGACAGGCATCCAGCCCCCCTGAGTAGGGGTGGTGGTAGTGGTAGGCATCCAGACCCCATGAGTAGGGATGGTAGTAGTGACAGGTATCCAGCCCCCCATGGGTAGGGGTGGTGGTAGTGGTAGGCATCCAGCCCCCCATGAGTAGGGGTGGTGGTAGTGACAGGTATCCAGCCCCCCATGGGTAGGGGTGGTGGTAGTGATAGGCATCCAGCCCCCCATGAGTAGGGGTGGTGGTGGTGGTAGTGGTAGGCATCCAGCCCCCCATGAGTAGGGGTGGTAGTAGTGACAGGTATCCAGCCCCCCATGGGTAGGGGTGGTGGTAGTGGTAGGCATCCATCCCCCTATGAGTGGGGATGGTAGTAGTGACAGGCATCCAGCTCCCCTGAGTAGGGGTGGTGTTAGTGGTTGGCATCCAGGCCCCTATGGGTGTATATGGCATTGCTGATAGCCATCCCGCCCCTATGGTTCTGCTGTTGCTGGTGTAAGTCATTTCTGCATCCCTATGTGTGTGTGTTATATGTCGGGTACGTGTCGTTTGTTTGTGTGGTGGGTGTTTGACTTACATTCTGCGCCGTACGCATCCGTACCAGTTCCGGTAATAGATGTAGAGTATTGGTAGGACCTGCGCGATGGGATTCATGGTTGGTTCGTCTCGTTCGGCTTTCTCGTTGCTTCGAATCGTACTCGTGGCTGGCGTGTTCGTCTCGTAGCCGTGGATCGTCTTGTGGCGCGAATCGGAGCTTATGTGCGCCTCTCCCGGATGCTCTGACGTGCCGTACGTAGCGACGGGTTCGGCGCGTACGGAAGGCGCATCGTACTAGTCCGGCCGGACGGTGCTGTATTTTGGCTTCCGTGCGACTCGATTCTGCGTTTACGGATCCGGCTCGGGCGGGGAACAGGAGCTGGATTGGGTGAGTACGGCTGGGTCGGGATCTGGGCAGTTATGCAATTCGTACTTGCTCGTTCGGACGTATGTTCGAATCGGTCGGGAAACACGCGTTCGGCTTGGTTTTTTTCCGGACGAATAGTGTTAGGTGCGCTTCCGGCCGAGATCGGAATCGGCCCCTATGTTGCTACTTTTTTTGATCCATAGGTTGCTCCTACCTAATGATACCAGTTGAGAGGTAGGTCCTCTCTTCATTTATTTCATCTATGCATACTCAGCACTTACTACTTGCAGTGTAGGGATGCTTTGACACAGCCCTGATGAATGCCTTAGACCCACGGCTTAAAAGAGGCAGAAACACGTTGGCATGAATACTTAGTCATATACAGTGACGCATACAGGCCATTGATGGAGCATGATTTTTGTAAATAAAGTCTGCTCGATGTAATCCACCCTAATGCATGCTTTTATAATGTGTGTGGAATTACTAACATATAATATTACAGTGTACAACACGTGAAATGTGCATAAGGCACGACAATATGATTTTCTTTATTAACATAATGAGAATAATTCTAATTGGATGTTATTCTGTCTTCTTAACTGCAGAAAATAAACGACAAAAGAAAATGCTTTATTCTTCGTGAAAGTAGAATGTAGGTTTTAGAAAATATTCTCTCTTTCGCTAAAATAATGTAGGCCTTAGAAACGTTAGGGGATGTGCTTTTCCGTGCTCCTGTCCTTCAAATATTACAAATGCTTCCTTAGAGTACAGATATTTTGCCTAAATTCTGAATAAACCTTTAGAGTTCTTTCCTGTCTAGGTGAGGGATGTAGATGACATGAATGTAACAATTACGACATTTTAAATACATTTGTAGCTAGGTTCTTTCCTCTTCCTCTCTTGGAAGTTATACAATATTTAGACAAAGAGTATTTAGAAAATAGTAGTAAAATCACAGTCAGTAGACTGTCACACCATCGTGATTAACAAATAGAGTGACTTGCTGAAGAAAGAGAATGCAACATATTAACGGAAGGAAGGAAGTAGCGTACTATAAAGATTCCTGTGGGAAAGTGTTCCACAGCTTGTTCACAAGATCGGTGACTTGTCCCTGCGTTTGTGGTATGCTGAATGCCATGCTGATTCCTGATTCTCTAGCTGGCGTATCCTGCAAATCCTAAAGACTTTACTAGAGACTTTGCACATCATTGGCTGGTGAAGCTGCTCTTGCTATTCCCTAACGGCCGTGGGTTTAGCTTTTCAGACTAATTGCACGCTGTGCATTAGTATTTCCGTTACGTAAGTGAACTGCGTTTCTCTCACTCTCACTCCTCAATATCTGATGTTCTGATGTCTTCATAAATGAGCCGTAAATGTTTATTGTGAACTTAACCTGTATCATTGAGAACCAAAGTAATGTCATTCTGATTTGTATTTGTGTTTGATCATTCATATTATGAAATAACAAGAAAACCCAAATAGAAAAGAATAGTGTTTGTCTTTATTTCTGAGTTTCAAAGTTATTTGGACATGTTTATAATGACTAATGTTCAGCGTATTTCTTCATCG
The DNA here is from genome assembly GCA_963921515.1 of Calotriton arnoldi. Classification (NCBI taxonomy): domain Eukaryota; kingdom Metazoa; phylum Chordata; class Amphibia; order Caudata; family Salamandridae; genus Calotriton; species Calotriton arnoldi. The sequence continues at coordinate 364,309 of CAWUFW010012687.1, read as the reverse complement.
TAGGTCCTCATGGAGAATTAGCATTCCGTCTTTTATTATTCAGTCCCTTTTAGCTCTAACAAAGATCCCTCGTAGGACCTTTGATATTGCTAACTGTGTGATAATGACTTATGGGCCCGTCATTAGAGTTATGTTTCCGATAGTTATTTAGTGGTTGGTGTGGATAAGTGAGATGACAAAAATTCCCCCAATGCTTCCGCTGCAGCACCATTATACCTAGTTATGCCTCCTGTATTTACCCATTGGTAATTTTTTATTAACCTAGGATACCACCAAATTAAAGGACACTTTAGTGGTTTATCCTAAGGTTTTTTAACTTATGAACTGGAACCACTCATTGTCCTGAAAAAATAGAAATATCTAAGAACTCCCTCAGGTAAGCCCCAATCTGAGGTTGAGTCCTCCCTGGTAGTACCATCTTACCAGGGAAGGATGAGGTGGCAAATGATGAAGCACATCACATTACGTGAGTGAGCCATCCTTGTCCAATTCTTGGAATTGCCTAGAGATTAGGTAAAGCAAAAGTAGCAGCACAAAGAGACCTCCCCAGGCCCTTGATAGCGACTTGCTTATTAGCCAAATAGGCAGGTAGCCGATCCAAGAGGGGGCCACACAAATTCTTCTGTTTATATATGTAATTAAGGACAGGCATGAGCCCTATAACGCTTTACAATCTCTCTTTTGGTGTGATATAGGTGTGAGATGACTATCTGGGGCGAGCCCGGCTTCAGCAGCCAATTGTTGAGGTAGGGGAAGACTGGAACCCCCAACCTCCGACAGGTACTACAACCACCGCCATCACTTTGGTGAACACCAGAGGGGCATTGGCAAGGCCAAAGGGTAGCACAGCGAACAGGCCCACCACGAAATGCAGGTAACGTCTGTGGGCAGGCAAGATGGGAATGTGGCAGTATGCGTCCTGCAAGTCCAACTCGACCAACCAGGGTCCAGGGTAGACAGGATCTGAGTTAGGTTGACCATTTTGATTTTCTCCTTCTTCAGGAAGAAGCTGAGAAGACAGAGGCCTTCATCCTTTTTGGGCACCAGAAAGTAGCAGAAATAGCAACCACAACCTACTTCTGATGCCAGCACCCTCTCGATGGCCCCTTTGCCCAAAAGGGTCGACATTTCCTGAGGAGGGTAAGCAGTCCAAATATCGAAGTTGTAATATCGACCTACAATTATATCGAGTTAACAATATCGTAGGGACAGAATATCGATGTTAAGAATATCGTTGACCAGAATATCAACCTTCAGGTAAGTAATATCGTTTTTTTTTATATCGAAGTTAGTAATATCGAAGTAAGTAATATCATAAGCAAAAATTTTGTTGTTAATAATATCGATATTTATATTAGTGTTATGTATTTTAGTATGTATTTTATATGTATGTTTAACATTTTATGTAATGTATTTTAATTATTTCTAAATATATGTAGTAAATGTTTAGAAATTAGTAATTTTTTTAAAGTACATTTTGCGTTTTAGTATCAGAGCGGGTTGTGGGTTTATAGGGGAATAGGGTGGGAAGTAATTTAATTATAATTAATTAATTAATATTTTTTGCGTTTTAGTATCAGAGCGGCATGTGGGTTTATAGGGGAATAGGGTGGGAAGTAATTTAATTATAACTAATTAATCAATATTTTTTTATTTATTGTTATTGATTATTAATTTATTGTTAATTAATTATTAATTGGTCATTAATTTTTATTAATTGATTAATTTATCATTATATTAATTATAAATAATTCATTATTTAATTAATTTATTGTTATTGTTAATTAATTTATTGTTAATTAATTAATAATTGCTAATTAATTTTTATTAATTGATAATTCAATTAATTATGTTAATTTTTATGTGTAGTCGGTTGTGGGTTTATAGGGGAATTGGGTGGGAAGTACTTTAATAATTAAAAATTAATTAATATTTTTTAATTTATTGTTATTAATAAATAATGTATTGTTAATTAATTATTAATTGTTAGTTAATTTTATTAATTGAATAATTTATAATTATATTAATTATAATTAATTTTTATTTTTTTATTTGTTTTAATTAATTTATTATTAATTGTTAATTAATTCTTATTAATAGATTAATGGCAAATTAAAATAATTGTGTTTTTTTTATGTGTAGTGGGTTGTGTGTTTAGGGGGAATAGGGTGGGAAGTATATTAATTTTATTTAAGTAATTATTAATTTAATTTTATTGGTATTTATTATTAATTTATTAGTCAATTAATTTTAATGTGTAATTTATTCTACAAAAAGTATTTAATTAATAAGTATGTTAATTTAACCCCTACGCTATCCAACACTTTCCATACTGTTGCACTCCCTGGAGTGGGAATAGTAATTTTTACCCCTCCACTATACAACACTTTCCCTACTGTTGCACTCTCTGGAGTGGGAATAGTAATTTTAACCCCTACGCTATCCAACACTTTCCCTACTGTTGCACTCCCTGGAGTGGGAATAGTTATTTTTACCCACCCGCTATCCAACACTTTCCCTACTGTTGCACTCCCTGGAGTGGGAATAGTTATTTTTACCCACCCGCTATCCAACACTTTCCCTACTGTTGCACTCCCTGGAGTGGGAATAGTAATTTTTACCCACCCGCTATCCAACACTTTTCCTACTGTTGCACTCTCTGGAGTGGGAATAGTAATTTTAACCCCTACGCTATCCAACACTTTCACTACTGTTGCACTCACTTGAGTGGGAATAGTAATTTTTACCCCTACGCTATCCAACACTTTCCCTACTGTTGCACTTACTGGAGTGGAAATAGTAATTTTTACCCACTTGCTATCCAACACTTTCCCTACTGTTGCACTCTCTGGAGTGGGAATAGTAAATTTTACCCCTACGCTATCCAACACTTTCCCTACTGTTGCACTCTTTGGAGTGGGAATAGTAATTTTAACCCCTACGCTATCCAACACTTTCCCTACTGTTGCACTCTGTGTAGTGAGAATAGTAATTTTAACCCCTACGCTATCCAACACTTTCCCTAATGTTGCACTCACTGGGGTGAGAATAGAAATTTTTATCTTTACGCTATCCAACATTTTCCTTAGTGTTGCACTGATTTTAGTTGGAATAGTAATTTTATTACCTCTGCTATCTAATAGTTTTTATATTATTTTTGTTAATGTAGTATATAATTAACATTAAAAAGAGTAATTTTTGGGGGGTTTTCAATTTGTTATATATATTTATTTAATTTTTATTTATATTATTGTTTATTGTGTAGAGATGTTTTTATAATATATATGATATTTAAAAAAAAATTATAAGTCATTAAAATATTTTTTTTAAATTATTAGTAAGTATATACATTATATATTATATGTATATGTTTAATTTATTTTTACATTATATCTATATATCATTTATAACTTTTAAACATTTTAATTTTTTTTTAACTATGTTTATTTTAATTATATGTATTATTTACTTTATTTTACATTATTTTTTAAACTTAAATAATAAACGATATTTTTAACAACGATATTTTTGACATCGATATTTTTTTTTCTCGATATTTTTGTACTTACCATAATGTAGATAGGATGTCGATATTCTGGATCTCGATATTTTGCCTCCGATATTTTTGACGTCGATATTCTTGTAGTCGATATTCTGTCAGTGATTCCTGAGGAGCCAGGAGAGGTGGTCCTCTGTCAGCTGATAGTAAGTTGGTGTGGGAATTCCAGTTAGGGGTCAGAGCAGCCCCTCCGGACAATTTGTAAAACCCACTTGTCCAATGTTATGGACTGCCAGTGGGACTGGTGATGGAGGATCCTGCCCCCCACTGGGTGCCCGTGCTGGTATAAGGGCAAATTAAAGAAGTTTTGAGGCTGCCGGGGTGGTGGACTGGCCCAATCTCTGGCTGATAGCCCCACGTGGTCTGTGGGAACCACGTCTGCAGCCAAGAAAAGGCTGGGAAGCCTGTTGGCCTTGGTGGCTGGGTGGTAAAGAACATGGTTGGTAGACCATCCCTTAGCCACGGAAGGGATGAAAGGCAGACTGGGGTTGGCGGGGAGCCAGTGATAGACCTAAAGACCTGGCCGTAGATCTGCTGTCTTTAAAGTGCTCCAGCGTTGAGTCTGCCTTGTCACCAAAAAGGTGGGAGCTATCAAAGGGCATTTCCATAAGGGAAGCTTGGACATTCCCTGAAAAGCCAGTGGCTCTCAACCAGGCATGGTGTCTAAGTGCCAGTGACAACGCAATTGCTCTGCCTAGCGAATCGGTCACGTCCAGTCCTCATCTGAAGGTGAATTTTGCTGCATCTCGCCCATCAGCCCATCAGCAATTGCTTGAGTGGGCCTCCTCCGAGACCATAGGCAGCACTTGCACAATCGAGTCCCAGACTGTGTGGTTGTATCCACCCAATAGGCACAAGGTGTTCACCGACCGCAGTGATATGCTGGTGGAAGAGAAAATACTCTTGCCAAAGGTACCCAGCCTTTTGGATTCCTTATACACCATGGAGCGAGGCCTAGAGTGCTGATGTTCCCGTGTCTCATCCGATGACTTGGACTGGTGCAGGGAAGTTGAAGAACACTGAGACTTTTTTGATTTTTTGTGTTTGATGGCTTCCCCCAGGGATAAAGTTTCAGAGTGATCAGGTTCCCGCCTCGTGCTGTGATAAGAAAGTCAGACACCAGGGGAAACCTGGGTTACACAAATCACTCTCCCCAGTCCTCCTCTGGCAGCCCCCAGCAACATGAGGGTCATGCTGCACCTAGCTCCTCCTGGACAGCCACTCTTCCTGCAGAGTTGGCAGGCTCCATCCCTCAGCAGACAGGCTATTTTTTCTGATGTGCTTCAGGTCAGATGAACAGCTTCTTTTAGCAAGGGATAAGGCTCAGGTGATTTGCCCTCACCTTTGGGAAGCTGGCTGTAAGGCAGATACTAACTATAGTTGTACAGCAGTCCTCTGAGTACTCTGCTGAGGACTTCCTTCATTGGTCATAGAGAACTTAAAAGCGAGTCCCAACTTTTATACAGTCAGAGCAGACCGGAAATGTGGATCCTCTGTTTGCACTTTCAGAACTAGTTAAGGGAGGTTCTCATTTCAAGTATCCTTTCCAGGCTGCATTCTAGGCACAGCCTTTGTTTATGGGGATGCATCTCACAGCAGGATAGTCTTCAGCCTGCAGCACCCACAAGAACAACAAAGAGGTGTGAACTTTCTGCATTTGGCTATTTTCAGCCAAACTGAACAGTGATCAGGGGGGAAAAAAGGATGGCTTCACCTAAAGGGCCCCTTTTGCCTTGGAAAACAAAGACTGACTTTTCAGCATTCACTTGCACCACCTACCAGGTGGCACTGCTACAGGAACACCAATCAGCAGCCCTTCTCAGCAACAGACCAAATTGAAATTGAAGGAACCGTGTCTACTTCCTACAGCTTCAGAAAAGTCAGCAAAGGACTTTCACTGTCTGGGAAAGCAATCTAACCCTCTGCACAAGACTAGGCATGGGGCATTCACAATGGATCCCACAGGCCTCTGTGACTCTAGTTCAATCATACACACAATGGTGTAATATAAAGGCCACATACACAAACACACAAATTATAACTTGGGAAATTAGTTCAAGAATTCAGGTTACCACAAAGAATAGGAACTTAACATGAGTGGGCCAGTAGACTTCCACTCCAGTGACAAAGATAAGGTTTGGTCACAACTATGGATTCTCAAAAGATGGAAAACTGCCACCACCACTCTACGTAACTAACCACTTGACAGGGACTGTAGTCCACAATCAGCGCAAAGAGGACATACTTGGTGCGCTCCTCCAGGACTCAGAACAGGTCCTGTACCTCACTCATGTTAAAAGACAGGCATAGATTACATTAGATTAGTGTGAGAATAAGGCAAAAATCAAAGCCAGGATACTAGATGCAGTCAGGCACTCAGGGTAGGGCAACATAATTGTACACTATGCACTGGACATTCCTACCTCAACCAAGTGTTTTTTTTAAACAAATTTACTTTAGAAAGCGAAGCAGCTATCTTGACAGGTGGCCACCCTTGCATGTTAATGACTGCGACATAGAAGAGTAAAACTCGATGTAACATATTTCTGTTAAGTAATCCTGGTACCCAATCGCACAGGATTTTGACCGGCATAAACATGATGACAAACACTTTGGGACAGATTTACAAGCCCCTTGCGCTACTTTTGCGTCACTTTTTCCATGTTAAAAATGACGCAAAAGTGGCGCAAGGGCCTTGTAAATAAGCCCCTTTGTCCCCAAAGGACTGGAAGCAGAATATCCTACCAGAATGCAATGGGTGAAAATATTTGCATTTTATTGCCTCGCTGTGCCTTCCTTGCAATTTGTAAACTCTCTTGCACAATTTCCAGTCTATGAATACATGTGTATATGCGGTATTTATGTAGGGCAAACCTAGCTGAAAGGCAGCAGAGTGGTGCACGGGAGGGGGATGGCTCAAACCATAGTTAATGTGTGATTGGAGGGGTAGCTAGTTTCTAAGTTCGAAAGTAGACTGTTAATGTATCATGATGCAGTTTTCTTTACACAGGTGTGTTTTCAGCTCTTTCCTAAACTGGAGCACAGTTGCTGCTGATCTACTGAATAAGCAGGTCCCTGGGCCAGCTCCCCACTGCTGCTACAGGCCGAGCTTCTGCTCGAACCTGCAACCGCTGTCAGTTCCCCACACCCTGATTGCCGGCCAAATCTGTGCTCACTGTTGTCCTCCAAACACCTTGTAAACTACTCACTTGTGTCTCTGTTTTCCTCCCCATAAGCGTTGACTTTCTCACCTGCCTAATTGTTAACTTTGTCTCCGTTTCTCCCCATAATCCTGATTTCCTCCTTGTCTAATTGTAACTTTTACCTCCGTTTCCTCCCACCTAATTGTGATTTTCTATCTTAACTGTACTTTTTCTCTCCACTTTCTCCCCCACAATCGTGACTCTTTTCTCCTTGCCTAATTATAACTTTTGCCTCCGTTTTGTTTCCCCATAATCATGACTTTTTTCTCCTTTTCTCCCTGCCTAAATTGTAACCTTGCCTCCTTGTTCTTCCCCCAATCGTGATTTTTCTCTCTGACTTAATCGTAATTTTTGCCTTCTTTTTTCTTCCCTTCAATCGTTACTTAATACAGGCTGCAGCGTGACCCTATTGAGCAGTTCCCTGAGCCAGCTCCTCACCGCTGCTATAGGCCTAGCTCCTGCTCGAACCTGCCACCACTGTCAGTCCCCAACACCCTGATTACCGACCAAATCTGTGCACACTGTTGTCCTCCAAACACATTGTAAACTCACATGTCTCCATTTTTCTCCTCATATGCATTGACTTTCTCTCCTACCTAATTGTTAACTTTGCCTCTATTTCTCCCCGTAATCGAGACTTCCTCCTCGCCTAATTGTAACTTTTCTTCCACTTTCTCCCCCACAATCATGACTCTTTTCTCCCTGCCTAATTATAACTTTTGCCTCCGTTTCCTCCCACTTAATCATGACTTTCTCTCCTGCCTAACTGTAATTTTTGCCTCGACTTTCTCCCCCACAATCGTGACTCTTTTCACCTTGCCTAATTATAACTTTTGCCTCTGTTTTTCCCCCCATAATTATGATTTTTTTTTCTCCTTTTCTCCCTGCTTATATTGTAACCTTGCCTCCTTGCTGTTCCCCCAATCGAGATTTGTCTCTATGACTTGATTGTCATTTTTGCCTCCTCTTTTCTTCCCCAAATCGTTGACATTTCTTATTCTTGCTTCCAGCCTTAACCGTAACGTTTTTCATCCCTGATATGCTCTTTTTCCCCACACTCTCTCTGCTCGCTCCCGCTTCCCGCCTTCTCCGGACCCTGCCAAGTGCCCCACCCCCTCCCAACAACCTGCTTAAGAAAGGCTGTAGCATTGGTATGCCAAAGGCGTGCCATTGGCAAGCCCATCTGTGCCCGTCCGCGCCTGGACCACACCCAGAGCCAGGACCCCTGAATCTCTGCCCACTCACAACTATTCCAGCACTGAGATTACAGCCCTGAAACCAGGACCTTGCCGCAACCACTGTAGGAACACATCCCCATGCTCAACGGCAGGACCTTTCTCCTGCTGGCACTGCCGCTTCTCCTGCAACATCAGCTCACTCTCTCCCGGTCTCCTGCCCACTACCACGAGCCAGGAGAAACCAATGTCTCCTGATTAACACCTGATCACGCCACAAACGTACCACCGAGATCTGGGACACCATCACATACCTCACCCCGACATCATGTTCCTCAGCAAGACATGGCTCAACCCCGTATCTGCACTGGACATCACCACCACCAGACCGAACAGCTACAAGATCATAAACCGAGACCACATCAACAAATACGGAGGTGGAATAGCCATCAACCACAAAGAATCCCTCCACTGCACAGCCACTGCCGACGACACCACCCCCATAATGGAATACCTCAATTTCCAATTCAACACAGACAGCACGTCCACCATCAGGGGTACTCTGGCATACAGACCACCAGGACAACGCCCCGCCTTCTGTAAGGCCATCTCTGACTTCATTGCCCCCCTAGCCATTAGCTCCAAAAACGTCATCTTCCTCGGAGACCTCAACTTCCACGTCGACGACCCCAACTGCGCTAACACAGCAAACCTAATAGAAGGCATGAACAATCTCGGCCTCACCCACATTGTCACCAACCCCATGCACATCGCTGGACACACACTGGGCCCCATCTTCACAGCCAGCACCAGAATCAGAAACAGCCATACCTCTGAAATCACCTGGTCCGACCACTCAGTCTTCCACTTCTCCATCACAATCACCCTCAAAACCCCCACCAACTAGATCAGCACCACTCACAGGAGCTGGAGCAAGATAATAAAAAACCTATGGACCAATACCGTCAGAGCCTCCCCCCCCCAGACGCCACCTCCAACCTGGAGGTGGAGGTCAAAAATGTCAACACATGGATCACCCAGTGCACCAACATAGTCACACCCCTCAAACCCATAAAACCCAGGCAGACCCTCCAAACACACCAGCTGGTTCACCCCAGAACTTAAATCCACCAAACGCAAATGCAAACTACTGGAAAGGATCTGGCGCTCCAGCAAAGCACCCAGCGACCGAGCCAACTTCAAACTAGCTCGCATTAAATACCACCTACTCCTGAAAAACATCAAAAAGGACACCCTGACCACCCGCTTCGAAGCCAGCACCAACCATAGCAAGAAATTCCATCCACCCATCGCCAACCTCGACAGACTCTTCATCACCAGCTACTCCACCTCAAACGCAAAAATTACTACATGGGACCAACTACCCACGCAGACCACCACCGCCATCAGGATCTCCATCCACAAAGGAGCACCCAGGGACCCCTACCCTCGCCACATGTTCAGCGTCGGGAACAGCACCATCAGTAAGAAACTCACCGCTATCCTCAGCTCATCCATCACCTCTGCCTCCTTCCAAGAGGGATGGAAACATGCGGAGATCAAACCACTGCTCAAAAATCTAACTGGAGACCCAGAAGAACTCAAAAACGACCAGCCCATCTCCCTGCTCCCTTTATCGGCTAAATTTCTGGAGAAAGCAATAAACAGCCAACTCTCCAACCACCTAGAGATCAACAAACTCCTTCACCCATCCCAATCTGGGTTCTGCTCAAATCAAAGCACAGAAAGAGTTCTAATCGCAGCCACCGATGATCTCAGGTCTCTCGTAGACCAGGGAGAAACCACAGCTCGGATCCCCCTAGACCTCTCCGCAGCCTTCAACACCGTGTCCCACTACACCTTCCTAGATGGACTCCACCACATGGGGATCCAAAGGAACACCATCAAAAGGATTGCATCCTTCCTCACTGGAAGAACCCAGAGCGGCCACCTTCCACCCTACACCTCAGGACAAAGAACATCATCTGCGCATTCCTCAAGGGTCCTCACTGATCTCAACCCTGTTCAACACATATATGGCCCCTCTGGTCTCCCTGGTCAGATCCAATGGCATGAACATCATATCATATGCTGACGACACTCAACTCATCCTCTCCCTATCCTCAGACCCCACCAACACCAAAACCAACTTCCGCAGGTGCATGATCAGTGTAGCCATCTGCATGCAAAACAAATGCCTCAAACTGAACACCAACAAAGCAGAGGTATTCATCTTCAGGAGCAACACCTCCCCGTGGGACGACTCCTGGTGGCCAGCTGAACTGGGCCCCACACCCACAGAGCACACTAGGAACCTCGGCATCATACTCGACAACAAGCTCACCATGAAGAAGCAGAAAATGCAACTTCCTCAGCCTGCTTCCTCACTCTCCGCATACTCCAGAAAATCTTCAAATAGCTCTCCATCAGCACAAGACGCACCATTACCCAAACCTTCATCACCAGCTGCCTGGACTACGGCAACTCCCTCTACGTGGGCATCACCTCACAACTGCTAAACAGACCTTAAACCATTCAGAATGCAGCAGCCAGGTTCGCCTTTGACCTCCCGAAAAGGGCCCACATCACCCCTCACCTCAGAACGCTCACTGGCTCCCCATCCCAAAAAAGGTGCAAGTTCAAAATGCTAACTCACGCCTAAAAGACCCTGCACAACAAAGGATGAGCCTACCTCAACCACAGGCCGAACTTCCACCAACCCATTAGACATTTGCGTTCCGCCTCCTCTCCCTCGCCCACACGCCCCGCTTCCACAAAAGCAGGAGCGGCAGCCGCGCCTTCTCCTACCTGGCCACAAAGAGGTGGAACAGCCTCCCCCTTCACCTCTGGACAGCCCCCACCCTGCAGAAATTTAGAAACAGCTTAAAAACCTGGCTGTTCGACTGACATCTCCCAGAAGCAGCATCCTCCCCCACCGCCACACATGGATACCCTCAGAGGGGAAAAGCAGTGCTCTATAAATACAGTTTGATTGATTGATTGATTGATAAGGAGATGCCCTTACAGATAGGCCTGTTGCCTTTGTTTTTCATTTTTGCACCTGTTCATGTCCTGTCTGATAGTGTTCTGGTGTTCTGGCTTCCGGTGTATTAAGAGTGACCAGAGATGGTGATCTTGCCAGCCAGATAGACAAAGGTGTGAATCACTCAATCAATCATCACTTGATAAAGTGCGCAGCTGCTTCAAACAAGCGTCCTGGCGCACTGGCAGACAATATGGGCCAACCAGAGTATCACAGAAGCTAAACAATGTCAAAAAACAGGTGTTGTGTTGCTTTTACAAGGGTGTCAGAGACTCTGCCCCACGCAGATTAGGTGGAAGGCTGTTCCATAATTTAGCAGTGAGAACAGTAAAGGAACTGCCTCTATGGCGAGATTTCAAGAATTTTTGGATTCGTAGGAGGCGGCTGTTGTTGGATCTGAGTACCCTTTCTTGGGTGTATGAGGACAGTCTGTTCGACAGTAACGTGGAGCCTCGCCGTGGTAAGCTCTGCAAGTAAGCATCAGAGCTTTAAATTTAATGTGATATTCAACCGGGAGCCAGTGCAGATGTCTCAGATGTGGAGAGATGTGATGGCGGCGCACGACTCTCCTAATAAATCTAGCTGCTGTGTTCTGGATTAACTGAAGCCTGCGTATCAGCGGGAGACCAAGGTACAGGCTGTTCGAGAAGTCCAGGTGGGAGGTGACTAGAGCATGAACTAAAGATTTTCTCATCTCCTTAGGAACCAGATGAAGGAACTTTTTTAAGATTTTCAACTTCTTGAAGAGGGCCGACAAGTTTTGATTAATTTGAGCAGCAAAGGAGAAAGTGGAATCAGAAATGATGCCAAGATTTCTAGCCGAAAAGATTGGATTAGGAGGCATGTTTAGTTCCCCAGACCACCAGAGGGCAGTGGGGGACCACTTTAATTAAAAATCAAAACTTCTGTTTTTTCGGAATTTAGTTTCAGGCACTTTGCCTCCATCCATGCCACGACTCCTCTGAGACACTCTTTAAAATTTTTAAATGCTGCCTCCGTATTGTCTTGGAAGGAAAAAAGCAATTGGGTGTCGTCAGCATACAACACTACCTAGACGCCCCAGGATTCTATGAGATCCGCCAAGGGGGAAAGGTATAGATTAAAAAGAAGTGGGCTCAGGTCAGATCCCTGCAGAACACCACATACCAGTGGATTAGGTGATGAAGATTATGGGTGTAAATATACCTGTTGGGATCTGCCCTCCAATAAGGATTTGACCCACAAAAGAGCCTTACCCTGAGTGCCCAGGTTTCTAAGTCTGTTCAATGGGATGGAATGTGATACAGTGTTGAATGCTGCTGAGAACTCATTCAGTCCTAAGACTTTGTAGATGATGCAGCTAGTTTTGAAAATGATGAGAGATGGCAAGGGCAGTCAGGGGATGAAGTGGTGATATTTCTTCAGGCACTTGTTGAGAAGTGCTGCAGCATGTAGGATACCTTTAAAATGGGTGTGGGGGGCAGAGTGGAGTCTAGGAGGCAGTGAAGGAGGGCACAGTCACCATTCAGATACAAGAGTACGAGGGCCTAAAGAGCATTTCTGAAGTCGCTTTCTGGGAGGAATGGTTTCACTTTCTTTAGTACAGAGAGCTGGCACCAGGTCACCTTATTTTTCTTGATGATCAGCTCCTTGACTGTGAGATCATTGTCCAGGGGGCATCCACGACACTGGGCACTGGGTGGAAGTTAGGTTTTGAATCTGTCCAGGTTCGGGTTATTGAGACTGGTTTGGATTAGTTATTGCTTTTCGTTTTTGGCAAACAGCAGGAATTCTGTCTTGGGGGGGTTAAGCTTCAAGGTGGTACTGGACATCCAAGCCTGTATGAGGTACAATACGTGTATGAGGCATTGGATGTCTGCAGCAGAGAAAACCTTCACGTACAGCTGTTTGGTGTTGATGCATTGATGAATTTTGATGTTGTTATCTGTGAACAGGCCCTCCAAGTAGAGGCTGAAGAGGACAGAACACAAGATGTAACCCTTGGGAACTCTGAAGCTTACCAGGAACTTCTGAGACCTGGAGGTTCAAATGTGTATACACTGGTGTCAGTTGAACAGGTGGCGGAGAACCGGTTAAATCTGTTTCCCATGTATTAAATTTAAGACTTAAGGGTGTGGACGAGGATGGGGTGGTCAACAGTTTCATAGGCAGCTGAGAGGTCCAGTAATATCAGGAGGCAGTGGTCATCTTTATCTGTAGTTATGAGAAAATCTCTGATGATTTGTAAGGTAGCTATCTTGTTGCAGCAGCATGGTTTCTATTGGTATGATTTTGAACATATAGAATGCTTTTACGACAATCTTGCCAATGACAGGTAGATGGCCAATGGCCTGGTAGTTCAATGGCACTCAAGGTCAAGCGTGGGCTTCTTCAGGAGTGGGACGATCTGGCTACTATCAGGAAAGCAGTTATATTGCTTAAGAATAGCTACTCACATTCTTAAAACAATCTCTGTGTTTTACTGAGAAGAGTGTTGAGCATGCCACATCTAGAGTACTGTAAATTCCCCTGCTATTGCCTCCCAGAAAAAAATTATGAGAAACAGGCTGCGACAAATACAGAATCGGGCGGCAAAATTGTGCCTTATCGACAATAAATGAGAAAATGTAAACAGATTATAATCACACTTCCCTGGCTCCCTGTAAAAGCTAGTATCAAGTTTGGAGTTTTCTGCGCTATAACAGACAAGAGGATATCTGCTACCCACTTCCCTTCGGGCATACCAAGAGTCCCTGATCTAACCCACAAAAACCATCATCCAAAGTTCAGTAGACTTTTAGAAATATAGGGGTACATTTCCTGGAGTAGAGGGACCCCACAATGGCAGAGCGTCCCCAATTCCTCAAACTATGACCAAAACCAAACTATCCACTTCTTGGATGTCTTCTAAAAGCCAAGTAGTTCAAGCAAGATTTTGACAAAAAAAAGACATTCTACATACAACTGGCCCAGTACACCAAGGTATATTTCCCTATAGTACCAGGTCAGTCACTAGGTACACATGGGGAAAATTCAGCAATTTTGACACCCAAAGTTGAAACTCCTTTCACAACCAGCATCCAACTGCTTTCAACACATATCTGGTCCCTGCCTGGTCCTCCCCACTCATGAGCAGAGCATTTTTTGGGCATTTTTATATAGGGCAAACTCGACCCAAAGGTATTGGAACCCTTTACATGAACACCAGTTAAGTTACACAAGGACACAGTCATGTTTCTAGGCACTGGGAGATTAACCTGATTTAGATCTTGGAGGATGGGTTACTCTGTCACAACAGTGAGTGATATCCTGTCTGCCGAAATATAAACTCCATATGATATCATGGGGTTTATAATATGGATGACGGGATATCTGTTACCGTTGTGAAGGAGTAACCCATCTGCCAAGATCTAAATCAGGCCCTAAGTGATTTACCCAGAATCACAGGATGGTGAGCCGACACCGCGACTCAAACCTGGTTCCCCAATTCCAAAGTTGTCAGCTCTGGAACCTCACCGCCACCCGCTCACAAATATGATTTCCCGAGAGTCACATAGCTTATTTATCGCTATACTTATAACTGGGGGGGGGGGGCTTTTTATGGCCAAGGCCTGTGGGTTGATAAAAGACTATTAACCAGATACAACAACGGCGGACCTTCTGTGCCGCACCTCGTGCCAGTTCCTACATATAAGTTCGCCGTGCAATCTACCCCTGCGTCAGCCGTTGAATGACGTCACTGTGCTCCAGATCAGAGAATATTATGACAAGTGGGGGTGCGCAGCTCAAAAAATTCCAATAGACCAAGGAATTAAAAATTATTTCTTCTTTATTCAAAAAATGTATTTTTCTTAAAATCATCAAATATAGACAATCCAGCCTACGCGTTTCATTCCCACATAGGGAACTTCATCAGGGCTGTAAAAATATGACACAAACATATATATATTACATTAAATCAAAAAACACAGGACTACGAACATACACAATATATCAGAAACAGACTGAGAGAGAAATAAAAAAAAAAAAAAGAAATAAGACACATAATTAAACAATAAAGACAAATTTTGACATATTTACAAAAACCTACACGTTAAAACATTTGTATAAAACTAATTTGTACATTTAGATGCTACCAATGAGCAACATAAATGAAGCTTGTTCAGTTTAAGCGAACAAGAAAGTGCAAATGCTTTGTTTCACCATAAAAAAAATATATATATATATCACCAATATCCATCATAATAATACACTTTAAGATATATATATAACCACAGTGACTATAATTGTAATGTACGACCATATAATCTCAAAACAAGTCCAACATATGATTCAAAGTAACAAAATTTAGAAGAAAGCAAATCACAGTAACAGTAAAAAGAAAGGGAAGAGAAGAACAGAGATGGGGAAGGGGAACAGAAGAAAAGAAAAATCATTTGAGTAATATATAATATCAAACCAATTCTTAAAAGTGGATAAATCACACATGACATTTCTTACCATAAAAATGTATCATTTATAAAGGTGCAAATATGCCAAAGTGCCAACAGATTGTATTGCTAGCTTCAGATCAGTTGGCTTCTCACCAAAGACAATATATTAAAGGCCTGTAGTGACAGCTTATAAAAACCGCCCATACCATTTACAGTAAACAAATCCGTATGACACATTAAAAAAGAAAGGCCCCACAAATAAAGTAAACAAAAAATGTCATAGGTAGCGCCTATGAAAAAAAGGGAAAAAACGAATAATATAAATGCAAAATTAAGGGCATTTCTCAGACACCAGTAGGTACACCCCAAATAACAGCCCAAATATAGACATCTTGTGATATGGATCACATCAATTAATATTTCCAGATAGACAATGTTTGTAAAATATCATACCTCTATATCCACTGTGTGTCCTAAAAAGTTTTTCCAATAATTCAAAAGGTCAAGTGTATTGCACTGTGGCCCATATTCATTCTGAGCAGATACGAAGAATCCTGTTGGGTTAAGGGTAATAGAAATTGTAATCAAACTAAATATTGATATAAGGCCTCGACCTTGAATCTAGCAAAACAAGAAGAGAATAGAAGAAAACAAGAGAGGGGAGGGAAGGGGGGAACTACAGTTCCCAGCAACCACCATAACAAAGGTAAACTTCAATCAAGCAAATGCTCCCAACCGTATTGACAACATATCCTCAAATATAATGACTAAAAGAGCTCTCAAGCTCAGAAAGACGCGGTTCTAATGCATGTTGATCCTGCCCCCAATATGCAATTAAAATTAATTGCCTCACATATTATATTCCAAACCAATTTGTTCGAATCGCATCTGCGGTTATATTAGAACAACAACCCATATCTGCGTAAAAAAGGCCAAAGGGCTGGTGACCTGAATTGCACACCTCATTGTGATCAACCCAGCACTATGGTCAACATGACCAATGCCAAGTAATATAAACGCCCAGCATTTCAACCATTTACAAGCAAATAGTCTGACATACAATATATGCAGCGCTCTAAAGCAATTGCGCATTAGCCCTTGCCCGTATTTCGGTATAAATAACCAATACCACATTTTGAGCACACCCGACCCTTCAGGCCGTCCCGAGTATCCTTACCTCTGCGTTACAACCGAAAATTTCCTCTCTCTTCCGTGTTCGAATCGAGTTCCTCCCGCCATCCTTACAAATACACGGGGCTCCACCCCCAACCACTTCACGATAACCAATCAGACGCAATAGTGTAATCCAATGCGGAAAGACGATATCTATTTGATACATACAAAGATTCCGCCATTTATAAGTGACCACAAGCAAATGGAGCCTCGATAATATTATACCGGGGCTTCATGTATAATACTCAGAACAACACTGTATTTCAAATACAAGCGTTGTAACAATACAGGATCTAACCCCAAGTATAACAACGATGAAGTGAAAATTTTTTTTATGAAAAAGCGTAATTCCTAATAGAAAAACAAAACTATAAAGATTTGGATACAGGAAAATTCTACATATTAAGGGCAGAAACAAATGCTCATTAGAGCACTAGTCCCATGTTAAAATAAATTCAATAGCCCACAGTCACATGTATCCCTGAATAAGCGGCGGGAGATGAACAATGCGAAGGATGTAATAGGCACAAAAAGATGAAAAAGAGCGCCATATGTAAGTGGTCAAGGAGAAAAACACGATTCATACTTCTCATGTGAAGTGACCTTCCATTATAGCTATAGTATGTCGGTCAGGAAAAATCAACATTCACAATCCCTTGGCCAACTCAGTAGTACTATATAGCACCAATGCGCAGAAACGCGATCAAACAACCCATTCGGCTTCAAAATATAAACTACTCGGTGGAGGTGTTTCAATAGTTCCTTTAAAGAAGAGGGCAAAAGGAGATAACCAAAAGCAAATATTAATCGGACCAGTAAACACCATGGTAATGGAGAATCTACCAGACAACATATACAAGGTTAGAAACTGTTGAGAAAACCTCACCAACAATACAAAAGGATGTCAATCAATCGTCAATGATATAACTAGTATAAACATCTAGGTTGGGCCGAAAGATAGATGTACAAATTTTGAATAGTCAAATCCCCTCATTAAACCAACAATACCTGGTCCCAACTGACACATCAACCATTTTCCAAAAAATAATGCATTTCATGATCTATATTGAATCCATGGGTGATACTCCGGAGTTTACAGATCCATTTCGATTCACATTGTCTTAAGTATAACTCCCGATCACCACCTCTAGCTGCCATCTCTATATGCTCAATTGCATGAAACCAAAAATCAGACTTTCCATTGTGGTTTTTCATAAAGTGTTCAGTCAGCGGGTATTTAAGATCCCTTTGAGGATTGCCCTTCTATGTTCTTGGATCCGTATTTTTAGGCTCCTTTTAGTGCTGCCTACATATATTGATCCACATGAACAGCCAATCACATAAACCACAAAAGTGGTATTACAGTTCATGAACTTTAAGATATTATAGTTCACTGACCCGTTGTATGTAAAACTCTTGATTTTGTCCACCCCCAAATCACAGATGTTGCAAGTGCTGCACGTGTAAAAGCCCTTAGGTTTAGCCGGCAACCAAGTAGTACTCTTATTTTTATCAGTCATTACATAACTGGGACAGAGATCATTTCTCAGTGTTTTTCCTCTTCTATATGTGACTGACGGATTGTTTCGAACCACCTTCTGTAAACTGGGTATTTCCTGTAATAAATGCCAATTTCTTTTCAATAACTTGAAGATTGAATCACTGTATATAGTGTATTGTGTGGTGAACCTCATGCCAGACTCTACCCTCCTGATTTCTGCCCTGTTACCCTTGGCCAGTGTAACTTCCCTAGACAATGACCGTGCCCTCATTTCAGCCGAGTTTAGCATCTTTCTGTTGTACCCTCTTGCCAAAAATCTGTTCTTAGTAAGCTGAATATTATTGCTGAAGTTGTTTTCCTCACTGCAGTTACGCCTCATGCGGACCATTTCCCCATAGGGGATATTCCTGATAGTTGAACTGGAATGCGCACTATCAGCATGTAATACTGCATTACAAGCGGTTTCTTTGCGATACAGAGTGCTTTGAATTCGCCCACCCTTCACATAAAAATGCAGGTCCAAGAAGTTAATGCTCTCCTTATTATATTCAATTGTCAGTTTGATATTGAGGGAATTATCATTCAAATAATGAAAGTAATCAAGAAGTTGTAATTCAGTACCAGACCACAGGAAAATAATATCATCAATGTACCTCCCCCAGAACACGATGTATTCTGTCCAGGGGGAGGCACATCTGCCCCAGGCGTGCCCCCTCTCATACCACCCCATAAAGAGGCAAGCATAAGAGGGAGCAAACCTGGATCCCATGGCTGTACCTCTCTTCTGATGGTACCACATACCATCGTGCAAAAAATAATTTCTGGTAAGAACCAGTTTCATCATTTCAAGCACCATCTGATTCTGATCTAAATGGTCTGCCCCATCTCTGTCCAAATAGAATTCAGTAGCTTTCAATCCAAATTCATGCTGGATGCACGTGTATAAACTTGTTACATCCAGTGTCACAAAAAATAACTCCTCTGACCATTCAAAGTCTTGAAATTTAGACAGAATATCTTTACTGTCTCGGATATAAGATGGCAGATCCAAGACATGCCTACTGATTTTGAGATCGATAAATTCAGAGAGCCCTTCCGTAGCTGAGCCAACACCCGAGATTATCGGTCTTCCAGGTGGGAAGTCCCCATTTTTATGGATTTTGGGGAGGACATAAATGCAGGGAAATCTGGGATTTTCTACTTTTAAATATCTGAATTCTTGATCACTTAATAGACCCATATCTCTCCATTCCCTGAGCTTCAAATTAATCTCGACCGCTAGCTCATTAGTGGGGTTATGGCCTATTCTGTCATAACACTGCGTATCCCCCAGTTGTCGTTCAATTTCTTTCTTATAATCTACGATGTTCATAACAACGACGTTCCCGCCCTTGTCTGCCTCCCTTATAACGATTTCCCTGTCATTTTTGAGTCTCTTCAATGCCTCCCTCTCCCCTGGTGTGAGATTGTAATGTGTCTTTTGTTTGCATCTACTCTGTTTTTCTAGTTTGTACAAACCTTCACTCACACGTTCGGTAAATATATCAATATTATGATGATAAATGGTTGGGGTGAACTTAGATTTTGGACACAAACCACTATCCTCAATAATATTTTCATTTATATTTAATTCCTCCAAAATTGAATGTACTCCAACCTCCTCTCCATCACTCAAAGAAAGTAGACATTGTAAATTTTTTACTTCAGCTATAGTCACATTAGTATGTTCCATAGTCCCACCAGTAACATCATTATGCAGCACTTTATCCTTGAAAAAGTCTTTTAATTTCAACAATCTGGAGAATTTGAAAAGGTCCACATGCACATTTGCAAAATCACCCTCCTGGGTAGGGCAGAAGCCCAAACCCTTGCATAGTAAATTTCTTTCGTCCGAGTCCAACGTCCTATCTGAGAGATTAACAAACCTCAATGCCAAATTTTCCCTGTCCCCCTCAGGTTCACCAAACAAATCTGAACCGATTACTATTTTTGCTTGGCCTTTGCCCTCTCTGATCTCCTTACTGGATCCTCGACTGTATCTGTGCCTCCCTTGCCACCTATGGCCCCCTCTCCTTGTCTTTTTTGTTGTTGCCCCCTTTTTGCCTGGCTCCCACTTTGCCTGAGTTTGGCCATTTCCTTTTGGAAGGTAGTGGATCCCTCCCCTCAAGGGTGTTCACCCGTGATGTTGTTAGAGGATGCACTGTCTAAGGATGACAATGAAGTGCTGCTTGCCGTTCTAACTTCCTCACTGTCATCTCTAGGTCTTTTTCTATCCTCGAACCCAGTGATATTATCGAACCTCTTCGCAAACGTATAGATACGTCCCTCTCTATAATCCCTATCGTCGCGCTTGATTTTACGCAATTTTTTCTCCTTCAAATAATTTTGGTGATCCTCGATTATTTTCTTAAGGATGTCAAAGTTTTATCAACCAAGTCCTTGTTCTCACAGGACTCGATCTCTTTTTCTATGGCTTCAATTTCAGACAAGAGCTTAGCCCCTTTCTCACTCGCATGTCTTATTAGTATTTGCATCATTATCTGAGACGCACCCTCTAGGTTCACCTCCCACTCTTTGAGAAGTTCATCACTCAAGTCCTCAAAAGTGGGAAAAATTAAGATGCGTAACCCTCTAGGGACTTTCTTATTATTAATATATTGTTGGAGGGTTACCCCATCCCACCACCTAGATAGTTCTTGTTTCTTTAAGCGCTCAAGTTTCACAAACAGGGCACGTAGTCCAGAAGTACTTTGTACAGTTTGTCCCGATTGTGGTGCATTAGCAGTTTTTCCAAACAAGTCCTGTGCCATTTCTTCTCGTTTGTCATCGAAACGTGGCATTCTGTCACACAGGATGGCGATGAGTGCTTGCTGGTCCAGTAGAGACTATTAACCAGATACAACAACGGCGGACCTTCTGTGCCGCACCTCGTGCCAGTTCCTACATATAAGTTCGCCGTGCAATCTACCCCTGCGTCAGCCATTGAATGACGTCACTGTGCTCCAGATCAGAGAATATTATGACAAGTGGGGGTGCGCAGCTCAAAAAATTCCAATAGACCAAGGAATTAAAAAATTATTTCTTCTTTATTCAAAAAATGTATTTTTCTTAAAATCATCAAATATAGACAATCCAGCCTACGCGTTTCATTCCCACATAGGGAACTTCATCAGGGCTGTAAAAATATGACACAAACACATATATATTACATTAAATCAAAAAACACAGGACTACGAACATACACAATATATCAGAAACAGACTGAGAGAGAAATTTCAAAAAAAAAAAGAAATAAGACACATAATTAAACAATAGAGACAAATTTTGACATATTTACAAAAACCTACACGTTAAAACATTTGTATAAAACTAATTTGTACATTTAGATGCTACCAATGAGCAACATAAATGAAGCTTGTTCAGTTTAAGCGAATAAGAAAGTGCAAATGCTTTGTTTCACCATAAAAAAAAATATATATATATATCACCAATATCCATCATAATAATACACTTTAAGATATATATATAACCACAGTGACTATAATTGTAATGTACGACCATATAATCTCAAAACAAGTCCAACATATGATTCAAAGTAACAAAATTTAGAAGAAAGCAAATCACAGTAACAGTAAAAAGAAAGGGAAGAGAAGAACAGAGATGGGGAAGGGGAACAGAAGAAAAGAAAAATCATTTGAGTAATATATAATATCAAACCAATTCTTAAAAGTGGATAAATCACACATGACATTTCTTACCATAAAAATGTATCATTTATAAAGGTGCAAATATGCCAAAGTGCCAACAGATTGTATTGCTAGCTTCAGATCAGTTGGCTTCTCACCAAAGACAATATATTAAAGGCCTGTAGTGACAGCTTATAAAAACCGCCCATACCATTTACAGTAAACAAATCCGTATGACACATTAAAAAGAAAGGCCCCACAAATAAAGTAAACAAAAAATGTCATAGGTAGCGCCTATGAAAAAAAGGGGAAAAAACGAATAATATAAATGCAAAATTAAGGGCATTTCTCAGACACCAGTAGGTACACCCCAAATAACAGCCCAAATATAGACATCTTGTGATATGGATCACATCAATTAATATTTCCAGATAGACAATGTTTGTAAAATATCATACCTCTATATCCACTGTGTGTCCTAAAAAGTTTTTCCAATAATTCAAAAGGTCAAGTGTATTGCACTGTGGCCCATATTCATTCTGAGCAGATACGAAGAATCCTGTTGGGTTAAGGGTAATAGAAATTGTAATCAAACTAAATATTGATATAAGGCCTCGACCTTGAATCTAGCAAAACAAGAAGAGAATAGAAGAAAACAAGAGAGGGGAGGGGAAGGGGGGGGGAACTACAGTTCCCAGCAACCACCATAACAAAGGTAAACTTCAATCAAGCAAATGCTCCCAACCGTATTGACAACATATCCTCAAATATAATGACTAAAAGAGCTCTCAAGCTCAGAAAGACGCGGTTCTAATGCATGTTGATCCTGCCCCCAATATGCAATTAAAATTAATTGCCTCACATATTATATTCCAAACCAATTTGTTCGAATCGCATCTGCGGTTATATTAGAACAACAACCCATATCTGCGTAAAAAGGCCAAAGGGCTGGTGACCTGAATTGCACACCTCATTGTGATCAACCCCGCACTATGGTCAACATGACCAATGCCAAGTAATATAAACGCCCAGCATTTCAACCATTTACAAGCAAATAGTCTGACATACAACATATGCAGCGCTCTAAAGCAATTGCGCATTAGCCCTTGCCCGTATTTCGGTATAAATAACCAATACCACATTTTGAGCACACCCGACCCTTCAGGCCGTCCCGAGTATCCTTACCTCTGCGTTACAACCGAAAATTTCCTCTCTCTTCCGTGTTCGAATCGAGTTCCTCCCGCCATCCTTACAAATACACGGGGCTCCACCCCCAACCACTTCACGATAACCAATCAGACGCAATAGTGTAATCCAATGCGGAAAGACGATATCTATTTGATACATACAAAGATTCCGCCATTTATAAGTGACCACAAGCAAATGGAGCCTCGATAATATTATACCGGGGCTTCATGTATAATACTCAGAACAACACTGTATTTCAAATACAAGCGTTGTAACAATACAGGATCTAACCCCAAGTATAACAACGATGAAGTGAAAAATTTTTTTAGGAAAAAGCGTAATTCCTAATAGAAAAACAAAACTATAAAGATTTGGATACAGGAAAATTCTACATATTAAGGGCAGAAACAAATGCTCATTAGAGCACTAGTCCCATGTTAAAATAAATTCAATAGCCCACAGTCACATGTATCCCTGAATAAGCGGCGGGAGATGAACAATGCGAAGGATGTAATAGGCACAAAAAGATGAAAAAGAGCGCCATATGTAAGTGGTCAAGGAGAAAAACACGATTCATACTTCTCATGTGAAGTGACCTTCCATTATAGCTATAGTATGTCGGTCAGGAAAAATCAACATTCACAATCCCTTGGCCAACTCAGTAGTACTATATAGCACCAATGCGCAGAAACGCGATCAAACAACCCATTCGGCTTCAAAATATAAACTACTCGGTGGAGGTGTTTCAATAGTTCCTTTAAAGAAGAGGGCAAAAGGAGATAACCAAAAGCAAATATTAATCGGACCAGTAAACACCATGGTAATGGAGAATCTACCAGACAACATATACAAGGTTAGAAACTGTTGAGAAAACCTCACCAACAATACAAAAGGATGTCAATCAATCGTCAATGATATAACTAGTATAAACATCTAGGTTGGGCCGAAAGATAGATGTACAAATTTTGAATAGTCAAATCCCCTCATTAAACCAACAATACCTGGTCCCAACTGACACATCAACCATTTTCCAAAAAATAATGCATTTCATGATCTATATTGAATCCATGGGTGATACTCCGGAGTTTACAGATCCATTTCGATTCACATTGTCTTAAGTATAACTCCCGATCACCACCTCTAGCTGCCATCTCTATATGCTCAATTGCATGAAACCAAAAATCAGACTTTCCATTGTGGTTTTTCATAAAGTGTTCAGTCAGCGGGTATTTAAGATCCCTTTTGAGGATTGCCCTTCTATGTTCTTGGATCCGTATTTTTAGGCTCCTTTTAGTGCTGCCTACATATATTGATCCACATGAACAGCCAATCACATAAACCACAAAAGTGGTATTACAGTTCATGAACTTTAAGATATTATAGTTCACTGACCCGTTGTATGTAAAACTCTTGATTTTGTCCACCCCCAAATCACAGATGTTGCAAGTGCTGCACGTGTAAAAGCCCTTAGGTTTAGCCGGCAACCAAGTAGTACTCTTATTTTTATCAGTCATTACATAACTGGGACAGAGATCATTTCTCAGTGTTTTTCCTCTTCTATATGTGACTGACGGATTGTTTCGAACCACCTTCTGTAAACTGGGTATTTCCTGTAATAAATGCCAATTTCTTTTCAATAACTTGAAGATTGAATCACTGTATATAGTGTATTGTGTGGTGAACCTCATGCCAGACTCTACCCTCCTGATTTCTGCCCTGTTACCCTTGGCCAGTGTAACTTCCCTAGACAATGACCATGCCCTCATTTCAGCCGAGTTTAGCATCTTTCTGTTGTACCCTCTTGCCAAAAATCTGTTCTTAGTAAGCTGAATATTATTGCTGAAGTTGTTTTCCTCACTGCAGTTACGCCTCATGCGGACCATTTCCCCATAGGGGATATTCCTGATAGTTGAACTGGAATGCGCACTATCAGCATGTAATACTGCATTACAAGCGGTTTCTTTGCGATACAGAGTGCTTTGAATTCGCCCACCCTTCACATAAAAATGCAGGTCCAAGAAGTTAATGCTCTCCTTATTATATTCAATTGTCAGTTTGATATTGAGGGAATTATCATTCAAATAATGAAAGTAATCAAGAAGTTGTAATTCAGTACCAGACCACAGGAAAATAATATCATCAATGTACCTCCCCCAGAACACGATGTATTCTGTCCAGGGGAGGCACATCTGCCCCAGGCGTGCCCCCTCTCATACCACCCCATAAAGAGGCAAGCATAAGAGGGAGCAAACCTGGATCCCATGGCTGTACCTCTCTTCTGATGGTACCACATACCATCGTGCAAAAATAATTTCTGGTAAGAACCAGTTTCATCATTTCAAGCACCATCTGATTCTGATCTAAATGGTCTGCCCCATCTCTGTCCAAATAGAATTCAGTAGCTTTCAATCCAAATTCATGCTGGATGCACGTGTATAAACTTGTTACATCCAGTGTCACAAAAAATAACTCCTCTGACCATTCAAAGTCTTGAAATTTAGACAGAATATCTTTACTGTCTCGGATATAAGATGGCAGATCCAAGACATGTCTACTGATTTTGAGATCGATAAATTCAGAGAGCCCTTTTCTTCTATTCTCTTCTTGTTTTGCTAGATTCAAGGTCGAGGCCTTATATCAATATTTAGTTTGATTACAATTTCTATTACCCTTAACCCAACAGGATTCTTCGTATCTGCTCAGAATGAATATGGGCCACAGTGCAATACACTTGACCTTTTGAATTATTGGAAAAACTTTTTAGGACACACAGTGGATATAGAGGTATGATATTTTACAAACATTGTCTATCTGGAAATATTAATTGATGTGATCCATATCACAAGATGTCTATATTTGGGCTGTTATTTGGGGTGTACCTACTGGTGTCTGAGAAATGCCCTTAATTTTGCATTTATATTATTCGTTTTTTCCCCTTTTTTTCATAGGCGCTACCTATGACATTTTTTGTTTACTTTATTTGTGGGGCCTTTCTTTTTAATGTGTCATACGGATTTGTTTACTGTAAATGGTATGGGCGGTTTTTATAAGCTGTCACTACAGGCCTTTAATATATTGTCTTTGGTGAGAAGCCAACTGATCTGAAGCTAGCAATACAATCTGTTGGCACTTTGGCATATTTGCACCTTTATAAATGATACATTTTTATGGTAAGAAATGTCATGTGTGATTTATCCACTTTTAAGAATTGGTTTGATATTATATATTACTCAAATGATTTTTCTTTTCTTCTGTTCCCCTTCCCCATCTCTGTTCTTCTCTTCCCTTTCTTTTTACTGTTACTGTGATTTGCTTTCTTCTAAATTTTGTTACTTTGAATCATATGTTGGACTTGTTTTGAGATTATATGGTCGTACATTACAATTATAGTCACTGTGGTTATATATATATCTTAAAGTGTATTATTATGATGGATATTGGTGATATATATATTATTTTTTTTTATGGTGAAACAAAGCATTTGCACTTTCTTGTTCGCTTAAACTGAACAAGCTTCATTTATGTTGCTCATTGGTAGCATCTAAATGTACAAATTAGTTTTATACAAATGTTTTAACGTGTAGGTTTTTGTAAATATGTCAAAATTTGTCTTTATTGTTTAATTATGTCTTATTTCTTTTTTTTTTTGAAATTTCTCTCTCAGTCTGTTTCTGATATATTGTGTATGTTCGTAGTCCTGTGTTTTTTGATTTAATGTAATATATATGTGTTTGTGTCATATTTTTACAGCCCTGATGAAGTTCCCTATGTGGGAATGAAACATGTAGGCTGGATTGTCTATATTTGATGATTTTAAGAAAAATACATTTTTTGAATAAAGAAGAAATAATTTTTTAATTCCTTGGTTGATAAAAGACCCGGGGTCCGGACCCTCCGCGGGGTTACCTGTCTGGCCCCCTTCAGCTTTCAACGTGGGTCAGGTGTGAATTCTCTCGACTACCACCTCAGTCCTGCTACAAGCATACATAGTTGGTGCCCCTTCTGTGAACCACTCTTGTTTAATCGTTCATTAGTAACATTATCCACTTCATAACTTAAATAGCGCAAGCTCTATATAGGCCTTTGTGAAAGGTGTCACTCAGTAGTGAGTGAAAGGTAACACGGTCCACGCACATAGAACATAATAGATGATACATAGTTTAGAATAGATTCCGGTTAGTCCAGCCTCACTCTTTGTTTCTAAATGCACAAGTTGTGATCCTGGCGAATGCCTCTGTCTAAATGCTCCACATTTCCATTTTCAAAGCCTCCTCGGGGCAGTAAGCGCTATATTAATGGCCCTCTATCCCTTTTCAGTCTATTCCTTTCTTTTTAATAACTTCTTTTCCCACATTGAGAACTCCAGTACATGAAATTATTAATATCCCATTGACCCTCATTTGAGGAATGGTATTTTACAGAGAGAGGAGTAAAAACATTTCTTCTTAAAAGAAAATAGTCAAAGTTCGCGTGATTCATTCACACTCCTCACTAAACTGCCTTCTGCCTTCCGTGACGTGGCCAAGGGACTACTGCCTGTGTACTCTCCGCAGATGGCAGGCGTCTCGTTGCCAGTGGAGACCCAGCAGGACTGCACAGTCGCGGTGCTGCTCATAAACTGCCTCGCGCACTTTGACGTGTAGCCACTGATTGCGAGGCTAGAGGCAGACTCTGGGAGGTGGCGACGCAAAAGATCACGTGGATAGCAAGGCGTGTGTTGTGCAGGGGGCGCACTCTCTTGCAAAAGGCCTGCCCTCGCCACAGCAGAATCCTGGACAGAGAGATGAATCAGACCGGAAGGACCAAGCCACGCACGGGCGGCCTGCTGGCAGTAATGGCCACAATTAAACGCTTTTTTACACATTGGTTGTGGCCTGTACCGCCGTAGTAGCAATGAGCATACACTAATCTCCATCGTCATGGCAACTGGTGGCATTATTAACGAGTCGGCTGCGCAGGCACGCGGCCCTGAGCACTGATGTCCTCTGGCCATCCAGTCTTTAACCCTGTCAGAGGCTAACAAGGAAAGTAGACCCTGCATTCCAGCGTGACGGGTGATCATAGAGACCCTAGTGGCTGGCAAGAGGGAAGGACTGGCAGAAGGCCCTACATTTTCCACTCTGCGTCGCATGGCAAATAAGCACACAGACACTGTATGATGGTTCTCTCTGGGAATGCCACGAGCGATCACCCCTCAGCGTTTATTTAATTTACACGGAGGGGCCCCCGCTGCGGATTTTATCTGGAGCGCTTAGACCTGAGTTCTGTGCTGAGGGGGCCCCTGCAGCTGGGGGCCCCCCCGCACAGCGGGGGATGCAGGGGGCCTGTGTTACGCCCCTGCGTCGCGCTGCACCCGGCCCTCAGGATCTAACATGTGCAACATTGTATAGTAGAGGCCGGGTGGCACTCTACATCCCATCTAACTTTTATTTCAAAACAAAACCATGCTGTAATCATAGCAAACATACGTAGTCCTGGAGCAACTGGCTAGGCGCCAGGTTGGGGGCGAAGACCATACTTCTGGCTTCAACCTCCCACACCACTGTCAACAGTCTGG
The DNA here is from genome assembly GCA_963921515.1 of Calotriton arnoldi. NCBI lineage: Eukaryota > Metazoa > Chordata > Amphibia > Caudata > Salamandridae > Calotriton > Calotriton arnoldi. The sequence continues at coordinate 335,812 of CAWUFW010012687.1, read as the reverse complement.
GGTGCATCTGCACGGCTGTCACCACCGGCAGTTGCTGATGGGGCTGTGGCGGGCAGCCCAGGATCAGTCATCACCTCTTGTTTGGCAGCTATGCATCCTGGCTTGCTTGGGCGCCACTCTGCCTCTCGACTACGGCAGACCTTCACTTGAACCAGGACACAATCGGGGCTATGGTGGACTGCCCTCGCTGCACAGTGACCATTGTCCGCTGGATTGCCACGACTGTCCACACTTCCCTCTCGAATGACATACGGAACTTCCAGCCGCGGTGCCGAGCCTTCATAACCACATGATTGCCCTCCAGGGCAACGGTACAACGGGCTCAACTGGCTCGGTCGTTGGTATGCTTCCTTTTCTCTTGTGTCGCCTACACATCAGGACCCCCAGCTGCCAGCTGGGTCTGGCGGGGATGCTATCCATGGTGGATCACGGGATCAGCAAGCCCATTGGCGCACAGTTTGTGGTGCTATGCTGAGTCTGACGATAGGCCCGCAGAAACCATTCTCTGTCCTCGCCTGCTCTATTCCTATGCAGAGCACTCAATTTAAAGTTCGCATAAATCGCTCTACCTCACCATTCGCCTGGGGCACTGCAGGGTCACTTTGCGATGCTGTATGTTAAGTGACCTTAGATACTGCTGGAAGTCTTGCCCCTGGAACTGAGGCACGTTATCCGTTTTCATCACATCAGGGAGCCCAAACGTGGCAAAGATTTTCTCAAGGATGGGCTTGACTTTCGAAAACACTGTGGACTGCACCAGCTCCACCACCGGGTACTTAGTGTGACTGTCTACCAGCACTGCCGTGAGCCGATCGTCAGGGAAACTCGCAAAGTCCATGCTGAGACAGGTTTCAGTCAGTATGGTAGCAGGAGTTGGTTCCCCACTGGTGATTGTTCAGGAGTGACAGCCCTGCACCTTCTGGTCTACCACCGCGTCCATTTCGGGAAACCAAACTTTGTTGTGCAATCGCACTTTCGTCTTTGCTACCACTTGGTCACCACACTGGTTTGCTAGGTTGACCACCCTCAACCACAGGCAGCAGGGCATTAATATATATCTCCCTCACAGTAGTAGACCCTCACTGCTGGTACTCAGTTCTTCTCTGACTCTCCAAAGCTGAGTCATCGTCGCCTGTTCACTTGGCGCTAGCGATCTGGCATCTTCTAGGAAGTTCTTCCATTGTTTCTGGGCGAGAGCCTTGTTGACCTTGGATAGACTCACGTCCAGCCTGGTCGCTTCCGTGATTTCTGCATGTGACAGTGCTCGGGGGCATGCATCGCATATGACCATTTGTACAAACCCTTCTGCCCTTCATCTTCCTCCCCATGGCCATTAGCCAGCTGTTCCTGAGGGTGGCGAGAAAGATAGTCAGCAGTGTTGTTCACACCAAGGCGATACATATTGTTAAATGAGTAGGGCTGCAGTTGTACAGCCAATCACTCAAAGCCTGGGGGCACATGGCGGGAGGTCCCCACAAAGAGGGGAACTAGTGGCTTGTGGTCCGTGATGACTGGGAACTGGTGGCTGCACAAGTGTAGGTGGAAGTGGTAACACACCCATCTTATCGCCAATGCCTCCCTCATTCTGAGCATATCGAGTTTCCATGCCCATCAGAGATCTGCTGCCATATGCGATAGGAACCCTTGATCGTGCACCTTTCTTCAGCCCCCTGCCCAACAAGGCTGGCATCCACCACAAGTTCTGTCTTGCACCTCGGGTCGAAGTACGCCATTGTGGGGTCAGCCAGCAGTGCATTTTTCACCTGGGGAAATGCTTTGTCAGTGTCGTCCATCTATTCCCAGATAGTGTTCGCTTTTGACAGAGACCTCTTAGCCAGCTGCTCCAACGGCACCCTTAGCCGCACATGGTGATCTTCCAGGGTCTCCGAGAATATCAGAATATGGTCACTGATGTTTATGACACCTATCAGGCCAGAGAGGGTCTCCCGGATGGTGTTCTGAAACACCTTTGCTGCCGACGATATTAAAAAAATCAGCCTACAATCCCTACTGAGGCCCATGTGCGTCAAGAAAGTTGTTATATAGCAACTGGCCTGATCAAGCTCTAATTGGTGGTATCCAGCTTTCAGGTCAAGCTTTGATAACTATTGGGTGCCATTGAGGTCCGCAGCAATGTCGTCCATGGTTGGAGTTATGTGGCGTTCTCGCCGAATGACCTTGTTGGGGAGCCGCAAGTCCACGGAGTCTGATAGCCCTGGGTTGCTTGGATTTGGGGGCTATTACAAGAGGTGAAACCCACGGTGTGGGCCCAGTGACCTTCTCAATCACCCATTGCCACTCTAGGTTCTGTAGTTCCTCTTCACCAGTGTTCTTAGGTTTTGTTGATGTGTAATTTCACTTTGGTGTTTTTGAGACACCCAAACCCTTCGAATAGCTGGGGAAAGTCATGCAAGATATCAGCGGCCTGCGACTCGTGAACTTGTTGGACGAAGAGCACCAACCCCAGGTCCTCCACTGTGTGGCAATCCAGGAGGGTACCGGTGCTTCCCTCGGTCACAGGGAAGCAAGCTTTTGTCAATTTGCCATCACTCACCACTTCCACCACGCATACCCGTGGCAGTTGCGCCGTGCCACCAAATGTGTAGATTCTTGCTCTAGAGTGGACTAATTCTGGGCGTGGCACTATCTTGTTGAGCTGGGCAGTGTCCATTACGTTGACTGACGAGCCTGTGTCAATCAGGGCCTTTACAAGCTTGTTCCCTATCTCCACAGTGCACATGGGCGGCGGGCATTTTCGTTTCTTTCATTGCCTGCAAACTAGACGGTAAAAACCTCATTGTCGTCATCCCCCTCTCTCACAGGGTGGGCAGACAGGCTGTGCCTTGGGGTTGCATCTTCCCGCTCTTCATCAATGGACAGCTGCCGCAGGTCCCCACCCTGCTTGCCCCTTATGGGCGTTCTCAACCCTCACCCCTCACTCCGGTACACTTTGGCAAAGAGATTCAGCCCACCGCAGCAAGAGCATGTGTGCCCACGGGCAGGGCAGATATCAGGTGTCTGGTGTTCAAGGCCACAGTTCCCGCACCGGCTGTTGGGACGATGTGGAGTGTTGGGGGAGCAGGACATCTCTGGATGGCATCCATCTGTTCTCCCTTCACCTTCACGGTGCGAGCAGTATTTGGGGTGGCCGGACCCTTCAACAAGGCAACCTCCATGTCATCTGCCCAGCTGTTAGCCAGCTCATGCGACCATGCTGGCACCAGGATGGCATCCAACGTGATACCTGGTTGTCGCAGGATAAGCTGCCACAAGACTGTTGATTTGCACCCCAGTATTAGCTGCACCTTAATCTCGCGTTGGCAGTGTTCGTGTACATGTTCGCCAGCCTTCTGAGGCCTGCGTAGAAGACGTTGATGCTTTCGTCTTCAGCTTGTCTGTCATGTCGCAGCTTAAACCGTTCATAATCTGGGTTCAGCTGGGGGTCCAAGTGTCTGTCCAAAGCTGCCACTGCAGCATCAAAATCGGCATCATCACCTGTGGTTTGCAGATTTTCGAACAGTCCATTCAGTTTTGCCTCTCCAAAGTAAAGCAACAGTGAACGCTTCACTGCTCTGTCTGTTTCTCATGGGGCACGAAAGTAGTGCTTCAGTCTCCCTACCCATAAGTGCCATCGCCGACGCTAGGTCTGTGAGCTCACTTAATGGTGGTAAGGCTGTGACCGATGAATGCTTGTGCAAAGGGGGGTCAGCAGAGGTAGCAGCTGTTGCAGTTGGTGCGACATTGTGTGAACGTGAGGTTGGATACTTCATGCAGGTGGCGCTGGCTCTGTATCCTGCACTGTGTCTAGGCCTACTGGGCCCACAGATACACACGGGGGTGCTCACTCCCCAGCACTTGTCATTTCTGCCATTGATGCCCCAGTGAGAGCTAATATTCCTCAGCCATGCGCAGCACCACCACTTCTTCTCACTGCAGGGACAAGAAAGACTTCCTCTACCTTTTTTTTTTTTTAAAGTCTTTTATTTTTCACACACTGGTCTTGTTTCCTTGTCTACCACACCGTGGATTTTCTCCCACTGGGCCTCTCGGCGTCAGGACTGCAGGCGCCTTGTTATGGCCTCACGCAACCATGGGCATGCACTAGCAACCTTTGTTGTGCAGAGGGCAGTACACCACTTGTGCCTGCACGTGGCGCCTCACACACTGGGAGCGAGCGGACCTCAAATCACGGTCCACGCCATCACAGGGGGAGAAATGTCAGGCAGCAGTGATCAATTGCACCTGCACGCCCACACTGGCCACTGGTCCCAGGGCCGCCTCACCGGCTTGCACAGCAGTCTGTGCTGCGACACCAATACTCGGGGCACCCCAGCAGTGCAGACACAGGGAAAGAACCACTCCTCATCACCAATATAGTGCCCTCGGGCCCCCTCTCAGTCTGGTAAACCCTACGCTTGTCAGGCTCCATTACAAGGCAAATAAGCACACGGACACCGTATGATGGTTCTCTCTGGGAGTGCCACAAGTAGTCACCCCAGCATTTATTTATACTTTCGGGCCACGCTCGGCACTCAGGATGTAACATGTGCTTCTGCTCGGGCTTTAGCATGGAGTCCACTCTGTTAGAGGTATCAAACGTTGTCAAGGAAAAACTAGACCAGGGTTCGCCTGTGGTGCTCATGCTGCTGGACTTGTCCTTGACTTTCAACACTGTTTCCCATGCCACCTTACTTGACAGAACTGAAAGAATTGGTGTCAGAGGCCAAGCCTTGCACTGGCAGAAATTGTTTCTTTTAGATAGATCCCACACGGTTTTTCTTCTTCATTTTACCTCTTCTTCCAAACCACTGCTTTGTGGAGTCCCCCAGGGCTCAGCGCTTAGCCCGACTCTTTTCAATATCTATCTAGAGCCTCTTGTCAAATTGGTGGAAACGTGGGGGGTGTGGGTGGTCTCTTATGCTGATGACACCCAGCTCTTTCTTGCTTTCCAGGAACATACGCCTTCATCTGTTTGTTATTTTAAGCTGTGTCTGAAAGAGGTAGTAGCCTGGATGGAGAAACTTAACTCGGGAAAAACGCAGCTTCTTTTCTTCGGCACAAAGCTTCTCTCGGATGCTAGCTTGTGGTGGCTGCCAGAGGCAGGAGCTCCCCCGACCCTACTCTGTTGGCTAAAAACCTGGGGGTAAAATTTGATTCACAGTTACTTTTGAACCCCAAGTCTGATCTCTATCTGCTTCTTGTTTTGCCATCCTGAGATCCCTTAGAAGAATGTTCCACCTCTTTCCGATGGACTCACGAAAATCATTGTTCATGCTTTGGTCACAGATAAATTGGACTGTGATAATTGTCTATGTTTGGGCCTTCCGGCCTTTCTTCTGCAACGGCTTCAATTAATTCAGAATTCGGCTGCCCGCCTCATTTTGAAAATTCCCTCCCATTTTTTCATTTCGTCTCTTTTACAACATCTTCACTGGCTTCCTGTGATCAAGAGAATTCAATTTAAAGCCCTAATTTTAGTTTTCAGAGCCTTTAGTCTCAAGGGCCCTCTTTATCTGAGGAAGAGACTGAGACCTTACTTCCAGTCCAGAGCTTTGAGATCCATCAGCTTGTTATGTTATGTTAGCGGACATTTGTAGAGCGCAACTTTCACTCCGGGGAGCATCATGGCGCTAAGCGGATCGCTGGGTTGAAAAACTGGGTACCTGAGGGTGAAAGGAATGAGTTAGAGAAGTGTTCTGCATAGTGCATCAGAGGCTGGAAAGATCCAAGTATTCAGGGCCTTCCTGAAGATTGTTTCTGATTGGATATGACGAAGGTGGTTGGGGAGTTGGTTCCACACTTTGGAGCCGATCACTTTTGAGACATATCTAAACGCTGGGGGTTTAGCAGATTGGCGTTAGATGATCTAAGGGTCCGATGAGGTACATAGCGGGCAAACCTGGGCCGGAGGTAGTGAGGACCTGAAGAGTGAAAGAATCTGAAAGTGATTAGCAGGATCTTAAACAGAATTCTTTTATGGATAGGTAGCCAGTGTAATGCTTCCAGGGCAGCCGATGCAGATGATCTCCTGGGCCATTTTAGTACTAAGTGGGCTGCTGCGTGTTGAACCATCTGGAGTTTATGTAGGACCGACTTGTTGGCACCTGCATAGAGGCTGTTGCAGTAGTCCAATCTTGACGTGATTAGGGCCACAGCAACTGCTTGTCTGGCCGTGATGGGGAGCAAATCAAAAAACGTTTAAAGTGATTTTATAGTATGAAAACAGGTCCCAGCTACCGCTAATGATTGCTGGTGGAAAGATAGTGTAGCGTCAAATTTGATTCCCAGATTTCTGGCTACCTTTACTGTATTTGGGGGAGGGGGGTATCAGATGGCCACCATAAACTGGGAGAGAAGGTGTTCCCTTGCCCCAAAGGTAGGATTTCCGTCTTTTCTGAATTGCACTTTAAATGATTGGCTTTCATCCATTGGAAAACCGCTGTGAGGCATTGGCAGAAATTTTCTTCAGCCTGTGTGGTGTTTTTATCTAGGACCAAGATTAGCTGCGTATCGTCCGCATATGAGACAGTCTCGATGTTAAAGGACGATATCAGACTGATCAATGGGGCCATGTAGGCATTAAAGAGCACCGGCTGAGGATGGAACCTTGAGGGACTCCGGAAAGCAGGGGTTTTTCTGTTGACTTGTATTGCCCAAGGGTGATGACTTGTCTGCGGTTCTGCAGGAACGCTTTAAGCCAGGCCAGAGCAATGTGGGAGATGCCCTATGATTCGAGACGGTCCAGGAGAATGACATGTGAGACCGTGTCAAATGCGGCCGATAGATCTAATAAGACCAATACCGCATTCTTTCCTTGATCAAGGGCGGCTTTGAGATATTCAGCCGTGTACAGAACAGCTAATTCTGTAGAGTGCTGGGGTCTGAAACCAGATTGGTTAGGTTGTAAGATGCTTGCTCCTTCCAGGTAGGTCATAAGTTGGGAATTAATAAGTTTTTCAGTGATCTTGCTTTGACATGGGAGTAGGGAGATAGGTCCGAGGTTGGTAAGAATGGTGGGATCAGCAAGTTGTTTGTTTTGTAGTGGTTTGACCGCTGCGACCTTCCATTCCTTAGGGATTTTTGCTGATGACAAGGAGGCGTTGATTATCTTGTTTATAACTGGATTAACAGTGTCAATTATAGCATGTAAAACTGAGGGGGGACAAGGGTCAAAGGGGGAGCCAGATTTAACAGCAAGAATTGCCTGGCGAGATTGGTCCAGGCTAAAAGGATCAAACGTTTGAAGGGCCGGTCTATCTTTGCCTAGGACGACATTATTGTTGGTGGAGGAAACAGGGGGTACTGTAAAATCTTGTTGTAGTGCTTGAACCTTCTGTTCAAAATAATCTGCTATGCTGTCGCAGAGAGACTGTGATGGGGGATCTCTTGTTGCAGTGAATTTGGATTAGTGAATGTGTTGACTATCTTAAAGATAGTTTTTTGATTTGAGTTTGCCATTTTGCGCATTTCCGTAAAGTAAGATTTTTTGGCTACTTTAATCTGGAGGTGGTAGTTTTTAAGAGCAGTTTTGAATTTGATTAATTCAGTCTGTTCATAATTACGAGGCCATCTGCGTTCTAGGGTCCTACAGTGGGTATGAAACTTCTCCATACTCCTTGTATTTGTAAAGCTAGACGAGGTGGTTGTTCCTTTACCTACTTGGCTTCTAAACTGTGAAACACACTGCCTTTCAGTCTTCGCTGCATAAATACCTTTAATTAAAACTTATAACCGAGTCACAAGAAAAAAGTTTAAAAAAAGATAAAAACCAAGAAAAGGGGGCAGGGTAGAAACACCCTGACCCCCTAGGCCTGCTCAAGCGGTCCCACAGGGACCCCCAAGGCCAAAAAAAGCATTTAAAAAAAAAGAAATTGTCCAAATTTGCGCTGGGTGCGCGAATCCGGCCCAAAAAAAAATAACTAAGCGCGGACTCCCGCGCTTCGTTTTCTATAAGCCCCCGGGTGGACCAGATCCCGGGGGCAATACCTAATTATGTAGCAGGGGCCCACGGGGGCCCACGCAGCCCCGGGGACTGCCAACTCCCCGGGGCTTAGACAATCATATGCGGGGGGCACACGGCCCCCCACAGCCCCGGGGACCGCCACCTTCCCAGGGCTTTTTAAAAAAAATGCGTGGGGGGGAATTCTGCCCCCCATGCTGCCCCGGGGACCACCATCTCCCTGGGGCTATATGATTTAAATGCGGGGGGCCACGTGGCCCCCTGCAGCCCCGGGGACTACCACCTCCCTGGGGCTACTTCAAAAAACAAAGTGTGGGGGGCTCGAGCCCCCCACACTGCCACCACCTCCCCGGGGCACTGTTGATTAAAATGCGGGGGTCTGTTGTGGCCCCCCCAGCCCTGGGGACCACCACCTCCCCGGGGCTTTAAACAGTTGGGGGGGCCGCGTGGCCCCCCTCCTGGAGCCCTAGATGGCCCTGGGGACTGCCACCCCCCAAGGCCGGCTCCTGCAATGTCCCAGGGTGCCCACCCCCGGGACATTGCCGTTTGCTATGGCAGGGCGGGAGCCGTAGCAAACACTGCTTTGCTTCTAGGAAGCGAGAGCAGGAAACCTGCTCTCGCTTCCAAGAAGCAAAGCAGAATTGCTTTTGGGCAAGGGGAGCCCAAAAGCAATGCCGGCTCCTGCAGGAGGCGGGGAGCCGGCAGGTACCGCGGGGGCATTGGGGCTCCCCCTGCAGTCCCCAAAGTGTGGCCATGCTCTGGGGAAAGGGGTCCCCGAGGCCAAAAATGGCCCAGGAGGGGGGGCGAGTTTATTTAAAAAAAAATTAATGGCCAAGCCCCGGGGGGTGGGGTCCCCGGGGCTGAAAATGGCCCCCCCTACCTTTATTTTTTCTTGCCTCCTTCTGCACCTCTGTTGTTTCTTACTGCACTGCTCTTGCTTCTTTCTGCACCTCTCTTGCAAATTTCTGCACCCCTCTTGCCTCTTTCAGCACCCCTCTTCTCTCTTTCTGCACCCCTGTTCCCTCTTTCTGCACCTCTTCTGCCTGTTTCTGCACCTCTGCTGCCTCTTTCTGAACTTCTCTTGCCTCTTTCTGCTCCTCTGTTGCTTATTTCTGCACTTCTCTTGCCTCTTTCTGCACCCCTCTTCCCTCTTTCTGCACCTCTGTTGCTTCTTTCTGTACTTCTCTTGCTTCTTTCTGCACCTCTCTTGCTTCTTTCTGCACCTCTCTTGCCTCTTTCTGCACCCTTCTTCCCTCTTTCTGCACTTATCTTGCCTTTTTCTGCACACACAGGGCTACTTTTAAACTGACCTCAGGCTCAGCAGTGCACACATGCAAGTGCAAAAAAGGGCTGCTGGCTTCTAAACTGCCATGCCATATTATATGCTAGGGACTTAGAGGTAGTTTTAATCCACCTGCCCTATTATGTAATAGGGCCTTACAGGGGAGGTCATGCCAATCACAGGGGTACCCCAACCCATAGTGTACCCTAGTGTATGTAGGTATTTTCACTGTATTCTAAGTGTCTTTCAGCATAGCACTGGCTCCGGGCCTGGTTAGGCAGAGCCCGGGGTCAGTCAGAGTCAGTTACCACCAGTACCAGTCAGCAAAAAGTTGGGGGTTGCCCAGGGCACATGAATGACTTTGCAACAATGCCTCTTTCTGCACCTCTGTTGGTTCTTTCTACATATCTCTTGCTTCTTTCTGCACCTTTCTTCCTCTTTCTGGACTTCTGTTGCCTCTTTCTGCATTTCTCTTGCTTCTTTCTGCACCTTTCTTCCTCTTTCTGCACATGTCCTATCTCTGTAGGCATAGTTAGAAATTAACATTTAAAAAACCTTAGAAATTCACTGAAAAAAACCATAGGTTTCAGGGAAGTTATAGTTAGAAATTAGCATTTAAAAAACCTTTGTAATTCACTGAAAAGACCATAGATTTCAGGGACGTTATAGTTAGAAATCAGCTTTAGAAAAACCTTTGAAAATCACTGAAAAAACCATAGGTTTCAGTGACGTTATAGTTAGGATTTAGCATTTAAAAAACCTTTGAAATTCACTGAAAAAACCATAGGTTTCAGGGATGTTATAGTTAGGAATTAGCATTTGAAAAACCTTTGAAATTCACTGTAAAAACCAAAGGTTTCAGGGACGTTATAGTTAGGCTGACATTTCACTCGTACAAAACCAGAGAAATTCGGCTGTTATAGTTAGTTGAGCTAACTATAACTCGCGCCCCCGCAATGCACTGCTGATGATGTCACATATGACATCACTCATGACATGGTCAGTGACATCACTGATGACATCACTGATGATATCTCAAATGACATCACTGATGACATCATCCATGTGATCATCGGATACACCTCCTCACACCCTAATATAACCTTTGATACAGCCACTCTAAAATACAGAATGCCATTCTCGAAATCATAGACACACCAATACCAGTTAGTACATACCCACTCACTAATTCCTAGATCTACACATACATCTTTCACTCACCCATACAGTCACTCATACATGCACTCATCAATACAGCCACTATCATATGCAGTCATACACCCATACAGACACTCCCACACCGCCACTCACCCATAGAGTTACTCACACACCTAGTCAGTCATGCAAAGAATCAATTACACTCCCATTTACTCACCTATACAGTTATACACACACCACCTCACTTATTCATACAGAGACTGACACATACTCTCTAATACAATCACTGACCAAGTACACACTCATGCATACAGCCACTCTCACAATCACTCACTCTCACATATAGTTAGTTATATACTCCAACACTCACATATACTGCCTTTCACATATGTAGTTACTCACACATAAACCACTGAGACATCCATTCACTCACTGACACAGCCATACGCACACTCACTCACCCATACAGCCCCTCACAGGCGCACTCATGAACCCATACACCCACTAAATCACCCACTCACACATCCATGTAGGGAGTTATATATATTTATATATTTACACAAACGAGAATCCTACCGGTTCTAGGTAAGGAAACGAGCCACTCCAGTTTCAGGATGCAGAAGTTGATTTATTTGGCAAAGAAAAAACACGTTTCGACCCTTCACAGGGTCTTGGTCACATGACCAGTAATCAAGTTCCAGGTTAACAAATAGTTAGAGCGTCCGGCACAACGCAACATAATGATAATGAAAGAAAGACTGAAAATTAATTAACCAACATCGTAGTACAAAGGGCACATTTGACCCCAAAGAACTGTTGCAATTTACAGGAATGAAGTTAAAATGTACATAGTGAGGAACCTTATACAAAATTGGTACTGCAATACTAGTGATTGAAATACGATCAATAAAGTTAAATCATAAACAAAAAACCTCATAAATTCAAAATGATGCCCCATCACATAAAAGGAAAAGACAGTGATGAGCATGTATGATGACCACGTACAAGCTGATGATATGTTCGTGATGGTTTGTCAATTAATTCATTCAAATGCATAATTCCTAATTTGAGATCCCCCAGGTTCACCGGCACAATGAAACAATTAAGACAGGTTCATATGGGTATAGTACCCTAGCTGTTTCTCAGTGAATTGTGGAGAAAATCAATTACAAAAGAAGGTTAGTTTACCTCTATTAGGGTACCTCTAGTTGCAACACCAAACCAGATCATGTTATAGTAACATCAATCTCTGCAGACCCAACATTGAAATATCAGTGCTTCAACAACATACTACTGTGGTTAATGCTGAAAAGGAGAGGCGACTGTTGCACAGAACGTCCCCAGTACTCTAGTGCTCTTAACTCCCTAAGGTGGCTATTCGTCTAGTGCATCTGAGTCAATAGGGTTGATCTGTCATAAAACAAGAAAAGGAAATATTTAGCGATTCATGAAGTAATGTGAGAACAATATATGTCAGCATCACACATTGCGAGACTCCCAAAGTTCATCATCATCAGCTATCAACGGATTCAAAATCATGTACTACTCAAAAGGACTCAAAACATAATGTGAGGGGCATAGCTAATATGATGTGAATCAGTCATTCTAAGGGAAGGAGGATAAAAAGAGGGTAAAAACAGTTGTCTCACAAACCCAGGATTAAAAAAAAACACCAGAAACTCATAGAGTAAGGTATAGGGAGGACATCTGAAGGTTTACAAATGTGAAAAACCTTTCTTCATCATTATTCATGCCTATTGGAAAGATGCTGCTGGCCTGCAAAATGAATCGTGACTCCAACCTGCGCAAAGACTGGAGGCGGTTCCCACCCCTTGAGTGTTTGGGGACTGTATCTAAGCCAAAGAACTTAGCCAGGGTCCAATCCTCATTGTGTGCCTCATGGAAATGTCTGGCTGTGCTATAGCTAAAATCTTTATTAGTTGTAGCTCTCCAGTGTTCTAGGATGAATTTCTTCACTGGGAAGGTGGTGGATCCAATGTATCACTTGTTACATGGGCAAGTTACCACATACACAACAAAGTACATATATATATACATACTGAAAAAAACAAAGGTTAGAGACGTTATAGTTAGGAAATAGAATTAAAAAAAACCTTGGAAATTTTCTAAAAAAACAAAGGTTGCAGGGGCATTATAGTTAGGATCAGATTTTACATGCACAAAACCATAGAAGTTCAGCTTTTATAATTAGAGTTATTTCAAGTAACTATAACTCATGTCATATGGTAAATATAACTTGCATCTTCGCCATGCACAGTTTTCTCATCAATAATTGTACTGCAAATTTTTTTCAGTGATATTATCAATGATGTCATAGAAGATGCCATGAGTGATGTAGTATCTGGGGTAATTAGCAGTGTATGGTGAGGGTGCGAGTTATAGTTACCATAGGGCATGAGTTATAGTTATTTGAAATAACTCTAACTATAGAAGCTGAATTTCTGTGGTTGTGTGCATGTAAAATCTGAACCTAACTATAACGTCCCTGTAGCCTATGGTTTTTTAGTAAATTTCTAAGGTGTTTTTTAATTCTATTTCCTAACTATAATGTGCCCCTGCTCCCTCATTACAGCACTGTTTGGCTGTTGTTCTGCTACTGCCCTTCCCAGCTGCCCTAATCATTTAGCTTGCTGCCCCATCTACCTCCTCCCTACACTTTGTTGTCCGAGTCCATGCACTAGCCCCCTCCCTCCTGCCCCGCATGGTCCAATGTGCTTCCACTGCCCTCCATTTAGCTTGATGCCCCTGCCCACTACTTCTGTCCTCCATTGCCCAAATATATGCCCCATCATTGCCCTCCACTTAGCCTCTGTGCTTAGCTTGCAGTTCATGCCCTCCTTCCCCCTGCCCAGCGATGTCTGTGTGCATGCCCCTGCTCCCTCCTTTTTGTCCACCATGTTCCATGGACCTGCCAATGCCCATCCTATCTACTCTGAGTGTTCTGCTGAACTGGGACTGCCCCTCCCCTCTTCCTAGCATGGTTACATGGCTGCCACCTGTCCCTGCCACCTTCACCCTGCCTATACGAGTTCCATGCCTCTATCCCCTCCCTCCTGTCCTCCATGGTCTATTTTGTTGCCACTCCCTTCTGTCTTCCATGCTCTGTTGTGCTGCAACTGCTCCTCCTGCCTGCCCTGCATGGTTTGTCATGAAGCCCCTTCCCCTGTCCTCTCTTGTCCCCACCCCTCCAATCTGTCCTCCATGGTCCTTTGTGCATGGCCCTGCCCCCTTCCTCTTTCCCACCATTGCTGTTGTGCTGCCACTAACCCTCCTGCTTGCCATGCATGGTCTTCTGTCCTGCACAGCCCCTCCCACCTGCTCTGTGTGATCAGATTGCTGCCCCTGACCCAACCTTCCCTCTGTTTTCTGTGTGTATGCCATTATAGTCTCACTGTGGCCCTCCATGGTGTGTTGTGCTTCCAGTGCCTATCCCGCTGGCCTTCCATGGTTAACTTGCTGCTTCTGGCCTGCCCTCTTTTTTCCATGTGCAGGCCCCTATCCCCTCCCTCCTGCCTTGTTTGGTCTGTTGTCATGCCCCTGCCCCCTCCCTCCTGCCCTTCATGGTCCGTTATGCTGCAACTGTCCCTCCTGTCTGTCTGGTATGGTCAGCTTACTGCCCTTGCCTCTTTCCCCTCTACTCTCTGTTTTCGATGTGCATGGCCCTGTCCCCTCCCTATTGCTTTCCATGGTCGGTTGTGCTGCACTGCCGTCCCGCTTGCCCAGTGTGGTATATTATGCTTAGGCTTTCCTGTTTTCAGTTTGTATTTTGGGTAAATTCTAGTGGGGTTTTTTCAGTGTTTTCAACTGATTTCAATACCTTAAAAAAACAGTGGTTATCAGTGGTTACACATTTTCACGCCATTAAAAACAACAGAAACAGTGTTTGTCCAGTGTTTATGGAACGTTTTGCTTTTATTATTGCTTGCTTTCTGCACTGATAGTGCATTGTATATAGACAATGTATGTACAGTGTATACAAGGTCCAAATACATTTTTGCAAATCAAACTTATTGTAGTACACCATACAATACTTCTTCAGTGAGTCTTTGGTCATGTGCGCTCGCTCTTTCCTTCTCATGTAAACTTTTTCTGTGAAAAGGCCCTCTCAACATTGGCACATTGAGACAGGCAACGCCAAAACAGCAGTACATAATTTGCTAACTCTGGTCACAGACATAGCTTTCCATGCCAATACTGGTGCACTTGAAGATTGCGATTCTCTGGACGGGTTCTGCAACATTTGCTTTAAACTGGGCGCTTATGCCCTCAGAGTTATTGAAGCGGTCAAAAATGAAGCAGCACGTTTGAAACTACGGAGAAGATTCCCTTTACGGAGGGGATCTAGAACTTGTACAGAGTACCACAGTGAGGTTTCATTGACTTCAAATGCCATGGTTAGTGAAGGGACATTTCTATGCATCATTGCAAGCCATTTCTCATACATTGTAAAATAAAAGCTCCTGAATTTCTCTTCAACATTGCTTTGCTTACCAAGTGGCAAGCACTCTAACATGGAACATGTTGCAGTGTCAAATTCACTAAAGGTGTCGCCCAGCCTACTCTCAAGGAGATGTTTCACATCTACACCAATTATACTGAACACTTGGCAGACAAGAGTGTTTTCAGACTCTAATTTTTTTATTATGTCCATTACAGCGGTTATGTTTTCCTGTAAAAATCTAAGAATGCAGTAGAGTTTTCTTTTCTTTTCACATCACTATCAATATGTGACCGAAGGTCCTCACATTTCTTGCCTTTGGCATCATTACTCATCAAAAGTCTGTAAGCGGTTGCCACATGGATAATATAGCATTCACAGCCTCTTCCTTGGACTGAGAACCATCAGCTAAGTGTAAGTGAAACAGTTGGGATGACTCTTTCTTTGATGCCATACAAAGCACAAAATGAGAAATATTTGCGTTTTAGTTCCCGCGCATAACAAAACAGTGTATCAAAATGGACTAAAAAGTCAAAAGCATCCTTCCTTAACTCTGAAGATTGTAAGGATGCTTTCAGCATACCATCTAACAAGTGGCAAGGATCTCTTACAGGGAAGCACTTCAGCTCAGGTATCAGTTTTGACAGGTCATCAAACAACGTTTTCATATACGTACTGAATCACTGCAAATACAAACAATATCACTCCAATCTTTGTTGAACTTGAAAAGAACCTTTTTGCAGCAGCATTTCAAGTGACACTGCATTCCATGTTTTCCAAAAGTCTGGTGTCATGTTTTTTCCACTATCCCAGATGCTAGATGATAGAACTCTTTTCACATATACTTGTCACTATACCTTGCATTAAATGTTTAAAGCCTGAGGTGTTGGCAATTCACCTACTATCAATACTGACTCACTAGAAACTGGGGGTTGATGTATCAAGGGTTTTTACCCACTCTCTGTGGGTAAATGTGATGTCACATATTAGGAAAGATTCTTATGAAACCAGCCATTTTACCTATCAGTGAAAGAATCAAACGCAGCCAAAATATCAAATATGATTTTGATATTTCCTGATTCTATACAGTTTATAAAATAATTAAACAAGACCTAAAACATGCTTCTAAACCCTGCAACTTTAGACCAAAGACCACAAAACTGAAAAAATCAAAAGGAAGAAGAAACAATATTTTAGTGACATCCCTAAACAACAAAACTCAAGCAGAATAATGTTAGCACAGTCTTTCTTGCTGCTACCTTATATAACAATGTTACATTGCATTGGGCCCTTTAGGAAGAAAAAAAATGACTCTTTCACTCTCCTTTTCCTTTCTTTGAATGACATTTAGTTTGTGGTTGTACAGGTGTTTTTTCAGTGTTTATATATTTACACTGGTGAGGGCTATTTCCCTCTCGGTGGGGTTTTATCAGTTATTAAAGGTTTAAACCTAAAACCGGACAGCCTAATTATGCTGCTGCAACCTATGATGCCTGCCCTGTAAGGTCAGTTTGGTGCCCCTGCCCACCTCCCTCCTGCCCTCTGTTATCCGAGTCCATGTCCCTACCCCATTCCACCTGACCTCTGTGATCTAATGTACCATACTTGCCAGCATTTTGAACTTGGTAAGATTGAGATTCTGGAAACAAAAACCTGGGGAATTGATTTTTCCCATTGACTTACATTGACAAAGAGGAGATTTAGGCAGGAGACGGATCAAATAAAGCCCTTTTGGACGTAAAAACATTGGGAGTCTCCTGCCTGATCCGAGTTTGTTAGCATGTATGGTTGTACTGCCACTGCCTCTTCCTTCTGCCCTCAATGGTTTGTTATATTGCCACAGCCTCTCTTGCCTGTCCTGCATGGTTGATTTGTTGCCCCTGCCCACCTGTCCCCTGCCCTCCATGGTCCGTTGTGCTGTCACTGCCCCTCCTGCCTGCCCAGCATGGTCAACTTGTTGCCTCTGCAGCTTCCTCCCTGCCCTCAATTATCCGAGTCCATGCCCCTGACCTCTGCCTCCCCACAGTATTCTAATGAACAACTAGATTGCTAACATTCTATATATATTACAAAAGTGTGACACGCCTGATGTCATCTTGATGTAATCAAAACTGTAATACCTAAATCATTTCCTTTAGAAATCATGAAAATAAGAGGGTCTTATTCTCATAGAAATTATGGTTAGTGCTCCAAAAAACTAAAATGAGGACATATTTTCTGAGATCTCAAATATTTTCGATCTTGATGTTTTTTATTCAGTTGATCACTTGATTATATGTTACAGTTAGGGGAGAGGATGTGGCATTACAGTCAGAGCTGCAGACTTTGCAGCTGGGAAACCAGGTTTGAGTTTTGGCGTCACCTCATCCTGTGATTCTGCGCAAACTATGTAATCTCCCCATACCTAAAACCAAATGAATGTGTCCTTGTGTAATGAAACTGATACTCATGTAAAGAACTCCAAAACCTTCGGGTCAAATCTGTGCTATATAAAACTGCAAAAAAACTAAAACATTAAGGGGGAAATTAGCAAAAATGGCGATATTCATTGCTAACCGCGTTTAGCGCGAATTTTTTTATCGCCGTCGAACGCCGGAATCTATCGCCGTGTTAGCGGCGTATTAGCAACACGCCGCTAACAATCGATAGCTTCCCGCTCCGACGGGAATGGACGGCGATAGATATAGCCTGACGGCGATAAAAAGCCTGACGCTAACGTAAAAAAAGTGGCGATGGGCCAATCAGCGAAAGAATCGGATCGCTAATTGGGACCAGGCCTGCATTTCTCACGTTCAGCGGGAAAATGCACTACAAAAGGCCCGCTAAGCAGAAAAAAAAAATGGAAAATAGCAGAGGAGCCATGGATGAAGCTGGGACCAGTGCAGAGGCCAAAAACAACCCCACAAATACCCAGGAGGACCAGCAAGAGACCCATGTGAAGGCCAAAAGGAAGAGGAATCCCAAGTTCAGCCAGCAGGAAAACCAGGTCCTGATTGCAGAGGTGACTGAACACCAACAAGAACTGTTTGTCACCTCCACAGTGACATTGGCAAGAAAAAAAGAAATATGGCAGGACATTGTGTCCAAGGTGAATGCCGTCAGAGAGAGGAGGAGGACAGTGGACGACTGCAAGAAGTGCTGGCATGATACTAAGCGCAAGACCAAGGAGAAACTAGCAGCCAACCTGAAAGCAGCAAAGCAGACTGGAGGTGGGAGTCCAGCGCCACAGGAGGAGCTGGATGAGTTGGAGGAGCAGGTGTCCCGAGTCATCAGTGAGGAGACGGTGGTCGGAGTTGCGGGCCAGGATACTGCTGAACGTGACCAGACACAACAATAACAGGGTGAGTAACAACCAGGGACTGGGGGGACAGAGGTGGATGGGCACAATGGCACTCATGTACAATTAAATACATTGCAGTGCATACCCACAATTACTGTGGATCATGTCCTGGATACCCTTGTCCATGGTGGCATAGACACATATCACCCTACTCAAACAATAAATTACAAGACCCATACTGGCGGGCACACAGACTTGGAAATGTGCACAGAGAAGTAAGCCCAATATAGTCCAAGATCAACATCAGACCACAAAGTAAGTGCCACATCAAATGGCTAAGTGGCATATAAACTTGAGATGCGGCAGTGTGGCAAAATGGCCCCCTTGCCTCATCACCATGCATATACAAATCGTCTGCACAAGGACGCATCACTCTCTGATGCCAAAATGAGGATGCACTGTGAATGTGACTGATCATGTGCACGAAGAGGCATGCCACCACCAATGTCAGCACACCTGCAACATTGTGCACGTGTGTCTGAGTCTGTGCAAGGTTGTGTATGTGCAGTAAAGTCCACCTATATGCACATGCACATTCCTGCACACAACTCAGATACACGTACACAATGTTGCAGGTGTGCTGACATTGGTGGTGGTATGCCTACTTGTGCACATGATCAGTCAGATTCGCAGTGCATCCTCATTTTTCCGTCAGAGAGATGTGGCCATGTGCAGATGAATTGGATATGCGTGGTGATGATGCAAGGGGGAAATACTGACATCCTCCTGCATCACCAGGCAATGTGCCCCCTTGCCTGTTCATGAGATGCAGTCCTGTGTACACCAAGTGGGGAAGCATCTAGGGAGTCTGCATACCAGACACACATGCAATGTCACAACAAAGTGACCATGTAGGCCGCAGGATAAAAGATGCACATCCAAAAATGCACACAAACAGCAGACTTCACTCAAAGGGCGATGGAATACAATGAGCAGGGGGCTATGCCTACAACACCACAGTACGTGGACAATGCAGATCAGGAATGTGTCACACAAATAAGTACTGCATGCCTTGTCTGTGTGACATACTCACAGAACCACAATGTGCCTGTAAAGCAGTATGACAACCAAAGTATGACAACAAGCAAGGATAGCAAAGTTGCAACAATTAATACCAAGGCCCAAATGGCACCCTCAACCCTTAGGTCAAATTGCACTCCTCCACCCCCAAGTGCACACATCTGCCATACAGAAAACAGCATTCCACATCAGTCCTGATGTGAGTTGCCCATCACACCATCATGTGCAATTAAACTTAAATGTCTGGTAAGTCAACTGTGTTAGTGAACAAATATGCAGTCAGGTAGTTATCACCCACACGCTAAGCCAAGCATTGAATACCAGAACCAGGACAGCATGTATCATCTAGGGGTGGGCGGAATTTGCGTAGTCGCGTTACGCAAAGTTCTGCAAAACGGTAAAAAATCTCCGCGAGCTACGCAGAATTCCGCGAGCACGCGGAATTGCTGGTTCTGCCCGTTCGCGATGCGTTTTTCCTGTTCGGGGTGCTCTTTGCGTGCTTGGGGAGGAAATATCTCGCGAACTTGCCCATGCGGTCGCCAATTGGCGCGGCCATCTTGTTTCACTTGTCTCGCCCGCTCGCGATGTGTGTTTCCTGTTCGCGAACGCGGATGTCCGATGGCGTGTCCGAATGACGTGTTTGCGATCGCACACTCTCGCGGGATCGCGCGGCCGGCTACCAAAATCTCTTGGCGCACGCGAACGGATAGGAAAAGTCATCGGCGAACGCAGGGATCCCAGTAAGTCGCTCCCGCGCGCGCGAACACGCATTTTGAAAGCGTGAACAAGGAAAAAATTCAGGTACGCCGCGGATCGCGGAATTTTTGGCAATTCTGCGTTCTCTGCGGAATTGCCAAAATTCCGCAAATTCCGCGAGCGGAGTGGAATTTACCGCCCAGGCCTAGTATCATCCATTTCAGCAGCTGCATGGCACATACACAAACACACATCACCCTGCCATTTGCATCTCTTGTGAGGGTGGCAGTGACAAGGCCTGAGCACCATAAATAGGCATTAGGAAATGCACATACATCAAATCACGGACCACTCACACACCGCACGTGGGGTCAACCTTGAGGGTAATGGGTGTTGACACTGTCTGTTCGGACAGCAATAACAATAGAAACTCACGCTGCACCATACTCACAACGGGTAAGCCAACAGGAGGGCAGTAAGCAATGCATGCAAGATAAAACATGAAGGACGACATGCACACAAGACTAATCACAATAGACAAAGCTACCTGGATGCCCATGTGTACTACATAGTGCAGCACATGTTGAAACAGCAAGTAGGCTCTCATTGCTAATGTGCCTAAAGGGTTCCCTCCTCACACATAACTAATCTTGCACAAACACATGCACATATGCAGTACCCTGCAAAGCTGCGTATCCGTGAGCCACACTGACAAGGCAAGTGACAGTGCATGATGAATAGCATGCCTGCCAGCCCAACATATCAACATGGGGCAGGCCACCTCACTGAGGTGGCTGAGTGTGGACCACATCCTTAAAGGAGCAGGTCACACTCTGACACATCCTCGTGTACATACAACCCCTGACATAAACAAGACATTTGATGGCAAACAATGCACAAGTCTCCCAACTCTGACCAAGACCCATATTCCACCCAGCTTGCAACATCTCAGCATTGTAAATGCACAGAAGTGAAAGGCTCACTGCCTGAAAGGTATAACGGGCAGTAAAGCCCAAGCTGCAGGTGCCACTATCACACAATGCAGTGCACACACATGCAAATCTGAGCTCATCAACATTGACTACTATGTGGTACAAACTGCATTACTCACACAAATAAACAGAGGACACAACTGGTGCCGCTTGTGTGTAGAAATAGTACAATCACATTTGTCATAGCTGTAAACTGTGAGATGACAATGTACAACAACAACATCACATCCGTGATGTCCTCACAATATTCACTATCCTGCAACAAATAGGCATCTCCTCAAAAACAGTCTGAATGTACACTGTCCTGCAGTCTGCTTGTAAACTCATCCAATGCATGATCATACATGAAACACACTGTTAAACTGTATCTCCCCTATCACATTGCAGAGGGAGAGACACCACCTCCTAGACAGCTGACTGGCCCAACCTTCACTGATGACAAGGATGATTACCCCACCATAAATCAGGATGAACTTCAAAATCTGCTAGACTCCTTCAGCACCTCACCTCCAGGAGCAGGGCAACCCAGCAGCATCGTGGCAACCCCACCCCCTGTACAAACCAACCAGCAGCAAGCACCTCCCACCACAGCTGGCTCCCAGGACCTCGAGGACCCACATCTGGCCTTCCAACGCTGTGTGCTAGAGGTCCAGCGGGAGATGGCTGAACAGGTGCGGGTGGGGTTTGAGAGGCTGGCGGACAAACTTGATGCCATACGTGGGTGTCTGAGTCCCATCCGGGACCACATACAGAAGATCACGGATACCCACAGCCCGCTCGATGCTCTCCAACGGTCCATGGCTGACATTGCTGGAGTCATGATTCTGAGACAACAACAACTGTCTGGTCAGAGTGGCTCCAGCAATGTCAGCCAGGATTTGGGCAACATCCGTCAGATAATGGAGAGCATGGAGCGGATGCAGGCACAACAAATGGCTGCAGGGCTGCACACCAGCGCGATGTAGCTGGAATCTATCATGCCCTGCACCTGCTCATCACTGCATTGCTGCCCCAAGGTCCGGCGCCGATGAATGCTGCTGCTGCTTCTACATCCTCATCTCCCCCCCTGATGTGTCAGTGCCTCACAGTGCTGCCCCCACTATACCACCACCCACATGTGAGGCACATGACAGATCAGAGGACGAAGAGGAGGATGATAGTGCATTTGTGCTAAGGAGAAAGCGGTAGCATCCATCGACGCCAAAAGGCCTGTTTCTTCTTGGTGTAGGGCTCAGTATCATGCCACGGAACTTCATCTTCCACTGTCTTCCACTGCCCCCCGACAATCACCTTGGACCTCCACATGGACTGCCATATTATTTTTTCTTACCAATGACACTGCAATCAGCCTGCGGACTGAACTCTGCCTCTTCCCTTGGACCTGTTACCACCAAAGGACTCTGTCTGGCCCTCTAACGGGCATCTATGCAATGTGTGCTTGTATGGCCAAGCACTGGTCCAGTCTTCATCCTCTTAATGTAAATAAAAATCTTTTACTCACACAGATGTGTGTTGTCCATGACCAATCAAGTATAGAAGCCTGTACAAAGTGTATGGACACTGAATCCACCAGAAGGTACACCAAGGGAAAAACGAGCAATGTACATGTTTTACCTGACACAGATAGGCAGTGAGATGACCGGGTTTGTGTGAACTAGCTGTACCCTCATTGCTCCAAAACAACAATCTAGCAATATCCCAACCTAGCCCCATGTCCAGTAAGGAAATAGGCATGTGGGATAAAATGTCCAAGTCTGTTGCAGGCCACAAGTAGTGTCCACCTTAATAATTACAAACAATTATCTCTTGGCATATCTACTCACACTCTACGGGGTGGACAAAGCCTGGTGTGATGGTGCGCATTGCATGTCACATCCCAAGATGGTGCACACCATAATCACATTGATGAAGACACATAAGGGCACATGTCTACCATACACATATGGAACCACAATGTCTGCCTCAGTGAAGTAGAGTTGCCAATAGGGACTCACCCCAAAGTGCAATGCGTCAGTCAGCCCCTTCCTGTGGACAAACAATGCATACCAAATTTTGACCCCTCTCATGCTGTGACCACTGTGAGCGTATCAGGCAATGTGTCTAGGGATGTGTGGTGCACTGCACTTAGCATATAGTCCGATGCAAGGCCAACATTTCAAGGGTGGCATCACTATGAGGCAATGCCAGAAGTAACAGCTTGGACAAGTGGCTATGACACTGTCACTACAGGGAGCAATGCAACATTTCCCCCCTTGTGTGCAGCAGAACAGTGTGCCCGCACCAAAACGTTAGCTGGGACAAAATCATAACTTGACAAATTAAGGGAGTCACGAAAGGCATTTAGGAGAAGTGAAGTCAGTATACCTAACTGTACTACTCCTAAATGACATTTGTGAATACCGTAAAATGTAAAGTCATTACTTACTCTCAGATGACTTTTGTGAATCTGGAACACTGTTGTGCCATGTGCCATTCACAATTGACACACAAACTTAATAAATCATGCATGGCCCGGAGATTGAGCGTCCATGCCCAGGAATATATAATTCTAAGGAAGCTGACATACTGGCACTACGCAGCAAGTGTGCCAAGGTCTGTGCAATGTAGATGGACTCTGCGCCAGGAGCATCTGATATGCAGGTGTGTGACGGAATCTGTGGTACCCGGCGCATACATCCATCCCCATGATGGATAACAGTAGCTAATTCGATTTCCTCTCAATGCCATGTCTCTAGGTTGTGTTTGAAATGGGCAACAATGTGCTGTCCAACTCCGTGAGTCACACTTAAGATGTAGAACGTCACAAACAACTGTCCCTAGACTAGGCCTTAAATTCTACTTGCCACCCTGTCATCCATGCAAGTTCACTGTGCCCAGATCTAAGGTATCCTGACACAATACATCCTGCTAAGTAACATGTCACGGCCAGACTTACACATGCCATGGATTGTCCAGTGATGGTATGATTTGCATTCAAGGGAATAAGCCACACTCCCCAACATCATCCCTGACATAAGTGCAAGCAGAAATCCAAATTATTAAACATTTATTAGAACAGCAAAAATAATGAACTACCCTAAACTAACACTGATCACTAGAACTACTACTGAAATCTAAAATAACTTGAAATTTCTTACTTACCTAAACTATCTACCCTAACTAATCCTAAACAATCAACAACATATCTTAGACATCAACCCCCTCCCACCCTTAAGGCACACCACAAGACAGGACAAAGACATCTAAGCTATACATAAACCAACTACACATGTAACCTACACAAAGATATATTTTTTGTATATATTGTTTTAATCTTTTTTTACAACAAATACATCAACCCCCCCCACCCAAAGGAAAAGGAAACTTAGCCCCAAATACTGCATAATAATACATATCTAAAAACTACCTTAAAATCTAACACTAACTATGACCTACACTAAAGCTACACTACCTAACAATTAAAAAAACTAACCTAACACTACCTAATATCACAAGTTAAAACATTGGGGGAAGGGAGAAGAGGGGGATGGGGTCCAACATGTCCAGGCATCATGGCAGTCCAAGGTGTTTTTTCATGTCTGTTAAATGTCTGTTCAGATCCGACATTTCCCGCCTGATCTCTGCCAGAAATGCATTGTTGTCATGCTGGATCCTCCTGTCCCTCACTGTGAATGGCACCACCTGATCAGCAGGTGCAGGTGTGACTGTCCCTTGGGGGGGCGTGGCCGTAGGGGGATGGGACACCTGTCCAGGCTGGGACCCACCACTGACGCCAGAGGGGCCTGGGATGGCCTGTGTGCCATTTTTTTTTTTTACATTTTTTTTTATTGCATTTCAAATTACAAAAAGCACGACCAAAAGATACATATAATTTAAAACAAAAACAGATCACATAGACCATAAGCAATTATGGAACACAAAAGGTTGAAACGTGACATAGTGGCAGGCAGGGGGAGGAGGAGAAAAAAATCACAATTGGCGCCTTGACAAGGGAACCAAGTTACACTCAAGGCAATATACAATAAAGAGGCATCATGGGCAGACATATATAAATACATGGCAGTGTCAAATCATCAGCAGGACTATATCAGGGCTTTAGACAGTACATGAGTGCAGCAAGACTTCTTTAAGCAACTGACTCATCTTCAGATGTTTGCTGAGCCAGGCGGTACTGAGCATACAAACCCCAGAAGCTCTTAGGGCGGTTACAGGGTGGGAGCATTTCGTTATAAACATCTGATTGAGTGTTGCAATAAATCATATCCCGCTCCCATTCTACAATAGTAGGTGCAGGACCCCTCATCCATCGCATCGCCAGCCGACGCTTTGCTAATAGAAGGCCCATCGCCACAAGTTTCCGCACATTTTTCCGGAGGTGCTTAGTGTACCCTAGGAGTGCCAGCATAGGTTCCGGTTTGAGGGTGATCCCAATTATGTCAGACAAGACCTGGAAGATCCTACCCCAATAGGCTTCTATCTGAGGGCACTGCCAAGCCAGATGAAAGAACCCAGCCCCCTGCACACCGCAACACTCACAGTTATCAGAGTCCCGCAAACCATACCTGAAGAGACGTAGAGGGAATAGTAAACTCTATTTAAAAATTTGAAATGTGCCAATCTATGACGACCATTTATGGAGATCTTGCGAGTGACTTCACAACAATAGGACCATGCGTCATCCGAAATCGGGACGCCCATGTCTCACCTTGCTGTGAACAGAGGACTTAGCGGCTAAAGCCAAGGCATAAAGTCTAGATATCAGTTTACCAGGAGTTTGGGAACTCAGAAGTGTAGTCAAGGGTGGGATGTCCATAGGCTCTAAGAGCTCATCCCCAAGGACTGCTCTCATAGCATGCCAGGTTCTAAAAAAATGAAATTTCGTTAGTGCCGAATGTGAAGTGGCATCTCCAGCCACCTCTACCCATGTGCCCACCCTTCCGTGTTTAAACAGATCTCCAATTTATTTAGGGAGCATAGTGTGCCCCTCTCCGAGCTGAGCACGAACCACTGGCACCACTCCACCCGTTGCCGAGGCGAATACAATTGTGCGCCATTGTACAATCTGAGAAGTGCATTCCACGCGTGGACTGTGGAGTTAATCGAGTCGAGAATTCCACAACGTCTCGTGGGCGCCTGAGTGAGGAAGCGAGGCAACGAGTGCGGGGCAGCAGCGACCCTTTCTATTTTGAGATGAGGAAAATGGTGGGGACTATGCACCCAGCTGTAAGCATGAGAGGCCTGCGCAACCCTATAGTAAAGTTCAAGATTTGGGGCACCCAAGCCGCCAGCTGTATATGGGAGCATAAGAGTATCCAAAGCGACTCTAGAAGATTTCCCCGCCCACGCAAGCTTAGTCATCAAAGAGCGAAGTTCTCGGAACAGGTGCTGGGGTACCACTATGGGGATATTGACAAACAGAAAAAGCAGGCGAGGGAGCACTATCATCTTCATTAATGAGACCCTACCAGCCAGGGACAACGGGAGCCGAATCCATCTGTCGATATCATCGCCAAGTTTATCAATTACCCTCCCGTAATTAGCCTTAAGAACCACGTCTGCATCAGAGTGGACCTGGATGCCCAGATAACGTACCGGGTCGGACGTCCATTGCAGTGGGAAGTCCAGTGGGAACTGGATCGTGGTGGGAGTCAATGGGAATATTATGGATTTGTCCCAGTTAATCTTAAGGCCAGACAGTCCCCCAAAGCGCAGTACCTCTCGTATGACAGGAGCCAAATGTACCTCGGAATCACGAACATATAAAAGGGTTTCATCCGCGTAAGCTGAAGTGATTAGATTGTAATTAGGAAAGCGAAGCCCTCTATGCCCATGATACACGCACAACGCCCGCAGCAGGGGCTCAGCAGCCACCGCGTATAATAACGGGGATAAAGGGCACCCTTGTCGGGTACCTCTAGCAATTTCAAATGGAACTGAGACTGCGTCGCCAGTGCGAACCCTGGCCGATGGCAAATTATATAGCACCGAGATCAACTGCAGAAAAACCTCCCCGACGCCCATGCGATGCAGCACCGCATGCATGAACTTCCATTCAATTGAATCGAAGGCCTTTTCGGCATCCAGAAAAACTGCAGCCGCCTTAACCTCAGGCTGAACATGTTGCATAGCGTCAAATACTGTGCGGAGGTTATACGAGAGCGTGCGCCCAGGCATAAAACCAGCCTGCTCAGGGCCAATCAGTTGAGGAAGAAGCGGGGACAGACGGTTGGCAAGTATTTTCGCATAAATTTTGGTGTCAACGTTGAGTAGCGAGAGCGGACGATAGGAAGGACACCTACGGGGGTCCTTATCTGGCTTTAACAAAGTGATGATCAGCGCCTCACGCATAGAAGAAGGCATTATACCATCCGCAGCCATCTCATGAAATAAAGTTATAAGGTGCGGAATCAAAAGATCACTGAAACCCTTATAGAAGGTGACCGTTAGGCCGTCCATCCCGGGGGCACTGCCCTCCCGCATCGAGCCCAGAGCTAGCCGGACCTCCGAGGCCTCAATAGGACGCATCAAGAATTTGCGTTGCCAATTCTGTAACCAGGGGAGTTGAATATATTCTAGATAGTGTGCTATGTCGTCATCGCTAGGGGAAAGCTTAGAACAATAAAGCTCCTGATAATAGGAGCGAAACTGTTCGTTAATTCTAGTCCGGTCCGTCAGGACTGCACCCTCATCATCCATCAGCTCAGCAATGCCCCCAGAGTCCATGCGGCAGCGAGCTAATGCCGCCAATACCGAGCCCGGGTGATCAGCCTCTCCATAGAGTCTGGCTGAGGCATATTTGCCCATATGCTTGACCTCATTGTCAGCCTCCTCTTGAAAGTCAGCTAACATGGCTTTCAATTGCTCGCGCAAATCAGGGTCATCTCCAAGTACCAAGCGAGCCTCCAGGTCGGAAAGGCGGGTCTCCAACAAAGCAAGGCGACCTCGAATAGACCGTAGAACACCCGCATGCTTGCTAATGGCAACGCCTCTTATAAAAACCTTGAACGCCTCCCATACCGTGGCGAAGGAGTCAACCGATCCCACATTAATGTCAAAAAACTCCGAGATCGCGTCACGCAACTCAGAGTTAAAGACTGAGTCCAATAATGAATGAGGGGGAAAGCGCCACAAAAAAGGGGGAGGAGAGCGCGGAGGCACCGAGATAGTTAATGTAAGAGGCGAGTGGTCCGAAAAGGAACGAGCCAAAATCGAACAATCCCGGACTCTAGATAACATAGTCTGTGAGATGAACCAGTAATCTATGCGCGTGTGCGTATCATGCTGCGCCGAATAGTGTGTATAACCGCCACATGCACTAGATCGAGACCTCCATACATCAGCCATTTGAAGTTGCAACACAATATCTGTTACAGCCTTCGCGGCCGCAGATAAGGGGTGAGAAGGGCCCTTCGAGCGGTCTAAAGACGTGTCTAATATGCAATTAAAATCCCCCCCCAAAACACCGGGAGGGGTAAGCGAATTTTGAATAGGGAAAAAAGAGACTGATAAAATCTCGGATCATCATAGTTCGGACCATAGGAGTTTACTATCAAAAACTCCCACTCAGGGCCATAACACCTAGACACAACATACCGACCCGCCGGATCCGTTTCATATTTCTCCAGCTTAAGACCGGCTTTGGGATTGAGCCATGTCAGCACCCCCCTAGAGTGAGAAGTAAAGCAAGCAGCATGACAAGTGCCAGCTAACCTGCTACCTGTGAGTAGTGCACACCCAGGTTGTAGGTGCGTTTCTCTTAATAAGGCTACGTTGATCTCTTTACGTTTCAAGTAGGCAAATATTTTCCGCACCTTGCGGTGGTCGTTTAAGCCCCGAACATTCCATGTCATAAAAGTGAGTTTTCTAACCTGGCTTCTGCCAGCAGTGTAGTCTGTCATGTAACCTGAAAGTGCACATAGTGTAAGCCCCCTCCATGGCCCCATGCCACACCCCCCCAAGCATTAGGAAAAAAGGACATGTGATCTGTAAAACAAAAGGGGAAATTAAACCAAAAAGACATTCCCGCCCCCACCCACGCTCTGCACATCCCAACTTTGCAGAGGCGAATTTCAGCCCACCCAAATACTGCCAGCAACCATCCATAACACATACACATCACAATTACCACAATAACCCCCTAGAAAAAGAGGAAAACAGCGGGTCACGCAATGGGGCGGATGTTACCCAACAACACAAGCTAGTACAGCCCACCACCGCAACACCGCAAATCGGTCATTAAGCTTCATAAAGAATGACATGCATCAATAAGGGAACAACTAAGCAGCCGCTTAGGATGTATGATTTAGGTACCGGTAAGCAACATGGGGCCGTCGCCCGTTCATATGCATATAATTCCACGCTCACCCAGAACACAGAAAGGAGGGAGGGGAGGCCAGAGAAGGGACAAAAAAGCATTTCCAATGCAAATAAACAATACCACAGTCGTCCCAACCAGTCCCCTAGGACATCAATCCGCAGAACATTGGACATGTACCCCATAACATAATAATAACATCACACTGGGCAAATCAAATCAGTGCACCGTCAATAATACTATCACACCCTCTTAGTCATTGTCACTAAGTCCTCCAGCACCACCAGCTGCAGCGGGAGTATCACTCTGCTCCTTCACACGCCTGCCCGCTCTTTCCCAGTCTTTAAACGCTTTCTGGAGGGACTGAGGGTCAGAATAGATCCTGGGTTTACCATCAAATAGGACTTTGAGGCGTGCCGGATAGAGCATAGCATACTCTATGTGCTGCTCACGCAGTTTGCGCTTTAGGGGAATAAACTGTCGTCTGGCCTCCTGCACTTTCAAGGTGAAGTCCGGGAACAGAGAAAGGGAGGCCCCCTCATATTGCAAGGTACCAAGTTCTCTTGCCTTACGCAGCACAGCGTCTCTGTCTCTGTAGCTTAAGAGTTTTGCAATTATAGGCCGAGGAGGGGCACCCGGCTGAGGGCGAGGGCCAAGTGAGCGATGCGCCTTTTCCACAACAAACAGGTGAGAGAAGGTGTCCGCACCCAGCAAAGTCGTAAGCAATTTCTCTACAAAGGTTTCCATATTCCCTGTGGCCGTAGACTCTGCCAGGCCCGTGATGCGAAGGTTACTGCGCCGCGACCGGGCCTCCAAATCCTCAGCCCTGTCGCGCAAGGTGGACAATGCACTTTCAACTCGTTTCTGGGCACCGCAAGAGTCAGACTGAGCCTCCTCAACCTCCGCAATACGGCGCTCTGCCATATCAAGACATTCGGAATGCTTATCAACCCTCTCCGACATCCTATCCATCCTGTAGGCTAGCGTGTCAATTTTTGAGTCAATGGGAGAGAGACCCTTCTGCATGGATGCAATAATCTGTTTAATGTCACTCACTGGGTCATTAGTAGGCGCATCTGACTCCGTTAACACGTTGTCCACCGCATCTTCATAGCGCCGAGACTTGCGCTGCTCAAAGTTAAGCTTTGGTTGAGATTTGTCTGGCTTCCCCATCACGATAGTGTTAGACTTGGCATTTTTTGGTGTGTTTCCCCTGACTTTTGCTTTCTGACCTCCCGGTTTGGACTCTGTTTTTGCTGGTGTAATGATTCTGCGCACTTTCCTCACTGCGGTCCAGTGGGAAAGTGCAAGTGCTCCTGTATAAAATGCGTTATGGATTGGTGTTTCCATGATTGGCCTATTTGGTTTATGTGTCAGTCCCTTGTAAAGTGCACTGCGAGTGCCAGGGCCTATAGACCAAATGCTGTTGGTGGGCTGCAGCACTGGATTGTGCCACCCACGCAAACAGCCCGTAAAGTGTAACTCGGGCCTGCCACCGCAGAGCCTGTGCGCAGCCTGGGGCTGCCATGTCGACTTGGCAAGTGCACACACTTGCAAGTCCCTAAACCTTCCCTTTGCTACCTGTTAGTCACCCCTAAGGTAGGCCCAAGGTACCCCTGTGGGCAGGGTGCGTTGTATGCGAAAGGTAGGACATGCCCGGGTGTGTGCGGCATGTCCTGATAGTGACTTACAGCCTAGTTCGTTTTCACTATTGCAAGGCTACCTGTTCCCCCTAGGCCAGAACGGGCAGTTTTGATTATTACAGCTTATAATCCTAACTGACCCCGGGAACATGGTAGAAATTCGAGTTTAGT
This sequence comes from Calotriton arnoldi, assembly GCA_963921515.1. Lineage (NCBI taxonomy): Eukaryota > Metazoa > Chordata > Amphibia > Caudata > Salamandridae > Calotriton > Calotriton arnoldi. Next base: position 304,777 of record CAWUFW010012687.1, on the reverse strand, counting down.
ATGCCTGGACTCAGAATGATAAAATGCAGCTTTGAGTGAAGTTGGTTTTAACATTCTGTGTTTGAAAATACCACTTTTAGAAAGTGAGTATTTTCTTGTCTAACCATCCAAGCCTGCCTCTGCGAGGTTGTGTATTCCTTGTCTGGAGTGTGAGTGACAGGGGCTGGGGGATGCCAGGAGACAGGGTGAGTCAGCACAGGGCTGGATAGCAAGATCTACATGTAGATGGGTGGGAGGGGTCGCACCTGGGCCCTGAATAGGACAGTGCCTTCCCTCCACAATGCTGGCTCCACCTCCTGTGGTGCGTCTGATGTCCCTGGCCTACTCACTGAAAGAAGGGACGGAGACTTGTCAACAAAGTGCTCCAGAACTGGTTTGGACTAGGCAAAGGCCTCTCTGCCTTCAGAGAACAAAGGAATTTGGGATATAAATATTGGGGCCCTGACCCCATGAATTTAGATCTCGCCGGAATCAAGGAACCTGCCAAGACGAAGAGCTGGAAGAGCTGCCAGGAGGAGTACTGCCCCTTTGCTGTGTTGTTGCTTTGTTAGGTTGGCCTGCAGTTGCTGCTTCTGTCTTGGGCAGTGAAAGGACTGGACTGAACTTTCTACAAACTTGTGCTGAGTATCTCCAAGGGCCTGGAACCGAGCTGGCCTCCTGTTAAGAAGTCTCAGGGACTGCAAAGACTTCACAAGCCTCTGGGTACCGCTTCTGGAACGCTGTTTCAGTTGCCACAGAGGAAGGGAACTGCAACCGACTCCGTCAACCGAATCCATCCCTGACCGGGGACCTGTTTGCACCGCAGACCGCATCGCCCCGCTTCGCATCGCAACCCTGGTCTCACCGTGGGCGACGTCTGACGCCGCCAGCACCGAGCCGCTGCTTGCACCGTGACCTGTGGGCACCGCAGTTCGCATCGCATCGCTTCACTGTGCCAGCCGGACCAGACCGACGCTGTCGCTGCAACTGGCTCAAGAGTCGAGACCGCACCGCATTTGGGACACCGCTCGCACGTCTGCGACGCACCGCTCCGACTCGCACCGCTGTCCGACGCCAGCTCCCGCACTCCGGCTAGGTCGCCTGCTTCGCAACCTGTCAGCACCGCATCGAGCATCGTCTCACCCTGCATCGCACGCCTTGGACTCACCGACTCCGTCTGCACGACGCTCATCGAGCCGCTGCCTGCACCGCATCGAGGGACACCGCACCTTGCATCGCTCCGTCTTGCACCGCAACCGCGACGAACGCCGACCGGCTCGTACACTCCGTACCAGCCACAACGAGAAAGGTACTGTTACCGAGTCTGTTCACGACTCTGCTGGCCCGTATCGACGCGGTCGGCTGGAACTGTTAGACTCTGTGGTTTTCAGCATCACGGTAGGCTCGGAAGGAGCTACCGACTCGTACGAACTTTGCTTTTGTGCTATTCCTGCAAAGAAGAAGTTACCGTATCAAGCATTCATTCGTAAAGTATAGTATTGTGGATTTTTGTCGTAATTGGTCTTGTCTTGAGTATATAAAATATTGGTTATTTTTCTAAACTGGTGTGGTGTCCGTTTGTAGTGCTTACACTGTATTACTGTTGGTTATGTGCAAATGCTTTACACACTGCCTCTGAACTAAGCCCGACTGCTCGTGCCAAGCTACCACGAGGGTGAGCAGGGGTTACTTCACGAGTGGAACACCCTTACCCTGACTAGGAAGAAGGGTCCCTACTTGGACAAAGGTGCAAGCCCTTGCCAACTAGAGATCCCATTTCTAACATTGGTTGTCAGCGGTGAGGATAGGACTTGTGTTTGCACTTGACTTACAGTGATTGGTGTGCACTACTACCATATCGCAGACCATTACGTACCACATACTGGTTCTTTTTCTTTTGGCCTATTTTTGATCTTGCCAGTTTTCAATTCACTACTTTTGTCATGCCTGAATCAATTGCATCATCCGTTGCATCTCTGGAAGTTATCTTTGAAGAGGATAGGTTGGAATCCTACGCCGTAAAGGAGCTACGAGCGATTTGTAAAAACCTGAAAGTCCAAATTAAAGGCCTCACAAGGAAGGAGGAGCTACAGAAGGCGCTGAGGGCCTGGGTAGCAGCCAGACATGCCAATGGGCAGCCTGGTAATCTCAGTGAGGAGGTGGAGGAGCCTATTTCCAGGGTGGATGTGCTTTTGGGTAGGGGGAACCCGCCAGGTCAGGCAGCAGCAGTCTGTCCCCAGAGGAGCTGGAGGACAGGCGGGAGGCAAGGCAGTTTGAGCTGCAGAAGCTCAGGCTGGAGAGTGAGCGGGAGGAGAAGAGATTGGCCATAGAGGAGAGGAAGATGCTCTTAGAGCATGAGAGAGAACTGAAGGAGCTAGAACTTAGGAGTAAGTCAGGCTCAGATGGTGGCAGCAATTCGTCCAGAAAGGCAGACAGGATTGTGCACATTCCCAAGAACGTAGGCAAGGAGTTCAAGAAGGGGGATGACATACAAAGGTGGTTTCAGGGTTATGAGGCAGCCATACACATGAATGGGGTCCCTGAGGAGAATTGGGGAGCAGGATTGTGGCCACTTTTCCCAGAAGAAGCAAGGGATGCTCTGATAGCTTTGGGTAAGGGGTATCACCTCACCTATGCTGACATGAAGGATGCCCTTCTCACGAAGTATGGTCTTACTCCTGAAAAGTACAGGGATCAGTTCAGGTCCAGTAAGAAGTCGGATGCCAACACTTGGTTGGAATGTGTGGATGTGTTCTGCAGGTCTCTGGATGGTTGGGTGAAGGGCAGTAGTGTAACAGATTTTCAGGGGCTCTACAACTTGATTGCATGGGAGCACTTGTCTAGTCTATGTTTTGCAGATCTGCGCCAGCACCTAGTTGATAGTAAGCTAACTGACCCCAGGAAGCTTGCTATGGAAGCGGACCGCTGGGTGAGTACCAGGGTCCACAAGAAAGCGTTTGGGGGAGACTCAGCCAAAGGTGGGCAGGGTCCCCAGCAGAAAGGTGGGGGGGACAAGGGTAAAGCACAGGAGTTCTCTAAAGGGCCCCAAACTAGTACCCAGGGTAAAGGTTCCCAGCCCCCGGTGATAAGAAGAAAGGGGTCTCTACAGGGAAGCCTGTTGAGACCGGCCCCCACAAGTGTTATGCATGTGACCAGGTAGGTCACTTTAAGGGGACCCCAAGTGCCCAAAAGGGACACAGCCACCCACCGGTGGACAGTCCAAAGTGTTGGCTAGTGTAGCGCTCGGGGAGGAGGGGTGCCCACAGGAGGGTGGGGATCCCGCAGAAATGACCCTTGTCTCACTCGGGGACAGTGAGATGGTCCCAGGAAACCAGGTGCCCCCTAACACAAAGAAATATAGCACCTGGGTGACCATTAATGGGAACAGGGTAGAGGCTCTCAGAGACACTGGAGCCAGTGTGACCTCAGTCCGGTGTCACCTGGTGTCTGAGAAGCAAGTAGTCCCAGGAGCATTCCACCAAGTAGTTGCTGTCGACAACTCAGAGCGCCAATGTATGGTGGCGCAGGTTCCCTTTGAATGGGGGGGTCTCAGGTCCCTTGAGGGTGGTTGTGAGCCCTACCATGCCTGTAGATTGTCTGCTAGGAAACGACCTGGAGCAGTCCTCATGGAAGGAGGTTGAGCTCAGGTCTCACTTGGAGATGCTTGGGTTGCCAGAGTGGGCATGCGTGTCTACTCGGTCAATGGCAGCCAGAAAGGGTGATCAAGAGGACTTGGAGCCTGAAACAGTGGCCCAAGTCCCTGCCAAGAGAAAGGGCAGGGGGCGCGGGAAACCGGCCCCCGAAGTTCCCACGGACCGGGAGGAGGCGGACCTCGAGGGGACGCCCGGTGCCTACAGGGGAGCAGGTAGCCGAACTGGGAGACATCTCTGAGCTGACCCATTGGCAGCAAGAAGGGGGTCCCACCAGGGAGGAGTTCTGCAGGGAGCAGAACGAGTGCCCTACTCTGGAGGGTATGCGGCGGCAGGCTGCAGACCAGGCAGCTGGTAATCAGTCCGGGTCACATCTGATCTACTGGGAGAGTGGTCTCCTATACAGTGAGCCTAAGGTTGCTGATCCTGGGTCAGCACGTGTGCTGGTGGTACCCCAGCGCTTCAGGACCTTCCTACTGGGTCTGGCTCATGACGTGCCTTTGGCAGGACATTTGGGGCAGGACAAGACCTTTGACAGGCTTGTCACCCACTTCTTTTGGCCCCAAATGCGAAGGCAGTCAGATGCACACTGTAGGTCTTGCCAAACTTGCCAGGCACGTGGTAAGAGTGAGAGGAAGGTCAAAGCTCCTCTTAACCCTGGGCGTAGTTTACATAGTAGCACTTCACGTAGCTACGTGAAGTACATTTTGAACTACACGTAGCTATGCAAATTGCATAGTGCGTAGCTGTGTACTTGACTGCACTGTACAATAATTGCCAAAGGCATCTTGCACAGTGCAAGTTAAGATAAAATAAATATCTCTCTCTTTATATGCTAAAATGCATATAGCATTTTACAAAAGTGAAATCAATAAATTAACAAGCAGTGAGAGAGGTGATGATTTTGGTATCCTCCTAACCTAGGGAGAGAACCAAGCAGATGCCTTGAAAACAAAAGCACATCTTTTGAACGATTCAGTGGTGGTCCCATCCTCTTAGGACCACCCCAAGCACAGTTATTGGCAAAAATACAATCCCAACCAAAGGCCCTGCAAAGCATTATGGGACAAGATTAGCAGTGGGCAGTGAATATTATAGTATCCAATATCAAAATAATTCTACAAAGAGCTGCAGTTCCACTAGTCGTTACTAGATGTCCCTCACGAGTCAAATGCAAAAGCTTCCTGAAAGGATTTCAATGCTTTTGCATTTGACTCGTGAGGGACATCTAGTAACGACTAGTGGAACTGCAGCTTGATGTATTAATAATTTCAATGCTTTTGCATTTGACTCGTGAGGGACATCTAGTAACGACTAGGTGAACTGCAGCTCTTTGTAGAATTATTTTGCTATTGGACACTATAATATTCACTGCCCACTGCTAATCTCGACCCATAATGCTTTGCAGGGCCTTTGGTTGGGATTGTATTTTGCCCATAACTGTGCTTGGGGTGGTCCTAGGAGGAAGGACCACCACTGAATCGTTCACATGATATGCTTTTTGTGTTCAAGGCATCTGCTTGGTCCTCCCCCGGTTAGGGGAACCCAAAATCATCACCTCTCTCATTGCTTGATATTTTCATTGTCAAAGTTCACTTTTGTGAATTTGTTATATGCATTTTTAGCATAGAAAATTGCTTTAACAAAGCATTTGTATGTGTTTAAAAATACTGCTGCTACGCTATGTTGATTAGCAGAGTTTTTACTCTGCTACGTGCAATTTGCGTAGTGCGTAGTAACACAAGCTTTGCATGCTCCGTGAGCGTAGCAAAGTATTATGCCCAGGGTTACTCTCCAACCTTTTCCTGTTGTTGGAACACCCTTTGAAAGGGTAGGGATGGATATTGTGGGGCTACTGGATCCCAAGACAGCCATGGGCAACAGGTACATCCTGGTCTTGGTGGACCATGCCACCCGGTACCCGGAGGCAATCCCTCTCAGGACGACGACGGCGCCAGTGGTGGGCCGGGCGTTAATGGGGATCTTTTCCCGTGTGGGATTCCCCAGAGAGGTGGTTTCTGATAGGGGGACCAATTTCATATCGAAGTATATGACATCCCTGTGGAAGGAGTGTGGTGTAACCTACAAGTTCACCACTCCTTACCACCCACAAGGAAGCGGTCTGGTGGAGAGATTCAACCAGACCTTGAAAGGCATGATCAAGGGTCTAACAGAACCCATGAGGCGTAAGTGGGACGTCCTCTTGCCATGCCTACTCTTTGCATACAGGGAGGTGCCTCAGAAGTCTCTTGGGTACAGCCCCTTTGAGCTCCTGTATGGCCACCCTGTCAGAGGACCTCTGAGTTTGGTAAAGGAAGGCTGGGAGGCAGCTCCCAGGAAAACTCCCCAGGATGTATTTAGCTACATGCTGGCCTTTAGAAACCAAATTGCCCGCTTCAGGAAACTCGCTCAGGCGAACCTAGAAGCAAGCCAGGAAGAAATGAAGAGATGGTATGACCAGAATGCCACTCTGGTCGAATTTCAACCTGGGCAGAAAGTGTAGGTCATGGCCCCAGTGGCACCTTGTGCCTTGCAGGACAAGTGGACTGGGCCATATGAGGTAAAGGAGCGCAAAAGTGACGTCACCTACCTGGTGGATTTGCAGGCTCCAAGGAACCCTTTGAGGGTCCTTCACGTGAACCGCCTCAAGCCCCACTTCGAGAGGTCCGAAGTGAGTATGCTCTTGGCGACAGATGATGGGGTGGAAGAGGAGAGTGAGCCTCTCCCTGACCTCCTGTCTACCAAGGAGCATGATGGGTCAGTAGAGGGTGTGATCCTCTCCCCTACTCTGACTCAGGAGCAGCAGAGGGACTGTCGCCAGTTGTTGGGACAGTTCGCCCCACTGTTCTCTCTGACCCCCGGTGTTACTCACTGGTGTACCCATGACGTGGACACCGGTGACAGCCATCCTGTGAAGCACAAGATTTACAGGTTGACTGACCGGGTCAGAGCCAGCATCAAGGAGGAGGTCTCTAAGATGTTGGCGTTAGGGGTGATTGAGCCCTCCCACAGTCCTTGGGCCAGCCCAGTGGTCTTGGTCCCAAAGGCTGCGGCGCCCGGTGCCACTCCAGAACTCCGGTTTTGTGTGGACTACCGTGGGCTCAATGCCGTCACCAGGACTGACGCGCACCCCATCCCCAGAGCTGATGAGCTCATTGATCGGTTGGGAGCTGCCCGGTTCCTCAGCACGTTTGATTTGACGTCTGGGTACTGGCAGATTGCCTTAACCGATGGGGCCAAGGAGAGATCAGCATTCTCAACCCCAGAAGGTCATTACCAATTCCGGGTGATGCCCTTTGGGTTGAAGAATGCCCCTGCCACCTTTCAGAGGTTGGTCAATCAGGTGTTGGCTGGGCTGGAGGATTTCAGTGCTGCCTACCTGGATGACATTGCTGTGTTCAGTTCCAGCTGGGAAGAACATTTACCGCACCTTGAGAAAGTGTTGAGGGCTCTGCAAGGTGCAGGCCTCACGATCAAGGCCAGTAAGTGCCAGATCGGGCAGGGTTCGGTGGTGTACTTGGGACACCAGGTAGGAAGCGGCCAGGTGGCGCCCTACAGCCCAAGATTGACACCATTCTGGCTTGGGAACCCCCAAGACCCAGACAGAGGTGAGAGCCTTCTTAGGTCTCACCGGTTACTATAGGAGATTTGTTAAGGGCTATGGCACCATCGTTGCCCCCTTAACAGAGCTGACCTCTAAGAGGCAGCCCAGGAAAGTGATCTGGACTGAGTCCTGCCAGAAAGCTTCTGATGCCCTGAAGGCAGCCATGTGCACGGCGCCCGTGCTCAAGGCACCTGACTTCTCCAAAGAATTTGTCGTGCAGACTGACGCTTCAGAGCATGGTGTGGGAGCGGTGCTCTCACAACTGAACGAAGAGGGCCTGGATCAGCCTGTAGTCTTCCTTAGCAGGAGACTACTTCCCAGGGAACAGAGGTGGAGTGCCATAGAAAGGGAAGCTTTTGCTGTGGTCTGGTCGCTGAAGAAGTTGAGACCATACCTGTTTGGGACTCACTTCCGGGTTCAGACAGACCACAGGCCCCTCAGATGGTTGATGCAAATGAGGGGTGAGAATCCAAAACTGCTGAGGTGGTCCATCTCCCTACAGGGAATGGACTTTACGGTGGAACACCGTCCTGGTACAGAACACGCCAACGCAGATGGTCTGTCCAGGTTCTTCCGCCTTAGTGAAGAGAACTCCAATGGGGTTGGGTAGTTCTCCCTACTTTCAGCTGGAGGGGACATGTGTTAGACTTGGCATCTTTTGGCGTGTTTCCCCTGACTTTTGCTTTCTGACCTCCCGGTTTGGACTCTGTTTTTGCTGGTGTAATGATTCTGCGCACTTTCCTCACTGCGGTCCAGTGGGAAAGTTCAAGTGCTCCTGTATAAAATGCGTTATGGATTGGTGTTTCCATGATTGGCCTATTTGGTTTATGTGTCAGTCCCTTGTAAAGTGCACTGCGAGTGCCAGGGCCTATAGACCAAATGCTGTTGGTGGGCTGCAGCACTGGATTGTGCCACCCACGCAAACAGCCCGTAAAGTGTAACTCGGGCCTGCCACCGCAGAGCCTGTGCGCAGCCTGGGGCTGCCATGTCGACTTGGCAAGTGCACACACTTGCAAGTCCCTAAACCTTCCCTTTGCTACCTGTTAGTCACCCCTAATGTAGGCCCAAGGTACCCCTGTGGGCAGGGTGCGTTGTATGCGAAAGGTAGGACATGCCGGGGTGTGTGCGGCATGTCCTGATAGTGAATTACAGCCTAGTTCGTTTTTCACTATTGCAAGGCTACCTGTTCCCCCTAGGCCAGAACGGGCAGTTTTGATTATTACAGCTTATAATCCTAACTGACCCCGGGAACATGGTAGACATTCGAGTTTAGTATGCCTGGACTCAGAATGATAAAATGCAGCTTTGAGTGAAGTTGGTTTTAACATTCTGTGTTTGAAAATACCACTTTTAGAAAGTGGGTATTTTCTTGTCTAACCATCCAAGCCTGCCTCTGCGAGGTTGTGTATTCCTTGTCTGGAGTGTGAGTGACAGGGGCTGGGGATGCCAGGAGACAGGGTGAGTCAGCACAGGGCTGGATAGCAAGATCTACATGTAGATGGGTGGGAGGGGTCGCACCTGGGCCCTGAATAGGACAGTGCCTTCCCTCCACAATGCTGGCTCCACCTCCTGTGGTGCGTCTGATGTCCCTGGCCTACTCACTGAAAGAAGGGACGGAGACTTGTCAACAAAGTGCTCCAGAACTGGTTTGGACTAGGCAAAGGCCTCTCTGCCTTCAGAGAACAAAGGAATTTGGGATATAAATATTGGGGCCCTGACCCCATGAATTTAGATCTCGCCGGAATCAAGGAACCTGCCAAGACGAAGAGCTGGAAGAGCTGCCAGGAGGAGTACTGCCCCTTTGCTGTGTTGTTGCTTTGTTGGGTTGGCCTGCAGTTGCTGCTTCTGTCTTGGGCAGTGAAAGGACTGGACTGAACTTTCTACAAACTTGTGCTGAGTATCTCCAAGGGCCTGGAACCGAGCTGGCCTCCTGTTAAGAAGTCTCAGGGACTGCAAAGACATCACAAGCCTCTGGGTACCGCTTCTGGAACGCTGTTTCAGTTGCCACAGAGGAAGGGAACTGCAACCGACTCCGTCAACCGAATCCATCCCTGACCGGGGACCTGTTTGCACCGCAGACCGCATCGCCCCGCTTCGCATCGCAACCCTGGTCTCACCATGGGCGACGTCCGACGCCGCCAGCACCGAGCCGCTGCTTGCACCGTGACCTGTGGGCACCGCAGTTCGCATCGCATCGCTTCACTGTGCCAGCCGGACCAGACCGACGCTGTCGCTGCAACTGGCTAAGAGTCGAGACCGCACCGCATTTGGGGCACCACTCGCACGTCTGCAACGCACCGCTCCGACTCGCACCGCTGTCCGACGCCAGCTCCCGCACTCCGGCTAGGTCGCCTGCATCGCAACCTGTCAGCACCGCATCGAGCATCGTCTCACCCTGCATCGCACGCCTTGGACTCACCGACTCCGTCTGCACGAAGCTCATCGAGCCACTGCCTGCACCGCATCGAGGGACACCGCACCTTGCATCGCTCCGTCTTGCACCGCAACCGCGACGAACGCCGACCGGCTCGTACACTCCGTACCAGCCACAACGAGAAAGGTACTGTTACCGAGTCTGTTCACAACTCTGCTGGCCCGTATCGACGCGGTCGGCTGGAACTGTTAGACTCTGTGGTTTTCAGCATCACGGTAGGCTCGGACGGAGCTACCGACTCGTACGAACTTTGCTTTTGTGCTATTCCTGCAAAGAAGAAGTTACCGTATCAAGCATTCATTCGTAAAGTATAGTATTGTGGATTTTTGTCGTAATTGGTCTTGTCTTGAGTATATAAAATATTGGTTATTTTTCTAAACTGGTGTGGTGTCCGTTTGTAGTGCTTACACTGTATTACTGTTGGTTATGTGCAAATGCTTTACACACTGCCTCTGAACTAAGCCCGACTGCTCGTGCCAAGCTACCACGAGGGTGAGCAGGGGTTACTTCACGAGTGTAACACCCTTACCCTGACTAGGAAGAAGGGTCCCTACTTGGACAAAGGTGCAAGCCCTTGCCAACTAGAGATCCCATTTCTAACAGATAGCCACAGCACAACAGATCACCCAGAAGGACACTCGCAGGATCCAGTCAGGGGAGTGAGCAAACCGTGAAAGTGAGCCAAGGATATGGGCTGCGTCGGCAAGATCTGGCTAATTTAGCAGGGAGTTAGATGTCTGCAGCACCAGCCTGGCCCCGAGCAGGACACTCGTTATTTATGCTCCCAATTAGAGAAGGGGGGGCAACACAGTGAGTGCAACAGCTAAGAAGGACGATGCCTAGATGGCGCCAGGCAGCACCCACAGGCCGCACACCCCAGTCCAGGATCGGTGAGGCAGGTCTCGAAGATGCAGGCCAGCAAGGCCGGGAGCCCGTCCTCAATAGCGCCTTGTGACAAATTTGCGCTCCGCCGGGCACGCGTGCTCGCCGATGTAGCTCGATGTCCCCAGGGGCACAGATATCAGTGTGGGGTGCCCCAGCTGAGCCAAAGAGCCAGGGTCCTGCAGCCAGGCCAGATCACGAGAGAGGCCGCGCCCAGCCCTGGAACCCAATCGCGGCGCCGGCCCCCACCGCAACCCGGCCCAGCCGCGACTCACCCGACTCTCAGCGCCTCTGACAGCGGGGCTCCCAGGGCCGTCCGCAGTTCTGCACCCCCGCAGCAAGGTCTCAGAAACTCGGCCGGCACAGCAGCGCCACAGGTGGCAACGGCTCCCCGCGGGCACAGCTGCTCTCCGCAAAGGTAGAGGCCTCCGCCGGCAACAGGGGCACCTCACGGCAGCCGCAGCGCCTAGGCACACCAACAGACCACAACACAGCTCCGAGGGGGCACACAGCCGGCAGCAGCCACGGCGAAGGCGTCCGCCAGGGCCAGCAGTCAGACCGCAACCAAGCGAGCAGTGCCCGAGTCAGGCGCCACCTCCGTCCGCGCGGCGGGTAGGCCTCGCCACGCCGCGATGCTCCTCGGCCAGAATATCGGCCCCGCTCCGGAATGCAGCAATAACAAATACCGCCCCAGCACCAGTGGATGTTCACGGATACAGATCCGTCGTCCACTCGGAAGATAGCACCGGTTGAAGCCTCACATTATGAAGGATAATGACGGTGTGCGGCGGAGCTCTATAACAAGGCGGCCATTTCCAGGCCGGGCAAGCTCCGCCCCCCACCTGTGTGCCAGTTGTTGCAAGCTCGGGCACCGCCTTCCATGTACCTTTTTTCCGTTCCTCCTGGTACCTCTTCGCCATGTTGCGGTACCCTTTTGCCACCTTCTTTACATGCTTGAAGCGGTCCTTCCTCACCTGGAACGCATGTTGTTCGGCTGGGGTCATGTTGTCTGTAAAATATCAACAATGGGAATATTGAGTCCTTTAGACTATGTCAATGTTCTCCATTCAAATCTGCAATGCAAGATCACTTAAACATGGGAGCCTACACTCCAGCGTAACTATGTTAAGTCAGAGAGTGACCTGGACAACGAAATGTTGAATCCTGGATCAGTGACTACATGCTGGGGAGACTGACATGACAGTGAATGGAATGGGACATGTACAGTCACAACAAAATGACATTGACAGTGTCAAACGATGATGCCATGACATACCCGGACTGAGGGTGACATGTACAAGCAATCGGAGGAGGTAGGCATTAGCCCTCCGTGTGTAGCACCACCCTCATCCACTCCTGTGACACAGTGCTGCATGAAATGTACAATGCCCATGTGCAGCCCTGTGTGTCCCCCACCAACTGTGTGCAATTCATCAAGTCAGCGGCAACACAGGCACTCTTGCACAAGAGTGCAAGGGTGTCTGTGTGCAGGGGGGCTTGTTAATATCTTGGAAGGTTACCCTACCTGCACAGGAGCAATCCTGGGACAGCCCTACTCACACTTTCAACTATGCTGCATCATGCAGCACACATGGAAACCCGTTATGTGGCTCAACGCTGACTTATACATGAGGCGCTGTCCCGCTCTCCACCACTACTACACAATATGTGAGGTGTTGATGCTGAGAGGGGGATACATCGTATCCTCTAAATTGTCACTCATGCATGTCTTGTATCCGCTAATCTCACTCCGTAGTAAATCAAAATACGCAGGCCTTTACAACGCAAACTGTCACAATGCATTCCCCATTGTAACGGCACCCTGGAGTCATGATGCTTATAGTGTTGTTATGGGTAATGCTTTCTCACAGACAGCGTTGTAGAGCCCTGCATTGTAAAATATATGGCACAGCAATGAAGGCAGAGCTAAAGCATGAGTGGTAAATGCGTGCGGAGTAATGTCACCAATTGGGACAGAGGAGTTCCTACACCTGATCTAGAGTCAATCAGGGAATGGCCCCAAGGAGACAGCTTGTCAACACCATTGCAGTGGCCAAACATGCCAATGAGGTTCATAGGGCCATTTTTGCTGTGTGTTTGGGGAACGTGCCATTGATATGCTTGGCTTAAAGATACGCACTGCCACTTCTTTGAAGATGGTATGCAGCATACCTACAAATTCACAGTGCCGAACTGTGTCTGAGCACTTACAGACTGAAAAGCACTGCCTCCTTGTGCATCATCGGGCACACTTGCACAGTCATCTCAGTCAAGGATGTTCATGCATTCCATGTCATCTGATAGTCATCAGCAACCCCACTTACATGTTTCCTCTCCTATCAGTGCGCTCTGCAAGCCACAGGCATGTGCTGTGGTGACAGAACCCATAGACCTAGGGGCATATTGACAAGGAAGTTGCGGAGACAGGCGTTAGCCTTCTTGGCTTAACGCCTCTCTCCGCCACTTAGGAAACGCAAGGCTGCACCATATTGTCAAGGATATGGTGCAGACTTGCGTTTCCCCCTGTGATGGCGCAAAGTCTCACAACTTAGCGCCAACGCAGGCACCCTTGCACCAGAGTGCAAGGGTGTGTGTGTGCGCAGGGGAGGTTTGTTTCTGTACAGGAAGGTGCCCCTTCCTGCACATAATCAATCCTAGAATACCATGTTGTAACTTTCATGTGTGCTGCTTCGTGCAGCACACAGGAAAGTTACAATATGGAATATTAAAAAATGTTTCTGTATGTACAGGAAGGGCCACCTTCCTGTACATATGCAAACCATGTCATTTTGCTTTTCCCATGTGTGCTGCACAAGGCAGCACACATGGAAAAAGCAAAAATAATTAGAATAAAGCATTCATCCTTGTTTTGCAAAATTAGAACCAGGATTTCACTGGTGTTAACTTGTGCGCTGCCACCTATCAACGCCGCCCTTGTACATAGGGGGCAGCGTCACATACAATGGGTGTTGCTGTGGAACACACACCGCAACACCCACTGCACGCCCCTTTCACGCTAAACACAGCATGAAAGGGTGCCTTATTAACAAGGAAGCGTTAATACACATCAAGTGGATAAACGCAGCCTCGGTCATGATGCGAGGCCCCTATCGCCAACACAACTTCACTGAAAGTGTTGTTGTGTTGGCGATAGGGGCTTGGTAATATGCACCTTAATCTCAATGTGTATCATTGACTGGGGATCGGCAAAGTTACAACTGTGCGACAAATGCATTGCTCCACCTTCACTTACCGATTTGTACACACTTCTGACTTCCACAATACATCATCACACTGTAGGCAAGGGACATGTGATGCACACCCATACTGTATACTACAACGTTGATCATTTGACCCAGACATCCATGACACCGCACTATGCCAATATATGATGTCCAAACCCACCAGTGGCGTGTGGGTCCTCGAAGCTGTCGATGTCCCCCTGTGTGATTGGTGGACGACCATCTGTGAGACAACAAAATAAATATATGTTGGTATCAGACGTTAAATCATATGTGTCATATTCCTCATACAAATCATCACCATAACTGAAAATGCTACGTAACTGTAGTGTTGCGTTTCATGTTGGCTACATTATTGGGTCCCCTTTGACTGCCATTCACACCAGACCTGTGAATGCTGAGTCGGGACAAACAAGACAATAATGCTGGCTAACATGCACATTATAGTAGTGTGACACATCCACAAGGCCCCATTACTACATGCAACATGATGTTATACATGCTCTGTGTACGATTGCATCGCTGCATATCGCACAAGGCAGTTTCACAAATGTTGTTGGTGTATGACAATCTGGAGATGTCCGATTTCCTTTGACCATTTGTTCCCATCAAATACATTCTCACACAGTAACTATGTACAAGGCAAGCGTAGCTAACGTACCACAATTAATGAGGACAGCATTTTTACCCTACCTATTGGCCAGCACACAGCTCCCATTAACAATGCCTTGGATTGTTCATGTACAGTCACCCTTCCCGTACACGAACAATCTTTATCCTGCACGCAGTTTTTGCGCAAGTGTGCCAGCTTTGGCACTACAGTCCTAAGTGTTGCTCCAGCGCAGTGGGTAACACAGACTAGCACCCTATGCTTGTCAATATGATGCAGCGTTGTGTCTCGGATGTGCCAACATTAGGCGTGAACGCATTACGTCTCCCACCTCACTCAGCAACCTTTTTACACTTTGACACCAGTGTCACACACGGCCTAATTTTTTTTAGTTACAGTATTCACGATTGAATGTGGAGTTTGTACTTACCACCCTGTAGGCCAGTCATGACTCCCACGTAGTCCAGGAGGTCAGCTTCACGGGCCAGCAGATCCTGCCAGCGGTGCTTCCACTGGCGCATGGTACGGTCCACTCCAAAGAACCGGAGCATCTGCACCCGCACACGCTCCCACCTCATCTTCTGCACACTTACATTGTAACCTTGAAGGATACGGCCTCCCCTCTCCAACATCAACGGCAGGTAGTATTTGACCACCCACAGGAAGCCCCCCAATGTCCCCTCGGATATCCTGCCCTCCCTGCCCACAGCCGGCATCTCCCTGCACACCTGTGACCCCACAGCAAAAAAAATGAACCCTCAATGATATCCCCAACAACAACAAAGAAAGTTAAGTACCCCAAGACAAACACCGGACAAGATTGAGGACAGGAGACAAGACAACACGTAAAAACCAGTACACAACACTTCACAGACACTATCAACAGGACACAGCTACACTCTCCAAATCTCTAAACTGCAGCACACACCACCAAACACCTCCAACACTCTCCACAATCACCAGCAATGTGCTCAAAAGAGAAAGTGAAAGTGCAAAACACTACTCCAGTAGACAGGAAGCATGCAGACATCACTTCCTGTGTGTGTGCGGCCCGTTTGTGACGAAGCGGTGAAAATCTGCACGCAAATAAGCTCATGAGTAATATTTTGTATTGTACAATGTGTTGAGCGATGTATTTTTCCATCGAGCGTATGAAAAAAGCATCGCGTTATCGATTTAAGCGGTCAGATCTTCACGCTAAGAGCAAGTTCATACACAGATGTACAGTCTTAGAGCAAAAATCATTTCAGAGCCCAATAACAACATGAAAAGCTTGTTTAGCACACAAATGACACCCTAAATATGATATTTCACCACAGATGACACCCTAAATTGCATCTTTCACCCCAGGTGACACCATAAATTGCTTATTTCACAACAATTCAATCAATCAATCAGGGGAATTGTAAGTGTGCTACTCACCCGTGGGGGTCACGAGGCACTGGGGGGGGGGGGCTGCGCAGATCTGTTAGCCTAAGAGCCAGGTCTTGAGGGGCTTCATGAAGGTGTTCAGGGAGGGGGCGTGTCTGATGTCTGCCGGTAGCTCGTTCCAGGTCTTGGCTGGATTGTGAGAGAAGGATCTTCTGCCTGCTCTGGCTCTGTGAATGCGAGGTATTTCGGCCAGTGAGAGTTTTTTAAATTTGAGTTTTCTTTTGGGTACATGGAAGTTGATTCTGTCATTGAGGTATTTGTGTCCGTTGTTGTGCAGGCATTTGTAGGCGTGAGTGAGAATGTTGAAGCTGACTATTTTCTCCACTGTAAGCCAGTGGAGTCTTCGTAGGTGTTGGCTGATGTGTTTGTGCCAGGGGATGACGAGGAGGAGTCTGGCAGCGGTGTTCGGTAGTGTCTGGAGTTTGCAGAGTATGGACTTGTTGATGCCGGCATAGAGTGCGGTTCCGTGGTACAGTCTGCTGGTGGTGAGTGTGTGGGTGACTGTCTTCCTTGACTCAGGGGGGATCCATTTGAAGGACTTGCAGAGGATGCGGAGTGTGTTGAAGCAGCTGTAGGTGACGGCGTTGACCTGTTGGTTCATGTTGAGTGATGAGTCGAGTATGATGTGGATGTTTTTGGCGTGGTCTGCGGGGGGAGGTGGTCTACTTAGGGCCGTCAGCCACCAGGTGTTGTCCCATGCTGAAGCGGTGGTTCCAAGGACGAGGTCTTCTGTCTTTCCGGCGTTGGACTTCAGGCAGCTGTTGGTCATCCAGACTGCGCCGTGTTGCATTCCTTTCTGGAAGTTGATTTTGGCGGTGGTGGTGTCTTTGGTGAGATAGAGGATGAGCTGGGTGTCGTCAGCGTAGGATAGGATGTTGAGGCCGTGTTGTTGGACGATGGCTGCAAGGGGGGCCATGTAGATGTTGAAGAGGGTCGGGCTCAGTGATGACCCCTATGGGACTCCGCAGGTGATTGTCGTGGGATCGGAGATGAAGGGTGGCAGTCTGATCTTTAGCCTTCTTACGGTGAGGAATGATCGGATCCAGTCCAGGGCTGTACCTTGGATGCCTGCGTTGTGTAGTCTGGTGACTAGTGTGCAGTGGGAGACGTTGTTGAAGGCTGCTGAAAGGTCGAGTAGGATGAGGTCTGCGTAGTGGCCTTGGTCCAGGAGGGTGTGGATGTTGTATGTTGTGGCAAGTAGGGCGGTCTCAGTGCTGTGGTTGCATCGGAATCCGGATTGTGACGGGTCGAGGATGGCGTTCTCTTCGATGAATCGTGTCAGTTCCCTGTTGACTGTTTTCTCTGCGACTTTGGCTGCGAAGGTGAGGAGCGAGATGGGCCGGTAGTTATTGAGGCCGGTGGGGTCAGCTGTGTGCTTCTTGAGCAGGGGCCTGACTTCTGCGTGCTTCCTGTCGCCTGTGAAGGTGCCTGTTTTGAAGGTGGTGTTGATGTTGCATTGTAATTCGTGTGCGATGGCAGACGCAGCTCTGTGGTAGATGTGAGGGGGGCAGGGGTCTGTGTGGGCCCCCGAGTAGATGCCTTTCATGCTGGAGGCGGTGTCTTCATCCGTGCCTGGTGTCCAGTTGGAGATGGTGGGCTTGTTGTTGTCTCAGGGGGGCGGGTGGTCCGGCTGTTGCGTCCGGTGTGTGGTCCACAAACTTGTCGTAGAGGTGTATGATCTTGAGGTGGAAGTAGGTTCCCAGCTTATTGCAGATGACACCCTAAAAAGCATCTTATACCCCATTTCACGCCCATTTTTCATCTTATACCCCATTTCACGCCCATTTATCATCTTTTACCCCATTTCACGCCCATTTTTCATCTTTTACCCCATTTCACGCCCATTTTTCATCTTTTACCCCATTTCACACCCAATTTTCATCTTTTACCCCATTTCACACCCATTTTTCAGCTTTTACCCAATTTCACACCCTAAATTTCTAAATTTAACACAACGGACACACTCAAATAAATTCTTTACCGCAAACAACACCCTACAATTCAGAATTTAGCACAGAGGACAACCAATAATTCATGAGTTACACAGAAGATAACACGCAAAATATTAGATTTTGGTACCACAATTTACACCATGAAAACTCTACTTTTGCACAATTGACACACTAAAAAGCATCTCTGTACTGAGGAGACATTCCCACCATGAATTGACTATTGTGATATTATTTGCACTTATTGTGCAACATACACTTTTCTGAGTGATGTACTTATGCAGGAGAGTAACATGCAGACAGGGTATGTGTGTTGTGTTTTTTATTGGCACAAACCGTGTTTGGGGTCATTTTGCGCTGATATACATTTGATGAGGACTGTCACAATGTGACGTGCTCAGTTGAAGAAATTGTTTATTATTCGGTTCCTTCGGGCAGTTCCTGCTGCATTAACTGTGGGGTGTGCTCCACCTGCCTCATGTTCATCATCGTCCTAGTCATCGTCCGGTGCAGCAGGTACTTGGATCCATGGGGCATTGGTGCGCACACATATATTGTGCAATACACAACATGCTATGATGATTTTGTTCACCATTTTGGGGCTGGACAGCAGTCTGCCACCTGTGATGTCCACGCAACGGAAACGTGACTTTAGCACGCCAAATGTGCGCTCCACAATGGACCGGGTGCGTCTGTGGGCCGCATTATACTGTCTCTGGGCCTGGGTGGTGGGGTTTCGGAGGGGTGTCATCATCCACGGGCAGAGTGCATATCCTTGATCACCTATAACATGTGATGGAGAGATGTGTCCATTATTGGTCATGCATGCTGTGTTGTTAGTGTTGATAGTTTTGTGGTGTGTGATTTGTGCTATTTTGGATTTCATGTTAGCCATGTGTCGCTTCTGACTATTTACCAGCATCAATGCTAATTACGTTACCTCACAGTTGATCCTCCCTCCCCCGAGCCGATTTGATTGTGTGCGCTGCGCGGTTGCATCACTGGCACTCCTACTGTGCAACAAGGCCATCTGCACATATCCGCAGGCCTAACACAAACACCAGCAGGCACCCTGGCTCTCCTACCGTCTAGCGATAGCACTCATCCGCCCTCCTCGCAGTCAACGCCATGGGAACGTTTAAATGCCAATGGGCCAGACCAGACACGGCTCACGTTCAGTTCTGCTGCTGCCGCTGCCGCCAGACCTGCCCCACCGCACAACACATGCAGTTTCATGTCCAGACCTGCCACAAAGCAACACTCAGCAGCCCCCTCGCCTGCAGGGCCCACTGAGGGCAGGAACGCTTCACCCACACCATCAACATCATCAGACACCACGCTGTCCACTCCCTGGACTACATACTCATTCCTGTGCTGAGCCTCCAACTCACATACCACGACTACTCTAAACCCATTACACTCTTGGAAATGTTTGCTGACATCAATCAATCAATCAATCAATCATGTCACTTATAAAGCGCACTACATACCCGCAAGGGTCTCAAGGCGCTGGGGGAAGAGGGGGGTGGTGCTGCTACTGATCGAAGAGCCAGGTCTTGAGGAGTCTTCTGAAGGCCAGTGAGGTCTTGGGTCTGTCGGAGGTTGGTGGGGAGGGTGTTCCAGGTCTTGGCGGCGAGGTGGGAGAAGGATCTGCCGCCGGCGGTCGTTTTCCGGATGCGGGGACTGTGGCGAGGGCGAGGCTGGTCGAGCGGAGCTGGCGGGTGGGGGTGTAGAAGCTGAGTCGTCTGTTGAGGTAGGCTGGTCCGGAGTTGTGGAGTGCTTTGTGTGCGTGGGTGAGGAGCTTGAAGGTTATCCTCTTGTTGACAGGGAGCCAGTGCAGGTCTCTCAGGTGGGGTGTGATGTGGCTGCGTCGGGGATGTTGAGGATAAGACGTGCAGAGGCGTTCTGGATGCGTTGCAGCCGTCTCCAGGAGCTTAGCCGTCGTTCCTGCGTAGAGGGCGTTTCCGTAGTCCAGCCTGCTGGTGACGAGGGCCTGGGTGACTGTTTTTCTTGTTTCGGTGGGGATCCACTTGAAGATCCTGCGGAGCATTCGGAGGATGTTGAAGCAGGATGAGGAAACGGCGTTGACCTGCTTAGTCATGGAGAGGGTGGGGTCGAGGATGACCCCTAGGTTGCGTACGTGGTCGGTGGGTGGCGGGGCTGTTCCCAGTGATGTTGGCCACCAGGAGTCGTCCCAGGCTGAAGGGTTGGAACCAAGGATGAGGACCTCCGTCTTGTCCGAGTTCAGCTTCAGGCGGCTGGTCCTCATCCATTCGGCGACGGCCTTCATTCCTTCAGACTGTCCCAAATCTTAACCACACTGAGCCACAAGGCAGGGCACACCTTTGACCCCTTCTTCGCATGTGTAAACTTCGTCCACTTCATCAACCCCACTAAACACACATGTATTGACCACAAACGTATACACTTCCTCGTCGGTCAACCCCAAGCCACCCTAAACCACATCCGGAACAACACAAAGTTAGTTGAACTCAGTCACCGAGGAGATGCTACACCCCACCATCAACAGCAACACCCACAATGCTGCAGTCGACACCAATGGCGCTAGACCACGATTTACAGACATGTATCTCCAACTGCGCATACACACTTTCCCCACTATGCAACTCCAACATACAGCGTGCAATAAATGCCACCTTGGTCACCAACAACCTCAAAGTTGGCAGATGCATCTGCTAACACATGGAGAAGAACTGGTGCAAGATTGAGGATACCATTTGACATTACCACCTACAAGGACACCAGGCTCATTATCTCCATCAACAATATGCCCACACACCAAACTGGGCTTCCAGGAAGGATTGCTGTAAGTTGCAACATGGATGATCAACAGCTGGGGGGTGCTATACGCAGAGGAGACATGAGTCCTCATCCTCGTAACCAACCCATCAGCATGTGACATCACATGGTGGGCCAACGGCTTCGTCAGCCCCCCCCAACTCTAGGTACCTAGGCACCGTATTTGACTCCTCCCTCTCCATGAACCAACAGGTCTACGCAGTGGCCTGCAGCTGCTTCAACTGCCTCTGCATCCTCCATGCAACCTTCCAATGGATCCCCCCATTGTCAGGGAAGACAGTCACCCACACAGTCATTGCCATCAGGCTGGACTATGGAAACACACTATATGCCCACATGGGCAGGGCTGCGCTCAGCTTAGTCCCGACTGTCCAGCACGACACCGACACACTGGGCCTTGTGTACATACTTTCCTTATGGATCGAGTCCCTCTGTCACACGTACTTGGTTCCCACCTCTCCCCACATTTGCAAATGAGTGGCGGAGGGGCTAGGCCTTTGTGGATGGTTTGTCTAAATAGCTAGCCACAGTTCCCACAGTTACTTGTGTTGTTGTGTCTGGTAAGTGGGCATGTTGATTGACATGTTGTATGTGAGATTGTAACATGTACATTCTCACAATTGCGAGTTGCATGAATGTGGAGTTGAGCGTGTGGTGTGTTCAGTTAGTACTTACCAACAAGAACTGCATTTCCGTATGTGCCAGCCTGGAAGCGCTGGTTTAGGATGGACTGTCGGAAGATGTAGGAATCATGCACACTCCCTGGGAACTTGGCTATGACATTGGCGAACAGTCCCCGGTGGTCCACTATTGCCTGCACATTAATAGAATGGGTGTGCTTTCTGTTGCGGTATATGTGTGCGCTGTCCGCAGGGGGCACAAATAGGACATGTGTGCAGTCAATTGCCCCCAACACCTGTGGGAATCCGGCTATGGCGTGAAAGCCTTGCTTGGTCTCAATCTGTTCCTGCACAGTGTTGGGGAAGTGAAGGTGCTGGGGTATTAGGCTGAGTATGCCATCCAAGACAGTCGGGAGGAAGATTGAAAAGGCTGCCTGTGAGATTCCGCCGACTCTGGCCGTTGTTGGTTGAAAGGTCCCAGAGGCCAACATGTGCAGCACAGCCAGCAGCTTTGTCTGTGGAGGGATGTTGGTTCTCCGCTGTGTTAGTGGCGTCAGCCTGTGGGCTATCAGGTTCAGGATGTGTTGGATGGATGTCCTTTTGAGCCTGTAGTGGGCAATGACATCCTCTGGCGTTAGGCCTGTGAGGCTGAGATGTCTGCGCAGGGCCCGCAGTCTTCTTTGGCGCTGCCTTGGTGGTGGTCCTGGGGGAGGTGGCAGTGGCAGTGGTGGTTGTTGCCTTCGTGGTGCTCCAAGCTGAATGATTAGTACCTCCATGGCGTCAGTGGGTCTTCAGATGGGGCTCTGCGCTAGAATCCCTTATATACCTCCTTTCATCACCATTTTTAGACCAGCTTTTTTCTGGTCTTAAGTTTCTGCAGCTAAGGGACCTTAGCGTGACTTTTTTTATCGCTTCGCGGGTCCGGGCCATCCTTGGTAATAGTGTGATGTGGTGTTAGCGAACTTTTTCAAGAAATTTTGAGAAGGAACGCCTACTTTGCATATCATTAGCGATAACTATCGCTGGCATACATGGCGATGAAAAAGCGGCTGCTATCGCCGGAAAGCTGTCGCTAATGCCTGTTAGCGACAGCTTGGTAATAGGGCGTTAAAAAAAAAACGTGTTAGCGGCACGAAAGTGCCGCTAACGCAGTGAGAAATGGCTTGCTAATATGCCCCTAAGTGTTTTGCACACTTGGGGAATTGGGCTATACTTGGGCTACATTTAGGTGATATTTGTGCTATATTTGGGCTCTTTTTTCTCTGGTGGCCATCTTGGGATACTTATTTGTTATGAAGCTCCCTAATGGTATGTCAAGGCACGGAGGCTAAAATTATGCATTTACCTCTTTATTGTCACACACACAGCAGCAATTACTAGAACCAAAACCTTTAGAATTAGAACTTTTTCAGCATTCTAATAAATATATAAGTCCCAAGCAAGCAGCCATCTTCCTTTTTTGTTGCTGCTCATGCATCAGATAAGTACTCTGTGTGTTCACTTAAGACTTTGCTGTATGTGAATGGTAAAGGCTTAATGAGGTGAGAGTGGTTTATAACTAACAAGAGAAAGACCAAAAGTATGGATTGATGGATTTGGCATTATTAAGTTCTAAAACTTGATTGAGTTCAGAAAGTTGAAATGTAACTGTTTAATTTGAACAATTTTAAGTAAATTGAGAATATATTTAAATTTAAATTAAATAGACATTAAAATATTTGCACAATGGTAGATGTGGGGAGGTTTCATTAATACAGCAAGCGTTTCAGGGAATGTGATGTCTTCACTTTAACTGATAAGAGGAAGTAGTGGAGATTTTCTAATTAAACAGAGGGTGTGATTTGAATTGACAGGTCTTTTGGGTGTTATTTAATTTATAATAATGATGCTTCATCAAGTTTGTCAGTCTAAAGTAGCACAGCGGTTTAATGGCATGTTTATGAAAGCTGGATTTTCAAACCAGTCACGTGAGCATAGGGTTTGTAGATGTCGGCATTTCTGCAATGCGAGCCGCTAACAGAACCTGGAAGTTGGAGGCAGCAGAATGCTCTCGGCAGCGCGTGTGTCAGCGCAAGCCTTTGAGCTCGAGGAGGTCATTGTAACACGCTTGCGTCACAGAACATAAAAGGTGGAAGCGGCAGCGTGCACTCTGCAGTATCCTCAGTAGAAAATGCTTTCAGTTTTCCACTTTGATTCCATCAAGATGGCGTTCAGATGTGCCACACTTTTAGTGTCAAATCAGAATGTTAGCACTCTAGTTGCTCATTAGAACACTGTAGTAAAGCTGCTGATCACCAGGGAGTTAACTGGCAGTCTGTTGCTTGTGTTGAAAGTGCATATTTCAGTCTGCATGACAGAATTTTTAATGAAATAGAAGAGGAAGATATTTGAGAACTCACTTAAAATGTGTCAATCTTTCTTCCTACAGCACTAACCATAATTGCTATGACAAAATGAACCCCCTCATTTTGTTCCTTTTCTAAATGTAATATTTTTAAGTTTTGCCAGTTTGATTCAATCAAGATGGCATCAGGTGTGCCATGCTTTTGTCTTAAGTAAGACTGTTAGCGCTTTAGTTGTCCTTTAGAACACCCTGGGAGGCTGCAGTGGAACATAAGGGAATCAACTTACAGACTGTTCCTGTTGGCAGTACATGTTTTATTGAGAATGTCAGACTTCATTCTCATATGGCTGAGAAAGAGTGTGTGAATTTACAGAAAATATGCTCTCATTTTAGCTTCTGGAACACCTTCCATAACCTCCATGGGAAAATCATGAGAAAACAGTTTTCTCTCAAACATGATTCATAAAATCCCAGTAGAAGGCTTTTTCATAGGGTAAAATCACCTTAGAACACACCACAATTCCTGAAATTAGTATGGTACCATCAACAAATGATTTATATTGTAACAAAAATCTGTTATCAGCCTTTATACGTTCATCTTTTTGTGACCATCAAAACTTGACATTCACTAAAATGCAATTCAATGGGGACCATACCTCAGAGTCCTGTAAATACTGCCACAGCATGTTGTCCATGTTGTGGCCAGACAATAAAGGGGGAGGGGTCCATTTTTGACCCCCATATGCCCTTTAGGGCCTGGATGTGCTCACCCTGCCCACTTGCATATTTTTTTTAATTCATTTTCAGGACACAGGGACCGTGTCCCTGAGTCTTGTAATGGCTGCCACAGCATATTCTTCAGGTTGCCAACAACCAATCAGGATTGACTAGTATCCTTTAAACTGGCCAATCAGAGCAACTGTCTAGATACATAAATTTCTTTTTACTTTAATATCTCTAAAAACTACAGAACTAATTTAAACCAAATAACAACAAGCATTGGTAAATGCAATAGGTTTTGCCTATGTGATTATTGATAATTTTTTGTTGTTGTGAGTTTTAGCTTGGTGAAAAGGTGTAAAAACTGATATAGTAAAGAATATTTGAACGGGGGAACCTGAATTCTAGGCACTATGTTATGAGTTGAAAGGGATAAATAACAAGAAAATCAACAAATTAAAGCATGAGAGAAGGAGAGACTGAGGAAGGACGCAAGAAGATAAGTAAGGATGTAAGAAAAAAGAAAGAGAGTCATCGAGCAAGAAAAAAATCAATGAGAAAAGAAATGAGTGAAATCTGGGTAGTGAAAAAGAAAGAACGGAAATGTGGAGTTTTGGATGAATCAAATAAAGGTGTAGGATGTTCTGGTCACAGCACCAACTCTCTGGGCAGGATAGTTGCAACCAAGAAGCGTAACTCACTAGTGCAGCTACAAACAAGTTGCAGTGAAACTGTGCCATGAGAGGAGGACCCCTTCCAACTGCATTGAGCAGCAGGGGCAACCTTTCTTGCTATGATCAGTCAGTGGAAGTAGGGATATGTATTTGATCCCGAATAATTTTAAAGTTCTCAAGCCGTCACGGGAGGGCACGATGCAAAACAGATACAGATCAAGTAACTACCTAGCAAATTTATTCTGTTGACAAGCACTGTGCAGGCGAAACCTAACAAGCACAGTGCAAGCGCTGTGCTGGCGAAACCTAAAAAGGAACGCATTAAAAGGTTTCATAATAGGCTATCTGCCATTATATTATTGCTCTGAGGATTTTCAAGGAGAACGAAAGTGCTGCTATTGTTTAAAACAAAATTACAACATTAAATAATTTACTAATTGTGTGGTTCAAAAAAATGCTATGTGCGACTTTCTTTACACATTGAACTTGGCTGAGCAACATAGCTTAAGTGGGATGGGTGCGTCAGATGAATGACATTTTAAAAAACACAGTGTGTGCTATAATATTCAGGGTTCATAATAGCTGCACTTTCATATTGCAAATCCTTTCCATTCAAAGTGAATGAAGAATTGTTGTCTGTCGTTCTTCTGCAGCTTCCAGAAGCCTGTGCTGGGTATTTGTAAGCATGTTGGTTTATAGCACTAACAAATGATGCATAGAAGATAGAAACATCACCCAAAGCTGAGCGTGTTTGCTCCTGTTATTTTACAATAGGGTTGTGTTTATTAATTATGACGATCCTCGGGCAGTGCCTGTAGCGTCTACCAAGCTCTATCCCAGAGTTCAAGACAAGACTCTAAAGATTTAACACACATTTATGTGACTTTTACTTGGATTTTTTTTCAGATCTGCTCTCGGTTTATATAAAAACAAACTAGAAAACTACGGATTGCCATTAAAAGTACTGGAACATCCTAATTCCAGTATTAAAACTACTGTAAAGATAGCACCGGGAGTCTAGATTGTCAGCTTCTGTTTCCGTGTTTCGCATGCCAGTAAAAACACCCTTGAATGTGGGTGTAGCACCAGAGCTCTGCCTGCCTCAGCCAATCCATGCATAGCCCCCATGCAGGCTACAACAGGCTCTATAGCAAGGCAGACGCAGTTGGTCTCCACTGCCATCACAGAAGCCAACGATGAATCCATGCAAAGGATGGAGGTACTTACTAACCTTGTGGGGCATTTTTCCAGTGACTGCTCTCTGCTGGGTTTTGGCGCCGGGGTTTAGGAGCTCAGTCAGCCGTAACTCCTGTCAGGGAGTGGATGGTGTGACCAGACTACGCCTGCTACCAAGCTGCCCTTCCCTCTGAGCCAGCTACGCTGCCTACAGAGGAACTAGCGGAAGCAGCGTCAGAGAGAACAGTCCACTGAGCAGGCAGGGAAATGAGGAAGGTGAGACTAAATGGAAGCATAGAGGGGGGAGGAGGAGGACCACATTGAGCCGGTCTCAACAATGCGGGAAGCTGGTAGGCATGTTGGAACTTAGCCTTTTCCAATTTATTTTGGGTAGAGTGAATTTAAATCGTAAAATAAAAGAGAGAAGATGAAAGGTTGTGCATTTCATTTCAGTTTTGTTGAGTTTTCAATCTAGCACAACACCATCGCCCTATTGATAAATTTAAAGTACTTTCTTTCTAGTTAGATAGACTTAAATACTTCTAAGAAATAGTTACGATTTACTGTAATAATTAAAATACATAAATGTGCACTCAAGCACAGCTAATAATCACTCCTAGAGCAGCGTAGTCTCCCGATTTCTGATTAGCGTAACTGCTGCCTCACTCCAAGATGGTGGCAGTCTCACAAGGGCCAAGGGCCTGGATGTGTTGAGATGGTTGATGGTTGTCATTGAAGTGGTGCGTGGGAGGAGGGAAAAGGGGGGGAGGAACATGAGGGAAGGGGATGAACTGTAGTGAGCCATGCGTTCTGCAGAAAGTAAAAAACAAGCACAGGGCAAGCGCTGTGCAGGCAAAAGCTTAAAAAAAAGTCCTACAAAGCAGATGAACACAGTACTTGGGCCACGGGAGACTGATAAGAGAGAACCACACAGAGGAGAAATAGTATGATACAGCCAATAGAAACAGAGGAAAAGTAAGTGGCAAGCACAGGAACCAATGAAAAGCAAGCAAGTGCAGAAGGGCCGTATGTAAGCTCCTTTTAAGATTTATATTAAATACAATAGATTTCATAAGCACAGTGCAAGTGCTGGACAGGCAAAACCTAGAAATGAGCTTTCTGGACCAAGAGCTACCTCTCTGCCAAATTTGGTGTAATTCTGTCCAGCGGTTCGGACTGTAGTTGTGTCTAAAATCTCTATGGGAATTAACATGGAAACCCAATTTTTTTCACTCCCCCCCTTTCTCTCGGCCTCCGCTTGACGGATCACCCTGAAACGTATACATAATAAGACCCACCGGCACACTTTTTTAAAAAACAATTGTGAAATTTCGCCAACCAGCACCAAAGATATAGGCAAATCAAAAAACGCTTTTTCTATGGAAACATGCTCCTAACTATAAGTACCTACTTGTCAATCTCCCCATTGCTCTTCATCCCTCCATTTCATCTTCTCAGCCTATCCTGTATTGCACATTCAACTTGTGTCTCTCACTTTCCTCCTATCTTGTCTGTTATCCTTCCTTATTCGCTTCCGGCTCTGTGCCTACCGTTCCTTCTTGTATCTTTTCAGGAAGGGTAAGCTTGCTCTGCTGCTACCTGTGTTTTTCCTCGCCTATGTATATGACAGTACCTTTTGACCTCGCCCCAATGCAACGTGCTGCTGCGGCCTGACTTATAAACTATCCATTGTGCTGGGCAAGTAAACAATACTCTTGGTGAAGCTTGAAGTACACCTTTTCACCCCCAAAAGCCAAAACAAGTGGGCCTACCAATAATCCATGCGTGATACAAAAGTAAAAATGAACTTTGACAAAATAGATCATCGGAGTATATTTTGGTTTTGCATATGAAACAGTTAAACAAATTGACTAGAGCACTTTGTAAACTCTATAAAATTGTGAACTGTCAAGTGGCACTTTTCATATGTAAACTTCAGCCTGTTCTGTCTTATTAGCCAGAATCACTATGGGAGTTGGGATATTTTAGACCAGCATTTCGCAAACTGTGGGTCAGAACTCACAAGTGGGTTGCAAGCCGAAATTTGTTGGGTCGCAAATGTCCTGGTTTATGTGCAAATAATGTTTAAAATAATTTGCCCTGTTTGTGCACCAGTGCAAAGGAGCTGAACACAGTCCCCAAGTCCAGTTTTTAAGCAACCCCTTGCAAGAATTCCCAATCAAGTCTCCGGGTAAACCTTTCTGTAATTGTTGCTGCTGTTTTTTTACTTCACAAAGCCATTTCAACAGAGAATGGGTTTACTGTGCGTCATCAGACACAACCTTTCCACTTGTTTATGAATTTCACATATAAATTGAGAAGACATTTGGATGTGGCCTAACAGCCAGAGCTGCCAACTTTGGATGTGAGAAACCAGGGTCGAATCCTGGTGCAAACTCAACATTCTATGATTCTAGGCAAATAACTTAATCTCCCGTGCTTCTAATAAAATGAATCTGACCTTGTGTAATGCAAAATGCAATCTGGCGCTCATGTAAAGTGCTCCAATGCCTGTGGGCCAAGGTTTGTGCTATATAAAACATACACACTATCTCTATATATATATATATATATATATATATATATATATATATATATATACATATATACATACGTGTGTATATATATATACATATATATATATATATGTGTGCTTATGACTTCACATATTACATCAATCATGACATGATCAGTGAATTCAGTCATGGCATCACTGATGACATCTCAAATGATATCACTGATTACATCTCAAATGACATCCATGATGATATCATCCCGTGATTCTGACTGTTTTCTAAAAGTCACTGAGTGTTCAGCATATATACTACAGTAAGTAGCTGTGGGAGTGCCTGTATGGGTGAGTGAGGGGGTGTGTAAGTGATGTATAGAAGAGTGAGTGGGTATGTGAAAGACTGTATATATGAGTGAGTGGCTGTGTGAGTTTTTGTATGGGTGACCGAGTGGGTGTGTCAGTGGCTGTAAATGATGAAAAAGAGGGTGCGTGAGTAGCTGAATGGGTGACTGAGCAGGTACATAAGTGTCTCTATGGGTCAGTAACAGGGTACATGAGTGACTGTATGGGTGCATGAATGGATGTGTAAGTGTCTCTATGGGTGATTGAGTGGGTGTGTGAGAGACTGTACGGGTGAGTGTGAGAGAAGTTGTATGGGAGAGTATGTGCTTGTCTCAGTGGATGTATAGGTGAGTGGGTACATGTGTTAGTATATCTATGAATAAGTGAGTGGATGTGTGAATAACTGTATGGGTGTGTGAGTGGATGTGTGAGTGATAGTATGGGTGAGTGAGTAGGTATGTGAGTATCTGTATGGGTGACTGATTCAGTAGGACAGTGGCTGTATGGGTGTGTGTCTGTATATCTGTATGAGTGGAAGTGAGTGGCTGTATTGGTCAGTGAGTAGGTGCATGAGTAGCTGTATATGTGAATTAGTGGTTGTGCTAGCAGCTGTATAGGTGAGATGATGTGTTAGTGGCTCTATTGATCAGTGAGTAGGTGTGTCACTGTTTGTATGGGTCTGCAAATGGTAATGCCAATGGTTGTGTGGCAGTGGGTGTATGAGATGTTGTATGGGTGTGTAACTGGGTGTGTGACTGGTTCTGTGGATGATATCATCAGTGATATTATCAGTGATATCATTCGAGATTTCATCAGTGATGTCAGGAGTGATGTCACTGACCATGTCATGAGTGATGTAATATGTGAGGTCATAAGCAGTGCATTGAGGTGGCATAAGTTAAAGTTAGCTCAGCTAACTATAACTGCTAAATTTCTCTGGTTTTGTACGCATGAAATGTGAGCCTAACTATAATGCCCCTGTAATCTTTGTTTTTTTTCAGTGATTTTGTAAGGTTTTTTAAATTCTATTTCCTAACTATAATATCCCTGCACCTTTGGTTTTTTCAGTGAACTTGTAAGATTTTTTAACTTCTATTTTCTAACCATAACATCCAGGGGTGGGTAATTCATATCACCCGACGTCCAAGACATCAAGATTTCCTGCGAGGGCAAAAAGTTTTAATGTCTGTTTTGCCCGAAGGGCAAGTAGACAGTAAACTATGGCGAACAGGACCAAACTATTTAAACCTGTTGCCCACAGCCAATCAGAAAGTATTAAGGATATACCACCACATTCTCTAATGTATAGTGGTCTGTGATTGGTCAGATGGCCATCAATGTAGACATGACTGGGATTGGATGAGGGGAAACCTGAGCCCGCCCCCTGTTACACCTTTCCTTCCTATTGGGGAACCCAGCTCAGGGGTGGGCTCTGGGCGTTTGTTGGTCGCGAAAGAATGACGGAAAAAGGGGCCTGCCTTTTTGTTTCCCCACAGTGGAACAAGAGAATGATCTCGAATTCTCAGTTTCCTACAGAACACCACAGCACTGTCAGGTAACAGGTAATTGCTTGCCCCCGTGTGATTCTCATGTGGCTTCCGGGTTCCTGCCCTGGCCCTTTCATTTCCTTAGAACACGAGGCGAACACGGAGCTTCTGCAGCTCCAGAACACCCACAGCACTGACAGGTAAAGGGCTGGCTTCTTTGCCTCTTGGATCCTGCTTTCACCCAATGTATTTATTCACCCTTCTCATCCCTGCCCTTTGTACTTTGCTCCACCATTGGGCCTCTCACATTGAACCCAGATCACTCCCCTCCCCTCGCATCCAAGGCCTGCAGTAAAATTCTTTGATTTCTCTCGTCATGCAACTCTTGGCCCCTCCCTTCGCACTTTGCTTTCCCTCTGTGCCTAATGTCTAATCCCCCCTTCTGGGCCTCTCATGCAGCCCCTGCGCCACTCCCTTCGGTCTCTTATGTCTCAATATTGAAGCCCCTTACTTTCACTGTGGGAATCCCATGCAGCCTACAAGCCCGTGCTTTCTTTTCCAAGAGCCCCTAAAGTCTTAACCGGTGCCTAACTATGCTATTTTCTTCCACCTATGGCTTAATGGGTGGTGCTATTTGCCAGTGCCTTCTGTCCAGAGAACTAGGTGATCTGCACTTGTCCCTTCACCAGCACCCGGGAATGAGCAGTCAGAAAAAGTGAGAAGAAGGGGCAGGAAAGAGTTTGCCTTTGCAGGCAGGTTTGCTGTGATATATTTACCACAGACTAAAAGTTTAAGCCTTAATTTCAGTGATATGATGTCACCAAAACCTTGAACTTGAAACTATGAGGGTCTTTATATGCAGTTCTGTGCAGCGCCAAGCATGACTTTAAACCAGCACGGGGGTGCTAGATTGAGGGTGATTCTTCAACAGCAATGACCAATTGAATCCTTTATTAGCATCAGCCATCTGATGCAACCTCAGGCCTTCACAAGGGCTACAGCTCTGGTCTCACTGACATCAGGCATGCCCACAGGCGTTCCAATAATCCACATTTTATCTGATTTACTGCTATAACAAGCAAGTCTCTGAAAGCTCTTTTCGTCCTCACTACCCCCTGCAAACACTATACGGTTCTGGTTAAACACAGTGCTCCTGTGCTGTTTCATAACTGACTTTTGTTTTAGGTCGCACCTAAAAAATTAAAAGGAGTTAATCTTTATCTAACCGCTACAAATCTTGCAAGATTGAGAAATGGAGGACCAGGAAAAAAAAACACTTGTCCAGGATCACACAATGTGGTTAAGTGTTGGTGAGTTGAGGTTATTAGCTCAGCACCCTCATTTGGCAGCTGATAAGCCTCATTCTCACAAGAGCAAGTTGCACTGCATGCCAAGATAAGGGAGATAGATATGTGTAATGGTTACCTCAAATGTACCCGGAAGGGTAAGTAACTAATGGACCATGTATGGCTGGATAGTGTGTTTATGCTGTGCATAGAAATGGGCTTCTTAAAAGTGGACTTAGGAAAGCAAAAATGGTAATGTAAATGTAAATGTGTCCAAATAAATCCTGCTTAGAGTAGATTGGTTGGTGAGGCCCCCCTATTGCTTCACAATGTGACTTTCAGGCTGTAAATGCCTCTAGGCCTATAAGCCTGTCTTTTGTGTTATGCTGGCCTTCTCTTCCCAGTGCCCCGTATTCTCTGTAACAGCTACATCTTGCAGTGGAGAAGAGCTTGAAATGGCACCACAGAGCTAAGACTTTTACCCCCAGGTGGTCAGGAAGGAAGTTTTTCTTTTTTTGTGTTGGAAAGTAATCACATTCAGTGCAAATGAATATACTTCATGGAGAAGGTCCTGTTAGCAGCTGGGAAACTCAGAAAGAGATAACGTTCCACACCTCTCCAGCGAGGCAGCAGAGCAAAGTGAAAGTGTACTTATGCTGTGTGCATTATAACAGAAACCACCAAAGCACCAACTACAGAACCTCACCTACTCAACCCTCCAATCACATCAACCTGTGTCTAAGACCCTTCCTTCTCCTGTTTGCTCTCTCAGCACTGTCATTTTTTTAATTCCCTGTTCAACTTGTCTCCTTTCTCTTGCTGTCTCAACCTTGTGCCATTGGTCTAATTACCAGTCTTGTGCCCAGTCTAGACCTCATGCTATATCTCTTTCCCCATTTAAGTCGCCTTCCTTCTCTTCCTTTGGATCTAAATCCTCAAACATCTCTAGCCAATGTTTATTCTCTTCTTTTGCTCTCAGTTAGACGCTCACCTCTGTCCAACACTGGCTCCCACTGTAACCCCTCTGCTGCCACTGGATTCCCTGTGTAACTGTCCCTCAGGGCAACGCTGCCTCCCTCTGTAACTCGCCCTGTGCCCCCCACCCTCCCCCCCGCCCTTAGACATCACTGTCTCTTAGTGTAACCGCTTGGTCACTACTAACTCCCTGTGTAACATCTTTTCCATTGTAACACTACTGTGAATGTCTCCAAGTGTGTTCACTTCTGTCATACAAGAGATTGCAGGGGTGTTCCATGTTGTGTATCAGAGCATGCTGGGATCGTGTTACGCACTGGAAGACACTGACTGTTGCTTCCTTTTAACCTTGCTGTATTTGGTTAACAGACACAACACTTGCCTCAGTGGTCTTATGGACTTGTACTCTGACTTCTGTGCCGAGGGAGACACCTCCCAGGGTTTGTGAATCGCTAATCATATCATTTGGATGTTATCAGTTTTTGGAGGTTTAATACTGGTGCAACCACCACATATTAACCTCAGGGGCAAGTTAACGACTGTGGCGTTTACTGTAACTTCTCGTTTTTTCATCCTATCATCATTTCCATCCCTCTTTCTTCTCTTGTAAATGCTCACAAATCTTCAGTCTTCCCATTTTAACCTCTGTTGTCTTCCAAACTCTCAGTTACATCAGCCTTTCTTTAAGTTGTCCCTGATTTCCTACCCTGTTCCATCACCTCTCCTTCCTCTAAGTCTCTGTACCTGTGGACTTGTGAGATGTCTTTCTGGGACAAAATGAGGCCGGAGCACATCTGCAGACCACAAAGTGAAAACTATTCACAAGCTGTTGTGGATTGTCAGCCTCCGCCATGTCTGCACCCATGTCTCCTCAAATGCCCCCACAATTTGCTAGATCAGTCTCTGGTCTCCAACTGAGAAGCTGGGGAATATTTGAAAACAAACAGGTTTTTATTTCTGGGTTTTTTCAACAGGCCCCTAGTTCTTTTTGCTAGGAGATTTGTCCTGCAAGCTCCGTTCCTCATGTTTTTACCCGGGTTTTCTCTTACACCACAGTGTACTTAATAAAAACAAAATGCAAGTCTTTGGGATCCAAGATCTTAAAAGCTGACCATTACAGATTAAAAAACGCAGTGTTTGGGGCCAGATCACACTGCATACATGATCTTTACAAGTAGATCAAGCCTCGGCTTACAACCTGACTTACACGCCCTGCTGCTACATGCGTATCTCATTTTTTTAAAACAATTTTCGCCGCAACCTGCACATTATTTTAATTGTTTTCATTGCTGTGGTGTCCAGGCCTGGCTGGACACTCGCTGCATTGAGGCTAGGCCTCGGACGTTATTGCGCAGCAGGCAAATGAACGAGACACACACACAGTGGGTTAAGTGTGAGCCAAAGACCCCGAGCGGTCTTGCGCTCATTTATTTAAGCCTTCAGGCGAGCCCGCCCTCCGGGTGCGTGCAGGTATGAGATACAGTGTATAGTGCGGGCCGGGTGGCACCGTCACCACATCCCTCCAATCTTTTAGATACTAAGATCTTTTAACATTACATCTTCAGTCCTTGTACACATGACACGCAAAGTCTCTTAGTCTTTGGCTGGGGGCAGGATTCGGCCGAAGACAATACCTCTGGCTCCTGGAGTTGTTCTCTATTCCTGTCGCTCCGGCGCCCCCTACCGATGACGGGGGGGTTTCCCTCAGGCTTCTCCGCTCTTCACCATCCGGTGATTCTCCTTCTGTACGTTGTGGCGCCGCTATCGGGTTGCTTCGTGGGGTGCTCGGTGGTATCATTTCTTCTCCCCCATCTTCGATTCCCGTCTCTTCACCTGTTGTTGCGAGGCTGATCCCCACCTTCTTGAACCAGGACACGTTCCTGGTGATGACTCGATTTCTGTGCTTGGCCGACACCATTGTTTCTTGCACATTGATGACCTCCCAGATCTCTGGCTCGCACGGAGTGCGATACTTCCATCCCGCGTATCGGTCCTTCACAATGACTCGGTCCCCTACTTGGATGTCCATTGTTTGTGCCCGGCATGCTTGGCTTGCCTTGTCATTGGTACTTCTTCTCCTGGCTTGTGCGGCGTCTTGATCCAGCTCGGGTGGATTCCAGGACGGGTCAGCAGGAACGCTGTCCAGAGGCAATTTCCGGAACATCAGGTGCGCCGGGGCACATTGTGTCGTACAGTGCGGTGTCTGGCGGTACGCACTTAAGAACTGCTGGAGGCAGTGCTCGATATCGCCGCCCTTTTCGACGCCAATCCTGAGAGCCCTGTTCAGGGTCCGCATGAAGCGTTCGACCTCTCCATTTGCCTGCGGCCACTGTGGCGTGATCTTGCGATGTCGAATGGCGCGGGATGATAGGTACTCCTGAAACTCTCTCCCTTGGAAGGGTGGACCATTATCTGACTTGATCTCCACCGGAAGTCCCCTCATTGCAAAGACGTGGTCAAGCACAGCCTTGACCTGGGGAAAAGCTGTTGATGACACTACTTCCACCACCGGGAATTTCGAGTGGGAGTCGATAAGGACCAGGGTGCTCCGCCCATCGGGGAATGATCCAAAATCAATACTAACTTGTGTCCATGGTTCCAGGCATGGCATTTCAGTGATGACCGGGTGTGGTGCGGGGTCACCTCCAGTGATGTTACATGAGTGGCATGTGCGGATGGCTTCCTCGACCATGGCGTCCATGTTGGGGAACCATACCTTGCTCCTGAGACGGGCGTTAGTCTTCGCTATCCCCTGGTGTCCTTGATGCGCCAGGCAGACCACTCTCTCTTGAAGGCTCCGGGGAATTACCAGGGTGGTACCACGTAGAACAACCCCATGAAGACCTTCGCTGAGCTCGCTACGGGCTCTCCAAAGCTGTTGACGGAGTAGTCTTTCCTAGTCTGTCAAGGCACTGATCCAGTCAAGAAAACGATGCCAGCTCCGATCCACCAATGTTGCTTTGACCTTGGTCAGACATTCATCAGACTCAGTGGCTTTACCAATGTCCTCGAGCGTGAGAGCCTTCGGGCAGACCTCTTGAGAGATCATTCGAACGAATTCCTCCATGTTGACTTCATCAGCTAGGTGTCCCGGTGGAGCAGACGTACCAGGGTGACGCAACAGAAAGTCGGCCGGGTTGTTGACCTCGGGTCGAAAGATCACCTCAAAGCCGTAGGCTTGCAGTTGAACGGCCCATCTCTCGATCCTTGGAGGAGCCAACCTGGACATGCCTGCGAAGAGTGGAACGCGAGGCTTATGGTCGGTGACCACACAAAATTCCTTCCCATAGAGATAGAGATGAAAATGTTGGCATGCCCATTTGATGGCCAGGGCTTCACGCTCTATCTGTGCATACCGCATCTCCGTTCCTGTCAGCGCTCTGCTAGCATACGCAGTTGGGACCCACTCTTTCGCCTCCATCTCCTGCATGAGAACTGCGCCTAGCCCCACCGGGCTGGAATCCACCACTACCTCCATGCGTCGGTTGGGTCAAAAGTATGCCATAACTTTGTCGTCGATGAGGGCCTCCTTCACGGCATGGAATGCCATGTCTTCTTTCGCGGTCCACGCCCATTGCTGGCCCAACTTCGTAAGGTTGCGTAGAGGTTCGGAGAGTGACGCCAGATTGGGAATGAACCATCCACAGTATGTGGCCATGCCGAGAAAACTGCGGACTTCGGTGGGTGACGTAGGTCTCGGGGCAGCACGTATGGCCGCAGCCTTCTTTGGATCGACCTGTAAGCCATCTCTGGAAAAGATGTAACCAAAGAACTCCACCGACTCTTGGTAGAATGAGCACTTCGCTCGGTGAAGGGTGAGTCCACTTTCCGCCAGCCGTCGAAGGGTGTCCCTGAGGTGTACGTGGTGCTCTTCTAGTGTCTTCGAGAACACAAGGATATCATCACTCAAGTTGATAACGCCTTGCAACCCCGTGAGTGTCTCCCTTATTGCGTTCTGAAACACTTCCGCCGCAGAGGACACCCCAAAGCTCAATCGCTTGTAGCGACGGAGCCCCACGTGGGTAGAGAAAGTCGTGATGTTCCTGCTGTCGGGATGAAGCTCCAGCTGGTGGTAGCCGGCGTTGAGGTCGAGTTTTGTAAACCACTTGGCACTGTTGAGGTCGGCCACAATGTCATCCATGGTGGGCGTAAGATGGCGTTCCCGCTTCACGGCTTTGTTCGGAAGGCGCATGTCCACGCAGAGACGAATAGCACCCGGCTGTTTTGGTTTAGGGGTGACGACCAAAGGCGATACCCACGGGGGGGCCATCACCTTCTCAATTATGCCCAACTGCTCCAACTTCTTCAGCTCCTCCTCCACCTGAGGGCGAAGGTGGAATGGCACCCTCCTGTGCCTCAGGGCCGTAGGCTTGACCGTCAGGTCGATGTGAAGTTTGAACAGCTTCCCTTTTAGGCACCCGAGCCCTTCGAATAACGTGGGGAAGTCTCTGAGGATATCTCGGGCGAGCAGGTCATGCACTTGATTGGCAAAAAAGACCAGCTCCAGGTCCTCCGCCGTGTGGCAACTGAGGAGCGTGCCTCGCTTTCCCTTCGGTGACAAGAAAACGCGTGTGTAGGCGGCGCCCTTCTCTGGCGACCTCAACTTCCATGACTCCTCGCAGGGGAAGTGGCTCCGTCCCGCTGTAGGTGTATATTCTTGCCTTGGAGGGTGCGAGCGGGAGTCGCGGCGACAACTGCTCCTACTGATCACTGTCCATCACGTTCACCGACGCTTCGGTGTCTATGAGCGCCTTTACAGAGGAGTCGGCCATGGTGATGGTGCACATGGGAGGAGGTCGACGCTTCGGACCTTCTCGACTCACGAACGACACAATGAAGACGTCATCGTCGTCCGCCCCTAGGCCAAACCCTGGTGGGGTCGTGTCCACTTGATCCAACGGGTCTTCCAGCGTCAGTTGCCTCACTGACGTCGCCGTTCCACGCTGCCCTGCAGTGTTCGTTCTCGCTCTACCTCCTCAGCATACCTTTGCAAAATGGTTGAGCTTCCCGCATTGGGAGCAGGTCTTCCCCCTTGCGAAACATCTCCCCGCTGGCGGGTGATCCAAACCACAATTTCCGCATGCGCTCTTCTGTGGCGGCCTTCCGGACCCTCGTGGTGTTGCTGGTTGTCTCTGGATCGCATCTACTCTCTCCCCTTTTATCACTGGAGGACGGGAGGTCCCAGATTGCGTAGTGGGCCTGTTGAGAGCTGCCTCCATCTCGTCCGCGCGGGCGTTGGACAGCTCATGCGACCTGGCGAGCACGAGGATCTCATCTAGGGTGATACCTGGTTGCCTGAGTATCAGGCGTCGCAGCGTCACTGAGCGGCACCCTTGTATGACTTGCGCCCTGATCTCCTCCCTCTGGTCATGTAATGTGCAGGAGCTCGCCAGCTTCCTGAGACGGGCGTAGAACACATCTATGGTTTCGGCCTCTCCTTGTCTTGCTTGGCGGAGCTTAAATCGTTCGAAATCAGGGTTTATTTGCGGGTCAAAGTGCCTGTTTCGAGCCGCCACCGCCTCATCGTAGTTGTCATCCGCCCCTGTGTTAGGCAGCGTCTCGAACAAATCATACAATTCTCCCCCTCCATAACACATGAGGAGCGACCTCTTCACCTTCCCGTCCATCTCCCTCATGCCCACAAAGTAGTGGTCTAGGCGGCCAATCCAGGATTTCCATCGCGCAGCAGCAGTGGCGGGATCTGCGAGTTCGCTGAACGGGGGCAGGGGGTGGTGGCACGTGCAGGGGCACCTGCTGCGGGCCGGCGGCTGGGCTGCGGGAGCACCAGCTCCGTCGACATTGGGGACATTCATATCCGCTCCTCCTTCAGTGGTGGACAGCTGACATGGGCTTGATCGCTTTGTGCGCCGACCAGGGACAGACTGGTGACCAGTTGCACTTGCCAGTGCTTGTTGGTGGTGGCGTAGGATCAAGCTGCGGGGCGCAGGGCTGATGCAGTCAGTGTAGCTAGCTGTCGCCAGTCGTGAGCAGCCACAGACGGGAGCCAGATGCACCTGCCAATGCTTGATGGCTGGTAGTGAGGGCAACCTGCGTGCTGTGGGCGCTGGGCAGGGAGATCTTGGTGAGAGGCAGTCAGAACTTTCAGTTCCCAATAGGGCCAGCCGCAGTCAGTGGTGGGAGTAACACTGCACCGTGCAGAGTGTGGTGCCAGCCGCCTGAGTGGTATCCCAGGTGCAGGGGGTGTGCGGGTGGGAGCGCTGTGCCTCACCAGGCACTACTTTATCAAGCCGTGTAGAGACGGGCTTTACACTTTGCCCGCCAGCCGCAGCCCCGACCACGTGAACGTGGGAGCGCCGAGCACGGCCGGATTGGGCCTTGCACACGCCGGGGCCTGCAGGCTCGACCACGTGGTTGTGGGAGCGCCGCGCCTGGCTGGACCAGACGTACGCGCAGGGCTGAAGCGGCCTCACCTTATTAGCGTGGCTCCAGGCACCGCCGCAACAGCTCCGTACACGTCCCGCCGGGGCACCACGGCAGTCACTCAGTGCGGGGTGGGCACCTGCGGACACAGCACGCACCGGTGCTCGATCGACCAGGGCACAGCTTCCTGGAGCGGGGTGAGCACCCACTGAAGCAGCTCACGCCGGCTCGGCAGACCGGGAGTCCTCTGCCGCAGGGAAGGCAGTGATGACCTGCCGCGATCCACAGCACCGGGGAGGCAGTTGGAGTAGGTAAGGCGCGGCAGAGTCGTGGGTGGGACCCGCCTCGTCGCCAATGTGGTGTCCAGGCCTGGCTGGACACTCGCTGCGTTGAGGCTAGGCCTCGGACATTATTGCACAGCAGCCAAATGAACGAGACACACACACACAGTGGGTTAAGTGTGAGCCAAAGACCCCGAGCGGTCTTGCGCTCATTTATTTAAGCCTTCGGGTGAGCCCGCCCTCCGGGTGCGTGCAGGTATGAGATACAGTGTATAGTGCGGGCCGGGTGGCACCGTCACTACAATTGCTTTTACTGTCTGCTGATTGAATTTGACTTTGTACCTATTTTTCATTAGTACCCGGAGGTGGGGGATTGAAAGTTCCAGTTTCCTCCTCACTCTTAGCCCGCTGAGCGATGCCACTTCCTGTTGGACGCGCTTTAGTCTTTAAGGCAATAAGCAGGGGCGCTGCGCGGATGCACGCCAAAGGCGCGCCTAAGGCAAGCCCGTCTGCGCCTAAGGCAAGCCCGTCTGCGCCCGGAGGCGCCCCAGAGGCGTCCGGTGCCGGCCATGCTGTCGGATTAACCAGGGCTCTAGTACAGTGCACCCAGTATGACAGCGCTACTCTGCTCAGTTTTGGCGCAACAGAGAAATGCACAGGTAACCTCATTGACTTGGGGGGAGAAATCGCTTTTAAATGTGCTCACTGCAATTGGCGTCCAACTCACGGCGATTTGTTATCTACCATGAAAACAGCCCATTGTACGGGGGGCGGTTCCAAGGATGGCCCGGGGATGGTTTTAAAGCCCTGCTGTTTAAAACTCGTTCCCTACAGAAACATGAACTTCAGATCTTTGATTTACTTCAGGAATCGCTTCCTGATTTACTGTTCCTTACGGAAACTTAGCTCACGCAATCCTCTAACCCCACCCTTGCAGCAGCAATCGCCCCCGGCTATAAGGTCCTGAGGCTGGACCGCCGGGTCGGTAAAGGAGGGGGAATAGCTATTATATACAAAGAAAATGATATATGTAATACTATTCCTTTGGGTGAACTGGAGGGTGCCGAATGCCTAGGCTTCCATTGCTCTCTAACAGCACAATAATCGTTAGCAGGTGCATTGATTTATAGGCCCCCTGGCCCCGCTAGCTCTTTTCTGAATTCTATTAATGAGGTGATTGCACACCTTGCCCTCTGCTATAGCCAGTGTATGATTTTGGGGGACCTCAACTTTCACATGGACATATCCACAGACCCGGAAGCCACTTCCCTTACTGAATCTCTTTCAGTCCTGACCTTACTCCTTTTGTCTTTCACCCTACACACAACAGGGGTCACACCCTCGATCAGATTTTTGCTAGCATAACGCTTGAGGTGGATGTGCCCCTTCCCTTGATATGGTCTGACCATTATCTTATTAGTTTAGGGTACCCAAGTCGGGGGGAGGTCATCAGTCTCCCGCAATTAAGAAAGAAAACAGGTTCAAAGCCTTCCACTGAGTCACTCCCTCTGCACTTGGGGAAGTGCTGGAATCCTCCATTCCCCCTCTCTCCGGAAATCCAGAGAATGACGCTCTTTTGCTTGAATCTTGGGTGCACCATAGTGCTCACAAATTAGCCCCACTACGGACATGAACCCCTAAGGAAATCAAATCCTCGGCTCCCTGGTTCAACCAGGCGCTAAGAACTAGTAAAAGCGTCTGTAAACGATTTGAAAGGAAATGGAGGAAAAACTTTGATCCGGTCGCTAAATACGAATATAAACAAGCGCTTAAAGCCCACTATAACAAGGTCTATGAGGCTAAAAAAAGTAT
This sequence comes from Calotriton arnoldi, assembly GCA_963921515.1. Lineage (NCBI taxonomy): Eukaryota > Metazoa > Chordata > Amphibia > Caudata > Salamandridae > Calotriton > Calotriton arnoldi. The sequence goes on along the minus strand of CAWUFW010012687.1, from coordinate 263,566 downwards.
CTGACAGACAAAATTGAGTCTTCCAACAACAAAAGCAAGGAGCTGTTTAAGATTGTTAAAGCCTTTACAGACCCGCCCCTCGAGGCCAAGGCCCTTCCGCTTTCCTTCGAATGGACTATCCAATTAGCACCCTTCTTCCATGAGAGAATTGTGACGATACAAGATTCTCTCACCAGGGGGTCTCCCCCTGATCATGACATGTTGTTAGCTCCTCCTTTAGAACCCATATCTGGAGCTGCCCCCACTCTTCTGCAGTTTTCCCACTTGCCACCGGAATTATCCCTAGCTATCATCAAGGACCTCAAGTCAGGCTCCCCCACCGACCCATGCCCTGCAAAATTGTTAGCTACCGTGGCCACGACGATAAATCCAGTGGTAAACAAAATACTCAACTCCTCCTTAGCCACCGGTCACATGCCTTCTATATGGAAGCAGGCAAAAATGTTGCCTCTGCTCAAAAAGCCTTCCGCTGACCCTAAAGTGTCGGCAAATTATAGGCCCATTTCCCTGCTGCCGGCATTTTTCAAGGTCCTGGAGAAATATGTAAATACGGTCCTCACGGACTATGTGGAAATGAATAACCTTTTACATATCAGTCAGTCTGGCTTTAGAGCCAAATATAGTACTGAGTCCGCATTGTTAGAGGTCTCTGAACACGTTAAAGAGAGCCTTGATGTGGGAGGAAAAGCCATCCTGATCCTATTAGATCTGTCAGCTGCCTTTGATACTGTTCCCCATAACAGGCTCTTGGACAGGATACAGACTCTCGGTATCGGCGGCTCTGTTCTAAAATGGCTCTCTTCCTTCTTGGAAGATAGAGGGCAGGAGGTTTGGAATCCTCCCTTTGCAGCTGGAATCCCCATTATGAATGTTGGGGTCCCGCAGGGTTCTATTTTGAGCCCCACGCTATTCAATCTATATATGTCCCCTCTGGCATCACTGGCGGAAGCGTACGGAGCGAAAATCATTTCATACGCTGACGACACGCAGCTCCTGTTTACTTGTGACAAGGAAAAGGGCTTTGAGGGAGGAAAGATTAAAACCTGCCTCTCAAATGTGTTTGCATGGTTAAGGACCAATCAGCTGAAATGTAACCCGGAGAAGTCAGAAATCATTTTCTTTGGCTCCCCTCCTACGGATGAATGGAGACTTTGGTGGCCAGATGATATGTCACCTCCACTCTCCGCACAACAAACGGTAAAAAACCTGGGCATTATGATAGATAACTCTCTATCCATGAGAGCACAAGTCCAATCAGTAGTGGGAACTTGCTTTGGCCTCCTACGGATGCTGAGGAAATTCCTCCCACTCCTTCCCCTGGACTGTAGGAAAACCGTGGTCCAGGCATTGATTACTTCCAGATTGGACTATGTCAATGACCTGTACCTGGGCCTCCCAGAATACCTGCTCAGGCTTTTGCAGGTGGCCCAAAACGCAGCTGCTAGAGCTATTCTCATGCTGAAACCTATGTCCACGCATCTCAGAGCTCTTCGGTGGCTTCCAGTGAAAAAGAGGATCAGGTTCAAGGCCCTGGTGCTATTCTTTAAGGCCTTTCACGGAAGTGGCGTTGGGTACCTCAGTAGGAGAGTTACCCATTACGCACCACTTAGAACCCTGAGATCCTCCTCCCTGAACCTGGCTTCGGTCCAGAGAATATTGCATGCCCGATCGCGCTGCATCTTTTTCAGGTTTCTAGGAGCACAGGCCTGGAATGCGCTCCCTATGTCACTGAGATCGGTGACGGACTTAGCCACATTTATGAAACTCCTTAAAACCTGGCTATTCCGTCAATGAACGATCATCCCTTAGCAGCATTCCTTAGCAGCATCTTGTCGCGTTAGCACCTGGGGATGTCAGTGGGGTTGTCGAGAAGGCCTTTTTGAAGTGCTGGGACACTCTTGTTGAGTAGCTGTGCGCTATTTAAATGTCTTCATTCATTCATAATGAACTTTATTGATGGACAAATATAGTTCCAGGACTTCGCTACACAGAAGCAAAGGGAAACAAACTTCTACTCTCTAAACCCAGATAGCGTGATCTGTATGTTTTAGTTATGATACCAAAATACTGTGGACCCAGTGGAGCAATATTTGTGTAAACAATATTTAGAAAACAATATTTTTGTCAACGCTACTCTGACATACAACAATTTTCTTCAGGATAGACTGTACTGACTGGAGACTAAGTGTTGCAGCAAGTGTTGACCACTTCCATAACTGGCCTACCGAAAGCAACCCTGGGTTGTACATAAAGCCGAACACACAGGTCTCCTGAGGTGACATTTCTGTCTTAAATTTGCTGCAGAAGCCTGCCACCATCCAATGGTAACATTCAGGTTTCATTCACTGTGGTCAATCACTGGCACAGCATACAAGACTAATTCACTTTCACAGACACAAATTCCTGCAGTTTGTACCTTGATGTGTAGGGAGCCTGTCAAAACTAGCAATATCCATAAGCGAAGCAATGTTTCTTCCCTGGCCTCTATATCATCCAATGACATGTTATGTTAGATTGTGTGCAATTCAGTACATGAATTGTCCTTGTACGAGTTGAATATAGAAAGCAGAGGCAGAGTAATTCGCCCCTGGCCTCGACTTAATACCGCCTGGACTGACAGTTTGGGGTCTTCTTCAAGAGTGTCTGACACTGTTTTATGATCCAATATAGCATAAATTGAGTCTTGGGCTTGTTGAAGATATTACTGACCAGCCAACAGTATCATAGTTGACTCATGACTCGTCTTCTTTTCAAGCTGTTGCAGACTCTTTTTCCAAAATGCTCAGATAGACGTCTCTGGTGCAGCAAGGATTCAGGCTTAGTGATTTTCCCACATGCTCCAAAGGGCTCTTCATTCCCCAATAATGCTTCTAGTGCTGCCTCTGTTCCTTTTGTAAGATTTCCACAGCATAGGCATAGTGTGCCCCCTCACCAAATGGGCTGCAGGGGTTTTCAATCTTGCTGTTATGTATCACAATGTCACAGAGTTTGATTCGTTCAAATGAAAACCTTAAGACATTTTCAGAGATGAGGCTTTAATTTAATTGGGGCAGAAATCTGCAGAACCATCCCTTATGAAAAAAGGAATTGTCTCATGCCCTTTCCAGGACAGATTGAAGAGTCATGCATTGCTGAGCAGGACGATCTCATCTAGATATAATCACAGATCGTATTCATATCCATCCCTAACTATTGCCTGGATCTCAAATGTTTTGTGGATACCAGCTTGGTTCTACTGATATGTGACTGCCTTTTATATTCTTTGCAAATACATTATGCAAAAATGTTATCCTGTAAATAGGTAATATTGATTTACCAGTAAAAAGTACACCGTTTTAATGTGTAATTTCTGAATCCTATATGGAATCTTTGTTGACACTGGGCCTGATTCACAAAAGTAAACTTAGACCAAAATTCTAAGTTTAGACCTGAAGTCTAAGTTTAGACCTAAAGTCTAACTTGACTACTACTAAAGTTAGACTTTTGGTCTAAGTTTAGACCAAAAGTCTAACTTAGGCCAAAAGTCTAACTTTAGTAGTAGTATAGTTAGACTTTTGGTCTAAGTTTAGACTTTTGGTCTAAACTTAGCTCAAAAGTCTAACTTTAGTAGTAGTAAAGTTAGACTTTAGGTCTAAACTTAGACTTTTGGTCTAAGTTTACTTTTGTGAATCAGGCCTACTGTTCTTCCAAATGGCAGCTTCAATGTATCAAGTGTTTGAATATTTAAAACCTAATTTTCACTTTTACCTGCCCATCTAATTGCTTTAGTGAAGAGGTAAGGCAAGTGGATTTCTTTTCAGGACAAGTAGATTTCTGTACTATTTTGTCTGTTTGACAAATAGATTTTTAAACAATTCCACAACCCTGACTCTGTAACCTTTGTTTTGTTCAGTGGATTTCATAAGGTTTTGTAATGTTAATTTCTAACTAAAATTTTCCTGTAACCTTTGGGTTTTTCAGTGAATTTCTATGTTTTTTTAAAAAATTTCTATTTCCTAACTAGTGGAGAAAGGGGGCGGGCCTCCCACGAGCACTCAGCAATCCCGCTGGGTGGTACTTACTGAAGGTAACAGAAGTGGTTCTTGGCCCCCAAGGACCCTCAGCATCCAAAGAAACTTCATCCCCGAACAAGTAGTGCACCAGGAGGCACGTTTGCAGAGTGGTGGAGAAAGGGGGCGGGCCTCTGATGAAGTCTCAGCAGTCCTGCTGTGTGGGGCTTACTGGAAGTAACAGGAGGGGTTCTTTGCCCCCAAGGACCCTTAGCATCCAAGGGGAAGTCATCCCCCAACCATTAGTGCACCAGGAGGCGCGTTTGCAGAGTGGTGGAGAAAGGGGGCGGGCCTCTGATGAAGTCTCAGCGATCCCACTGCGTGGGACTTACTGGAGTTAACAGGAGGAGTTGTTGGCCCCCATGGACCCTCACCAGCCAAGTTGTGCACCAGGAGGCCCCTTTGCAAAGTGGTTGAGAAAGGGGGCAGGGCCTAAGGTGACTTCGGCAGGCGGCGTTCTTTAAAAAAAAAAATTATTATTTTTCCAATGGAGGAACGGGGCAGCATGGCTTCGCTCCGTGGGCCAATTTTAGCCCCGGGATCGAATGCCCGGGGCATGGCTTTAAAAAAATGTAGATATTATTAGGGGAGCGGCCCCCTTCCCTGGGGCCATCTCAGCCTCGGGGACCCCATACCCCGGGGCCAAGCCTCTTTATTCTGGGTGTCCCAAGGGCACTCAGTGGCCTGTGTTGGGGAGCGCAGGGGAAGCCTCAAGGTCCCCGTGGTCCCTGCTTTCTCCCTGCCTTCTGTGGGAGCTGGCATTGCTATGACAGACAGGCAGCTGCTGAAAGGCAGCACCCTGTTTGTCAGAGCAATGTTTTCATCTGTTTCTCTGCACGCATGTTCGCTTTCTGCAAGCTGGAGCTATTTGACAGCTCCGGCTTGCAGAAAGTGGAGTTATGTTTGCTTTTGCTTCCACCAAGCACAAGCCAACGCTACCTCCAAAGGTTAGCCACCTTGGGAGGTAGCAGGAGCCGGCCCTGGGGCCTGCCCTCAGGGGTTGCAGTCCCCAGGGTCATCCATGGCTGCACAGGGGGGCCGAGTGGCACCCCTCCATCATAGAAGTTAGCCTGGGGAGGCAGTGATCCCCGGGGCTGGGGGTCCAAGGTGGACCCTATACATTAATGTTTTGCATCCCAAAGGAGTTGATGGCCCCCAGCACTGCAAGGAGCCGTGTGGCCCCTCCTTATTTTTCTTAAATTACCCCGAGTAGGTGGCATCTCTGGGGCTGCTGGGGGCCGTGGGGGCCTCCGCTTTCATTTTATAATTAGCTCCGGGGAGGTGGCGGTCCCCGGAGCAGTGGGGGAGGGCATTCAGGCCCCTGCAGTAATTTGATCTCTAGCCCAGGGGTGGTATTGGTCCCAGTGGGGAGGCCGTATGCCCGCATTCATTTTAAGTTTAGCCCTGGGGAGGTGGCAGTCCCCGAGGCAGCAGGAGAGCAACGCCGGCCCACAAATTAGTATAAACATTTGCCCCTGGGAGGTGGTGTTCCCCGGGGCATGGGGGTGCTGCGTGGGCACCCCTTGCATACATAAAAACCATTGCCCCGGGAAGGGAGCAGTACCTGGGGCTTTCATAAGCTCTAGGAGGGCCCCGTGAGCCCCCCCTCCTATGTGATTGGCATGACCACAGGACCTGGCCCACCCAGGAGTTATTTCAAAACAAGCGCGGGAGCCCGCGATTGTGTTATTTAACATTTCTACTGCTAATATCGCAATTTCACAGTATTTTTTCATTTTAAATGCTTTTTTGGCCTGTAGGGGTCCCTCTGGGTCCTCAGGACTAACTTTATGGGATCAGGGTATTCCTACCCTCACCCCTTTTCTTTTTTTGGGGGGGGACTCGGTTGAAGCTGAGCCCCAAGGTGGCTGCCAACACTTCCTGGTTGAAATGTTAGAACTAATCAGAGCTCTGCCTTTCCTTGCACAAGCTCATTATTTTTCACGAAGTCGTCGCGGCCACAGATATCACTAACTGTATTTTATTTAATTTCTCAACAGCTACTGAACGGATTTACAACATATAACAAAAAGCACAATTTGCAGACCAAAAGCTAGCTCTCTGCTAAATTTGGTGTAATTCTGTCTAGCAGTTCGGGCTGTAGTCGTGTTCAAAGGTCCTTTGGGATTTAACCTAGGAAATGCACCATTTTTCTCCGCCCCCACTTGATGAGTCACCCCGAAACTTCCCATGCACAACACAAATCCCTGACACCCTTCTCTTGGGAAAATTTCGGGAAGATTCGTCAAACGGCAACAAAGATATAGGCAAGTCAAAAAACTCTTTTCCTATGGAAACATGGTCTTAACTATAACTACCTACCGGCGATACCAGTAGGTAATAAATATATATATCTGTATATCTATATATCTATATGTGTGTGTGTATATATATATACAAAAGCCGGTTTGAAATAAATGCTTTGGATAAAGACACCTGTTTGCCGAGTGCCTCCTTAAGCTCAGGACACCTCTTTGTTAATATATATATATATGTGTATATATATATCCAAGAAAGAAGTGACTCAAACAGATAGATTCACCAAAGAACAAAAATATATTTCAACTACAACGTTTCTTTGTGACTCATTGTATCCTTTGGGATCCAGATTTTTGCCCTGGCTGGCTGTTGTTTTCTTGTGATCCTCCATCTTCAAGTATGTGTATATATATATAAAAACAATATGTAGGCCAAACAGTGAATGACCTCCGTACACGATTCAGGAACCACAAATCGGCAATAATTAATAAGAAAATTGACCAGCCTGTAGCCAATCATTTTAACCTTGTGGATCATTTACTATCAGATTTGAAGATTTTCCCCGTGGAACATGTCTCAAAGGAAGAACTACTGGACTCCAGAGAAAACTTCTGGATGTACCGTTTAAAATCACTGCATCCAGATGGACTGAACATTACTGATAATACAACCTGATTACTGCATATCTCAAGAGCTCTCAGGACTGCATTGATTCCACATTCCAAATAGAATCTTCACTCATGATGCTTTTTGAAAATTCAGCTGTGTCATCTGTGCAGCCACTGAGCAAACCATCTTGTACTACCTGAGGAAGGCGGAAGCTGAAACGTTGTAGTTGAAATATATTTTGTTCTTTGGTGAATCTATCTGTTTGAGTCACTTCTTTCTTGGATATTTTATTTCTTTGTGACTCATTGTATCCTTTGGGATCCAGATTTTTGCCCTGGCTGGCTGTTGTTTTCTTGTGATCCTCCATCTTCAAGTATATATATATATATATATATATATATATATATATATATATATATATATATATATATATATATATATATATAGTATTTTTTCCCAAGGAAAAAATAAGAGGATAAGTTATAGTTAGGAAGAATTTATTTCTTCTTTGTATGCAAACCCAACTTAAATTTCAGAAACATTAGAAATTGTAAAGTTACAGTTAATACTTACATTTATAGTTTACGCGCCACTCTCAAATTACTACTTGCATTAATTGGCGTCCAAGTGATTTTTGGGACCCCCCTTTTTTCTTTGCACACCCTTGACCAAACGCCTCAAAACTTTCAATCCTCCACCAATGTAAAGGGTGCAACAGGTATATATATATTTTTTTTTTCACTTTAAAAAACCAAAGGTTACAGGGACGTTATAGTTAGGCTCAGTTTTCACTCATACAAAACCATAGAAATTCAGCAGAGATAGTTACCTGAAGTAACTATAACTTACGCTCCCACAATGCATTCTTATGACCACACATATTACATCACCATTGACATGGTCAGTGACATCACTTGTGACATCACTCATGACATCTCAAATGACATCACTGAGTCACTGACCATGTCATGAGTGATGTAATATATGAGGTCAGAAGCAGTGCATTGCGGGGAAGTAAGCTATAGTTAGCTCAGGTAACTATAACTGCAGAATTTCACTGGTTTTGTACGAGTGAAATCTGAGCCTAACTATAATGTCCCTGTAACCTTTGTTTTTTGTGTGAATTTCAACCTTTTTTTAAATTGTATTTCTTAACTGTAACCTGCAACCTATGAAAGTGGGTGTGTGAATAGCTGTATAGGTAGGTGAGTGGGTGTGTGAGTGGCTGTATGGGTCTCTGAGTGGTTGTGTGAGTGTTTTTTGGGGTGTATGCGTAGCTGCATGGATCTGTGAGTGGTTGTGTGAGTGACTGTATAGGTGTGTACATTGCTGTGCAAGAGAGTGTATGAGTGCCTATGTGGATCTGTGAGTAGGTGTGTGAGTGTCTGAGTGAGTCTGTGAGTGGGTCTTTGAGTGTCTGAGTGGGTCTGTGACTGAATGCATTGGTCTATGAGTGGGTTTGTGAGTGGGAGCATGAGTGTCTGAGTGCATCTGTGAGTGAGTGCATGAGTGTCTGAGTGCGTCTGTGACTGGGTGTGACAGTGTCTGAATGGATGTGTGAGTGGGTGCATGAGTGGGTCTTTGAGTGGGTTCATGAGTGTTTGAGAGGGTCTGTGAGTGGGTGCACAAGTGTCTGAGTGGGACTGTCAGTGGGTGTGTGAGTCTCAGTGAGTCTGTGAGTGGGTATGTGAGTCTGTGAGTGGGACTGTAAGTGGATGCATGAGTCTCTGAGTAGATCTGTGAGTGGGTGTGTCATTGTCTGAGTGGGTCTGTGAGTGGGTGCATAAGTCTCTGAGTGGGCATGTGAGTATGTGCATGAGTGTCTGAGTGGGTCTGTAAGTAGGTGCATGAGTCTCTGAGTGAATCTGTGAGTGGACGCACCATTGTGTGAGTGGGTCTGTGAATGTATTTTTAAAAAAGAATTTGACGATATTCATGAATTTGCTGCAATGTTACATGGGGGGCACGCGTTGGTTGCGGCGAATTCACGAGTATCGTGAAAGGATTTTTTTTTTGACATATTATACTAATAAGTAATTCCTCAAGGACCCCTATAATCCTCCCATGAAGTCAGGGAAATTCACACAAAAAACCCCCAAAGGTTACAGGGATGCTATAGTTAGGGTCAGATTTTACTCATACAAAACCAGAGAAATTCAGCCGTTATAGTTAGCTGAGCTAACTATAACTAGTGCCCCCGCTATGCACTGCTTATGACCTCACATATTACATCACTCATGACATGGTCAGTTACATCACTGATGACATCTCAAATGACATCACTCATGACATCATCAAGTGACTGTGAGTGTTTTTAAAAAGTTTATGAGTGTTAAATATATATACCAAGGTGTTTTGGTGAATCAGTGAGTGTATGAGTGACTGTATGAATGACTCAGTGGGTGCGTGTCTGACTGTATAAGTGAGTGATTAGGTGTCTCAGTGAATGTACGGATGAGCGACTGGTTATGTGAATGTGTGTATCTGTTTGTCAGTTGATGTCTAAGTGGGTATATGAGTGTGTTAGTGGATACGTGAATGGCTATATGCATGATTGACTGGTTGACTGCCTTTATGGTTGTCTGGGTGTCGGTGTGTGTGGGTGAGGAGGTGTGTGACTGCCTGTATGGATGAGTGAGTGGGTGAGTCAATGCCTGTATGGGGTAGCGAGTGTTTGTGTGAGAAGCTGTATGGGTGAGTGAGTGTCTGTATGGCTGTGTCAGTGATTGAGTGCTTGTGTCATTATGGGTGAGTAACTGGGTATGTGAAAGGCAGTATAGGTGTGATTGGGTATATGAGTGACTGTATGCGTGAGTGAGTAAATGTGAGAGTGGCTATATGGATGAGTGTGTGCTTCTGTCAGTGGCTGTATAGGTTAGTGACTCTGTGTTACTATTTGTATGAGTAAGTGGGTGTGTGTGTAACTGTTCAGGTGAGTAAGTGGCTGTGTGATTGACTGTATGGGTGAGTGTCTAGGTGTGTGAGTAGTTGTATGGGTGACTCACTCAGCGTGTGAGTATTTGTATGGGTGTATGAGTGGATATGTCAATGGTTGTATTAGTGAGTGAGTTGGTGTATGAGTGGCTGTATGGGTGAGCGAGTGGATGTGTGTGTAGCTCTATGAATCAGTGAATGGGTGGGTAAGTACTGGTATGGCTCTGTGAATGGGTTTGTGAATGGTTGTATGAGAGTGGCAGTGGGTGTATAAAAGACTCTATAGGGGTGTGAGTGGGTACATCAGAGATGCTGTGGATGATGTCATCAGTGATGTCATTTGAGATGTCATCAGTGATGTCACTGACCATGTCATGAGTAATGTAATATGTGAGGTCATAAGCAATGCATTGCGGGGGAGCGAGTTATAGTTAGCTCAGCTAAATATTACAACTGAATTTCTCTGGTTTTATATAAGTAAAGTCTAACCGTAACTATAATGTCCTTGTAACCTTTGGTTTTTTCAGTGAATTTCTAAGGTTTTTAAATGCTAATTCCTAACTATAACGTCCCTGAAACCTGTGGTTTTTTCAGTGAATTTCTAAGGTTTTTTAACTAGCAGTCACACTTGCAGAGTGGTGGAGAAAGGGGGCTGGGCCTCCGACCAGCTCTCAGGAATTCCACTGCGTAGGAATTACAGGAGATACCAAGAGGGCTTCTTGGCCTCAAGTCCCTCTGGAGCCAAAGGGACTTTATCCCCCAACTAGTAGTTCGCCGGGAGGCACGTTTGCAGAGTGGTGAAGAAAGGGGGCATGGCCTTTGACAACTTCTCAGCAATCCTGCTGTGTGGGACTTACTGGAGATAACAGGAGGGGTATTTTGTCCCCAAAGACGTCCTTGGGGGCCAACTACCCCTCCTTTTATCTCCAGTAAGTCCCATACAGCAGGATTGCTGAGATCTGAGAGCAGGCCACACCCCCTTTCTCCACCACTCTGCAAATGCACCTCCTGATGCACTACTAGTAGGGGGATGAAGTCCCCCTGGCTATTGAGGGCCCTTGAGGGCCAACAACCTTTCCTGTTACCTCCAGCAAGTCACACACAGTGGGTTTGCTGAGAGGTTTTCGGTGGCAACACCCTCTTTCTCCTCCACTCTGCAAACTTGCCTCCTGGTGCACTCCTATTTGGGGGATGAAGTCTCCTTGGGTCTTGAGGGTCCTTGGGAGCCAATTAGCCCTCCTGTTACCTGCAGTCAGCCCCACACAGCTGGATTGCTGAGAAGTAGTCAGAGGCTATGCCCCCTTTCTCCACCACTCTGCAAATGCACCTCCTGGCGCACTGCTGCTTTGGGGATTAAGTCCACTTTAGTCCTGAGGCCCTCAAGAGGCAAGGGGACCTCATCCCTACACCAGCCATGAACCGAGAGGTGCGTTTTCATAGTGGTGGAGAAAGGGGTGTAGCCTGCAACCACCTCTCAGCAATCCCACTGTGTGGGGCTTACTGGAGGCAACAGATGGGGTAGTTGACCCCTATGGATCCTCAGCAGCGAAGAGGACTTCATCTTCCAACCAAGAGCGTGCCAGGAGGCGCATCTGCAAGATAGTGGAGAAAGGGGGCGGGGCCTCTGCGATTTGACTGCTTTTTTTTCAATTTTTTAGGAATGTGGGGCTGCAAGGCCCCCCTTCCTAAACCATTTTGGGCCTTGGGGACCCCATCCTCCAGGACCTGACTGTTTTTTTGTTTAAAAAACGGGAGAGGGACACGCGGCCCACCTCCCGGGCCAATTTTGGCCCGGGGACCACATCCCTCAGGCCCGGCCTTTCATTTTTTTTTTCAAATTAATCAAAGGAAGAGGGGGCCGTGTGGCCACCCTTCCCTGGGCCATTTTTGTCCCCGGGAACCCATCCCCCGGGGCCAGCCGCTTTTTATATTAAAAAGGAAGGGGGCCGCACAGACCCCTTCTGATGCAAATTTCGGCCCCGGGGACCCCATGCCCCGGCCATTAAAAAAAAAATAATAATAATCATTCTTAACAGGGAGAGAGATAAATGCCCCCGCTCCCAGGCCATTTACAGCCCTGGGGACCCCATCCCCTGGGGCATGGCCAGCTGGTTGGGGACCGCGGGGGGAGCCTGAAGCCCCCGCGGTCCCGCCAGTTTCCGCATCCTGTGGGAGCCGGCATTGCTTTTTACACCCAGGGAGCTGCTAACATGCAGCTCCCTGCATGTAAAAAGCAAAGTGTGCTCCGCTTTGAACAAGCGAGAGTATAATGCTCAGCACACTGTTTGCTATGGGATGCCGCGATCCCATAGCAAACTGCAATGTCCCGGGGTGGGCACCCCGGGACATTGCTGAAGCCGAGCCTGGGGGTGGCAGTCCCCAGGGCCATTTACGGCCCAAGGAGGGGGCTGCGTGGCCCCCTCCCATCTTCTGCAGAGCCCGGGGAGGTGGTGGCGTCCTCAGGGCTGCGTGGGGAGCCTGGAGCCCCCCACGCATTATATTGTCATATAGCCCCGGGGAGGTGGCGGTCCCTGGGGCAGTGGGTTTGCCCCTGGCCTCCCGTATTTAAATATATCAACCCTGGGGCGGTGGCACTCCCCAGGGCTGCGTGGGGGGGCTGGAGCCCCCACACATCATATTTTCATATAGCCCCAGGGAGGTGGTGTCCCCGGGGCAGCGGGGAAGTGTGCCCCTACATTTTAATATATTAGCCCCAGGGAGGTGGTGTTCCCAAGTCAACCGAGTCACAAGATGGCTGCCAACACTTCCTGGTTTGAATTGTTGGCAGCCAATCAGATCTCAGGCATGAGGTTGGGAGGGTTCACGGATCCATAGCGGCCACAGTTGTATATCTGAGAAATCTTTAAATTTCTCAGGAACTACTGAACGGATTTACACCATTTAAGAAAAAGAGGGCTTTCTGGACCAAGAGCTACCTTTGTGCCAAATTTGGTGTAATTCTGTTTAGCAGTTCAGGCTGTAGCCATGTAAATTTTCCTATGGTAATTAACATGGAGAAAAAGCATTTTGGGACCCCCTTTTTCTCAGCTGCCACTTGAAGAATCACCCGAAACTTTCAACACAGCAGCTGAAGTGAGTGGCCCATTAGTTTTGAAACTTTCATGAAGATTTGTCAAACGACGCCAAAGATATTGGCAAATTGAAAAACCCTCTTCCTATGAAAACCAGGTCCAAACTATAACTACCTACTGGCAACCGCCAGCAGGTAATATCTATATATATATTAAGGTTACAGGGACGTTATAGTTTGGAATTAGCATTTAAAAAACCTTAGAAATTCAGTGAAAAAACAAAAGATTTCAGGGACGTTATAGTTAGGAATTAACATTTTTTTAAAAGCTTAGAAATTCACTGAAAAATCCCAAAGGTTTCAGGCTACGCGGACATTTCACTCATATAAAACCAGAGAAATTCAGCCATTATAGTTAGCTCAGCTAACTATAACTCACGCCCCCGCAATGTACTGCTGATGACGTCACATATTACATCACTCATGACATGGTCATTGACATCACTGATGACATCACTGATGATAGCACTGATGACATCAGTGGTGACATCATCCACAGCATTTCTGACGCACCCACTCATGCCCCTATAGAATCTTTTATACACCCACTGCCATTCCCACACAACCATTCACAAACCCATTCACAGGGGTGGGTTCCCGCATTTCTTTTTATTGCTCCCAGGACCTGGCACACCCGGGGGCCTAAATTAAATGAAGCCCGGGAGCCCGCGCTTCGTTTTAAAAAAAATCTTTATCCGGGTTCGTGAATCCACCACGAATCCTGCTGAATTTTTTTTTTTAAATGCTTTTTTTTGGCTCTGGGCGTCCTTGTGGGACCCCCTGCACAGGCCTAGGAGGTCAGGGTGTTTCTACCCTGCCCCCTTTTCTTTTTATTAATCGTTTTTCTTGTGACTCGGTTCAACCGAGTCACAAGATGGCGGGCAAAACATTCTGGTTTTAAGTGTTGGCAGCCAATCAGATCTCAGGCACGAGATAAGGAGGGCTCGCGGTTCCACCGCGGCCACAGTTGCATATTTGAGAAATCTTTAGATTTCTCAGGAACGACTGAATGGATTTACACCATTTAACAATAAGAGTGCTTTCTGGACCAAGAGCTACCTTTCTTCCAAATTTGGTGTAATTCTGTTCAGCAGTTCCGCCTTTAGCCGCGTCAATAGTTTCCTATTGAAATTAACATGGAGAAAAAGCGTTTTGGAAACCCCTTTTTCTCAGCTCCTGCTTGATAGAGCACCCTGAAATTTTCAAGACAGCAGCTGACGTGACTGACTCATTAGTTTTGAAAATTTCATGAAGATTCATCAAACGGCCCCACAGTTATTGCCAAATCAAAAAAACGCTCTTCCTATGTGAACTAGGTCCTAACTATAACTACCTGCTAACAAAAAATGGATATGACCTTGCCCCATACTCTACTGCAAAAGGGTTTTTTCAAATTTGCCTAAATCTCTGGTTTCAAAAACAGATCTTTCAGAAGCCTTGTCATTATTGTGAATGGATGCCACAGACCAGTACCCTACTCCTAAAGTGTTCCAGCTCCAGACTACAGTGCAGTTCACCATATGCCGCGTTTATGGGCAGATAAATATCTTGCCCACAGACCAATATCGAAAGGCGTGGTCAAGGTTGTGATGTTTCCAAACAGTTGCTGTTATTACATTAAAAGATTTCCCCAGCCTCATAACCATTAGAGCTAGGTGGGTCATGAAAGTTTGTCATTCTAAAATTGGATCATGGGTCTAAAATGTTTGGGAAGAATTGTTTTAGACCGTAATCTTTTAAAAGCAAAGGTACACACCCATGCTGTTAGCTGAAAAGCCAGGATGGGTGATGGTTTCACATGACACAGTCACTTCTCAGTCGTATAGAATGTAAAATAAAATGCAATATGTGTATTTCAGTTTTATCATTTTTCCCTACTCCCAACTGTAATTCCGACTTTTTATTTCATTTTTTTTGTAACATTGTGATATGAAAAGTGCTATTTTGCGCATAAGAAACCCTCACATACCACCTCCATATTTGGTCACACTTTTCAGCTGGAAAATTTGCACTAATATGGTTTGGCTCGCTGCTCTGGTCTTACTGCATTCTTACCTTTAATTGCTGTCAGAATCACTGATCAAGCAGATGGAGTGATTTGGGGAGCAGAGATAGCATTTCAGGTGCAGCTCCCATCCCACAGCCAATGATAAAACATTAATACTTTTTATAAAACAAATGGGCCTGCTGAAACAACTTTACCTAAAAGTAGCTTTTCCTGCATCCACCACACCTCATGTGTTGACTAGGACTAGCAGTGTAATATGTCTAAAGACACATAAGAAAAGCTCTGTACTGGCACCAAGGAACCCCCTTCCCCATACACACTAACCTCTCCTCCTCTGTGGAGTTGTTTGTGCTGCTCAAGATATCTTGGAAGAGAGCAGACACAAGTAGCACTTCAAGCTGTACCATCTCATGTCGGCCCATTTTGCAAAAAAGAAAACAGAAGTCATACTTCAAACTGTGCCATTCCGTGCTGGCCTATTGTTCTTCTCATTGCGACACTGAGCTGACCTAATTGTGTGTGTGCGTGTGTGTACTCGGGGCTGCAGCAGCCTTTTGGACTGTATGGGGGTTGTTTTGACTGGGATGTGCCTACAAAAAGTAGGGGGAAAAAAGGCCCACGGCTGGATTTTGGACTTTAGTCGATTGGCTGGCGGCCCAATCTGACCCTGTCCTTCTCTGATAGGATGGTTTAAAGGATTGACATAAGGATACAGAGATTCTCACCTCTAGTCCTGGACACGTTTCTTGATTGGAACTGGAATATAGTCTTTCGAACAATGTAGCGGAACTTGCAGAGGGCTATATATCAAGTCATCTCTAGTTGTGGGTGGTTTAACAGATTATTACAGAGTTACCAAGCATCTGTCGTCTAGAACTGTATAACCCGGAAACTTGTCACGGTCACAGGATCTGTCATCTGTAACGATGGGTTGCCTACGGAACTGGCACAGAGAAATTAAGTCTATTGCTGGACGGCTGAAGGAATTTGCAGAGTGTAAGAAATTGGATTGGTATTTGGAATGGGTGACTAACCACCTTAAGAAATAATCACAACTTTTGTCAGGGGAAACCATCAAAGTCACTAAATTAACCGGAGCTCAACCCCCTCGTGGCTATGGCACAGAGCAGACAGGCTTATCTTAGGTCAATGCTTAAAGTATTTATGCAGCATCAAAACAGTGATAAAGTCAAAATGTAAAACAATAAAAATCCAAAACCGAATTAGGCAAATAGAGTAATAGTTAATATACGCAATGACAAAAATCCAATAAGGGGAACCGGAGATGTGAGTTTTTAAAGCTTTAAGTCACAAAAGAGCTAACGAGCACAAAGTGCCAATGATAGTCCATGGTTGTAGTAGACCAGCACCTAAGTACAAATTTATGCTTACTGTGATGGAGCGCGGGTCGAATTACACCAACCACTTTTGTCCTGGTCAAAGATTTTAACTTCAGATTTTAATCCTTTAAGTCCCAATCCACTACATGAGTACACTGTTAAAGCCCCAAGGACCTCAGGGTAGGCACTTAGAGACTCACTGGTTGTCAGGCAGAGGCCAACAACCGGGTCCTGTTACCAGTGTTCAACTGGGCAATTGCCAGAAATGCATCTTGTAGCTTATTGTATCCCTGTAGCTTGAACAGGGGGTCAGCCTTATGACCCTGGAGTCCACATCTTTGTCCTGGGTACAAAACAGAGCAGGTCCAGTCCCTCAGGTATCCTCTCAGGTCACAGACAGCAGGTCGATTCCTCTTATGTTCTTCCTCTGCTCCAGGAAAGTAGGTGCCTGGAGATGCCACATTTATGTCTGGCGCAAGCTAGTGGGAGGGAATGACTCCTGGGCATTCCCCAATCAAAGGGGTAAAAGGTCCTAGGGCCAATCCTACCCCCTTTGGGCATTTTTAAGATAGCGAAAGTCTTCAGTCACACTAAACTTGGTCTCTGAGGGCTGGGGGGGGTGTGGGGAGTAGATTAATGATAAACCTAGTGCCCTCCCACATCTAACACAAGATCCAGTTTGAAGCAGCCCAGTATCCACAGTTAACTCAGAGAAAGAAGTCTGGTAGGACAAAGGCAGGGTTCTTCAGCAAACAGAGAGTGGATGCACAAAAATTCTTTTGGCATTCTGTTCCCTTCCTTTTAAGTGTGCCCTAAGCATTATATGTAAAACCCAGAGACAGAAGTCTGGTATGACAAAAGCAGGGTTTCCAGCAACAAGACAGTGGATACACAGGAATTGTCTTGGCATTAAATTTGGCATGTTGAGTCAAAAATTATACCCACAGCCCCCACCCTGCATGTTATGTGAGGTTTAGAGGAGTCACCTCTACCCATTCAGATCAGCCTATTGTTTGTTCCTGGGAGGCATTGCAAACCTTTTTCACATATCTTCAAATACTAATCACTGTCTGGGAGACACTGGAGAATAAATGCAAATGAGCCTCCAAGAACCTCAGGTAGGGAAGAGGTAACCTTCTAAAAGTTACTTTTATTTAACATTTATTTAAAATCCAAATTCACTATTGTATTGGATTTTTAATAATGATTAAAAATAGTTGTTCAATTATTGTCCAAGCTGGTCCCAAACCTGAGATACAATATTGGGATTTTAATCTGTACTCTGATTTCCTACATAGGACAGCTAGACCTGTTAAATATTTAAAAGGAAGGTTCTGATTTGTCAAAAGGGTTTATTTTGACAGGTCAAATTGCAGTTTTTACAGTGCTATTGTCAGGCTACAATGGTAGGCTTGAAGCCATGTTTGCATTACTACTGTAGTGGATGGTAGAATATGTGCTGCTGTCGACTAGAGGCATTTACCTTCTAGGCCCTGGGCACATATTGTACCATATACTAGGGACTTATAGGTAAATTTAATATACCGATTAGGGATATGCCAGTTCAACCATATTTAAAGGGTGAGCACAACCTCTTCCTGGTTGTTAAAAAGAGACGAACGGCTGATCTGGCACGCACGCGTATGTCCTGTTTTCTCAATGTAAAATCTGAGACATCTACGTAAGTCTAATGAATGTAATAATCTTTGTGCTGACATAGCTAGGTTTGGAAAGGAAGACTTTAGAATGACTGGTTCATTCAAATGAAAGTCAGTAGGAACCTTGGGTATAAATCTATATGACCCTGTTCTTAGTGAACCAGAAGAAAAGTTCCTTTATGGTGATAGCTTGCATTTCTTCTACTTTCCTTAGTGATGTTAATGCTATGAGAAGCTCTGTCTTCTATGAGATGAACTTCAGATATGTCTTGTGCATTGGTCCAAAAGGAAGTTTCATTAACTGGCTGAGGACAGTATTGAAATCTTAAGGCACCAGAGGGTGTCGCACAGGTGAAAATGCTCTGAAAAGTCCCTTGATGAATTACTTTATGGTTTGTTGGGGGAACAGAGACAATGACGATACATCTGTTGTCCTAAATCTTGATATCAGAGCCAGGTGGACTCTGACTGAAGAATATATGGGTCCATTCTTGACCAAATCCAACAAGTTTGACAGTATTTGATGAGGTCATTTTTGAAGAGAATGAAAGTTCTTGCACTAGTGACCAAAAAGCTTCCACTTAGAGTTGTAGGTTTTAGCATTAGATGGAGTACTTGCCTGTGCTAGGATGTTTCTACAATCCTGCAGTAGATCTAAATGGCCGAACTTAAGATGGGCAGGTACCACACTGTCAGGTTCTGTGACTCTGGTCGTAGTAAAATATTTCTCTGTGGTGTCTGGAGAGGAGATTGGAACACAAATTCAGATAAATGGCTGGACATGCCAATTGCTTTAGGAGTTTGCTGTACCAGTATTGCTGTTGCCATGCCGGAGCAACAATCCATCTTTGCCTTCTTCAGTACCCTTGGGATCAGGTAAAACAGATGAAAGGCATATGCAAAGATCTTTGGCCAAGTGATAGAAAGGGCATTGCCCAATGTCTACGGTTGCCAAAATCTGCTTCCAAAGCATTGGCATTTCTTGTTGTCCGGTGCAGTAATGAGATTGATCATGGATTGACTCCATTGTTGGAAGATGTTATCCACTTAGTCCTGGTGTACCTCCCACTCACGGCTGAAAGTTGTCTGGTTAGTGAATCCACCTGATCGTTTTGGTATCCTTGCAGGTGTTCTGCAGTGATATTGATCTCTTGAGAAATGGCTCAGTCCCATAGCAGTTGTGTCTCTTCTGAAAGAGGTCTGGACTGCGTTTTCCCTTGTTTGGCTATGTAGAACATTGATGTTATACTATCTGTTCTGATTAGAACTGCTTGGGAGGAATGCTTGTAGGCCTAAACATATGGCCAGCCCATTGATGTGAAGTATCCTTTCTTCATCTGACTAGAAGCCTCTGGTTGAGAGTTCTTGCAGTATCAATCTTTCTGTTAGAGGTTTGCTTGGAATCACCACCATAATAGTGCCTGTGTCAGTCAGTAACCCTTTGGCTCGCTTCCATTGCATATCCAGTGCTTGTTGGATGGGTCTCATCTGGTGCATGCGAAAGGTAATGAGGGTACACAATAACATTAAGCCTAACAGGAACTTGTACAGTCTGACCTTAACTACTGTTTTGTGGATAGCAGGCCAGGACAGTGAATTCCGCTTTGTTTGTGGAGTTTTTTGAGTTTCCCGTGCTCCACGGAGCAAGCGGAGTTCTGAAAGGAGCAGAGTTTTTCCCTCGCTCGCTAACGTTAAGTTGGCAAACGCGAGCGAGGAAAATCCAATGCTAGACTACCTCCCAGAGATATTTCCCAATGCGGGCGGTCGCGGATGGTCACGGCCGCTCACGTTGAGAAACCATCCGTTCGCATTGAGGAAGCTGCCGCTCAAGTAGAAAATCTACTCGAGCGGCAGAAAGAAGAAGCGCCCTCTTGCGCTGCGCATAGTGTCGTTTATGTTGATTTTCCAGCGAGGGACAAACACTTGGCACTAAAAATCAGCGCAAACGACGTGACCTAACGCACTCCGAAACTTGCGGAACTCCATGTAGCGCGGCAGAGCTTTTTAGTCACTTAGCCGACTCTGCGCACTCGCCCAGGCCTAGTCAATAGACTCTTGGCCATTGCTCAGAGCTTTACAACTCTCGCTGCTGATGGAAGTGCCGCCCCCAGCTTAGTGTCAAATATAGCACCCAGGAACTGGATCGTCTGGGGTTCTAGAGATGATTTCTCCCTGTTCAGTGTGATCCAGGTTCTGGAAGAGATTGATGCAGGGTGTCGTAAAACACTTGGCCTCTTCATTTGACAGCACCTTGATAAGCCAGAGTAAGGGAACACTTGGTGACCCTGCTGCTTGAGGAAGGCAGCAACTGGAGCAAGGCACTTGGTAAAAAATGGAGATACTGATTTTAGTCCAAAAAGAAGCGCCTTGAACTGGTAGTGTTGTCCTGCTACCAAGAAGCGAAGATATTTCTTGTACTTGCAGTGAATGGGTATGTGTAGGTTTGCGCCCTGAAGATCTAAGGTCATCTTGAAGTCACCTTCCTAGATCATCAGCAGGACCTCCTGAAGTGTAATAATTTGATATCATTGCTTTTTGAAATACTTGTTCAGCCGTCTTAGATCCAGAATTGATCTCCATGATCCTGGCTTTTTTGTTATCAAAAAGAATCTCAAGTGAAATACTTGGTTTCTCTGGGATTTGAGGGCAGTTACTATTGCTCCCTTGAGGACGATAAGGAGAATTTCCTCTTGTAACTCCCTCAGATGGAGGTGATGTTCTTTTTTGGATGGGCATACAGTTGGTCTTTGAATTTATTCTAAACTGTAACCTGTGCGAACAATTTGTCTCACCCATTTGTCTGATATTATGGCTTCCCAAGCGAAGCATAAAGAGAAATTCTTCCCCAATTTCAGTGTATGATATGGAAAGGGGAGAATAGGCAGAAAGTCAAGATCTCTTGTGGTTTTTGTTGGAACAAGATTGGGAGGAGCATCTTTTTCTTTCTGAGGATCTTCCATGACTTAGACTTTGATTACAGTTGTAGATATATCTTTGGTTGTATCCAGTTTGGATTTGGGGATACTATGACGGCCTTGACCTCTATACTGACTGAAGCTTCCCCTGTAATTTTGGGATCTTCATGAGCCATGAACATCTCTACGGTATAGTAAAATATCTAGTACCTTCGCAGTATTTGTGTCTGGCTAAAGATCCTGTAGAACTTCATCTACATGTTTTCTAAATTGAGTGAGGCCACCGAAAGGCATGTCCAGGATCTTTGATTGGCTCTCCGGATGGAAGGTTGTAGATCTTAACCAGACTTATCTTCTCAAGACAGCTCCTACAACAAGCTAGCAAAAGCCTGCGTTTGAAGCATCCAGTGCTGCAACAATGACGTACAAAAGGGGATGATGGACGGAACGTTTGAGCCAATCAAACACTCACCCCCAGTCAACTGATCTGGGTTTAATCCATCATCATTCTTTAGCTCACTCCACCACCCCAGTTCAGACATGGCCATATGCAAATCAGTCTGACCCTGTGCCTCATGGGAACAGTCCAGCCCGAACTGCCAAGCCATGTCTTCCCTGGACCGGAAACAAGCATCCTAGGACCGGTTTCTGGCATTTCAGCCGTCATCAGCCAGGCTTGCTTGAATCCAGTGGCAAAGTGAGCAAGGGACCCACGTCTGGGCATACCCCCACCAACTTAGGGCGACCAAAGCGATACAAAGGGGATGATGGACGGAACGTTTGAGCCAATCAAACACTCACCCCCAGTCAACTGATCTGGGTTTAATCCATCATCATTCTTTAGCTCACTCCACCACCCCAGTTCAGACATGGCCATATGCAAATCAGTCTGACCCTGTGCCTCATGGGAACAGTCCAGCCCGAACTGCCAAGCCATGTCTTCCCTGGACCGGAAACAAGCATCCTAGGACCGGTTTCTGGCATTTCAGCCGTCATCAGCCAGGCTTGCTTGAATCCAGTGGCAAAGTGAGCAAGGGACCCACGTCTGGGCATACCCCCGCCAACTTAGGGCGACCAAAGCGATACAAAAGGGGATGATGGACGGAACGTTTGAGCCAATCAAACACTCACCCCCAGTCAACTGATCTGGGTTTAATCCATCATCATTCTTTAGCTCACTCCACCACCCCAGTTCAGACATGGCCATATGCAAATCAGTCTGACCCTGTGCCTCATGGGAACAGTCCAGCCCGAACTGCCAAGCCATGTCTTCCCTGGACCGGAAACAAGCATCCTAGGACCGGTTTCTGGCATTTCAGCCGTCATCAGCCAGGTTTGCTTGAATCCAGTGGCAAAGTGAGCAAGGGACCCACGTCTGGGCATACCCCCACCAACTTAGGGCGACCAAAGCGATACAAAAGGGGATGATGGACGGAACGTTTGAGCCAATCAAACACTCACCCCCAGTCAACTGATCTGGGTTTAATCCATCATCATTCTTTAGCTCACTCCACCACCCCAGTTCAGACATGGCCATATGCAAATCAGTCTGACCCTGTGCCTCATGGGAACAGTCCAGCCCGAACTGCCAAGCCATGTCTTCCCTGGACCGGAAACAAGCATCCTAGGACCGGTTTCTGGCATTTCAGCCGTCATCAGCCAGGCTTGCTTGAATCCAGTGGCAAAGTGAGCAAGGGACCCACGTCTGGGCATACCCCGCCAACTTAGGGCGACCAAAGCGATACAAAGGGGATGATGGACGGAACGTTTGAGCCAATCAAACACTCACCCCCAGTCAACTGATCTGGGTTTAATCCATCATCATTCTTTAGCTCACTCCACCACCCCAGTTCAGACATGGCCATATGCAAATCAGTCTGACCCTGTGCCTCATGGGAACAGTCCAGCCCGAACTGCCAAGCCATGTCTTCCCTGGACCGGAAACAAGCATCCTAGGACCGGTTTCTGGCATTTCAGCCGTCATCAGCCAGGCTTGCTTGAATCCAGTGGCAAAGTGAGCAAGGGACCCACGTCTGGGCATACCCCCGCCAACTTAGGGCGACCAAGCGATACAAAGGGGATGATGGACGGAGCGTTTGAGCCAATCAAACACTCACCCCCAGTCAACTGATCTGGGTTTAATCCATCATCATTCTTTAGCTCACTCGACCACCCCAGTTCAGACATGGCCATATGCAAATCAGTCTGACCCTGTGCCTCATGGGAACAGTCCAGCCCGAACTGCCAAGCCATGTCTTCCCTGGACCGGAAACAAGCATCCTAGGACCGGTTTCTGGCATTTCAGCCGTCCTCAGCCAGGCTTGCTTGAATCCAGTGGCAAAGTGAGCAAGGGACCCACGTCTGGGCATACTTTGCCACTGGATTCAAGCAAGCCTGGCTGATGACGGCTGGAATGCCAGAAACCGGTCCTAGGATGCTTGTTTCCGGTCCAGGAAGACATGGCTTGGCAGTTCGGGCTGGACTGTTCCCATGAGGCACAGGGTCAGACTGATTTGCATATGGCCATGTCTGAACTGGGGTGGTGGAGTGAGCTAAAGAATGATGATGGATTAAACCCAGATCAGTTGACTGGGGTGAGTGTTTGATTGGCTCAAACGTTCCGTCCATCATCCCCTTTGTATCGCTTTGTTCGCCTAAGTTGGTGGGGGTATGCCCAGACGTGGGTCCCTTGCTCACTTTGCCACTGGATTCAAGCAAGCCTGGCTGATGACGGCTGGAATGCCAGAAGCCGATCCTAGTATGCTTGTTTCCGGTCCAGGAAGACATGGCTTGGCAGTTCGGGCTGGACTGTTCCCATGAGGCACAGGGTCAGACTGATTTGCATATGGCCATGTCTGAACTGGGGTGGTGAGTGAGCTAAAGAATGATGATGGATTAAACCCAGATCAGTTGACTGAGGGTGAGTGTTTGATTGGCTCAAGCGTTCGTCCATCATCCCCTTTGTATCGCTTTGTTCAGCCCTAAGTTGGTGGGAGTATGCCCAGACGTGAGGGTGAGTGTTTGATTGGCTCAAGCGTTCAGTCCATCATCCCCTTTTGTATCGCTTTGTTCGCCCTAAGTTGGTGGGGGTATGCCCAGACGTGGGTCTCTTGCTCACTTTGCCACTGGATTCAAGCAAGCCTGGCTGATGACGGCTGGAATGCCAGAAACCGATCCTAGGATGCTTGTTTCGGTCCAGGAAGACATGGCTTGGCAGTTCAGGCTGGACTGTTCCCATGAGGCACAGGGTCAGACTGATTTGCATATGGCCATGTCTGAACTGGGGTGGTGAGTGAGCTAAAGAATGATGATGGATTAAACCCAGATCAGTTGACTGGGAGTGAGTGTTTGATTGGCTCAAACATTCCGTCCATCATCCCCTTTGTATCGCATTGTTCGCCCTAAGTTGGTGGGGGTATGCCCAGACGTGGGTCCCTTGCTCACTTTGCCACTGGATTCAAGCAAGCCTGGCTGATGACGGCTGGAATGCCAGAAATCGGTCCTAGGATGCTTGTTTCCGGTCCAGGAAGACATGGCTTGGCAGTTCGGGCTGGACTGTTCCCATGAGGCACAGGGTCAGACTGATTTGCATATGGCCATGTCTGAACTGGGGTGGTGGAGTGAGCTAAAGAATGATGATGGATTAAACCCAGATCAGTTGACTGGGGGTGAGTGTTTGATTGGCTCAAGCGTTCCGTCCATCATCCCCTTTGTATCAGCTTGTTCGCCCTAAGTTGGTGGGGTATGCCCAGACGTGGGTCCCTTGCTCACTTTGCCACTGGATTCAAGCAAGCCTGGCTGATGACGGCTGGAATGCCAGAAACCGGTCCTAGGATGCTTGTTTCCGGTCCAGGAAGACATGGCTTGGCAGTTCGGGCTGGACTGTTCCCATGAGGCACAGGGTCAGACTGATTTGCATATGGCCATGTCTGAACTGGGGTGGTGGAGTGAGCTAAAGAATGATGATGGATTAAACCCAGATCAGTTGACTGGGGGTGAGTGTTTGATTGGCTCAAACGTTCCGTCCATCATCCCCTTTGTATCGCTTTGTTCGCTCTAAGTTGGTGGGGGTATGCCCAGACGTGGGTCCCTTGCTCACTTTGCCACTGGATTCAAGCAAGCCTGGCTGATGACGGCTGGAATGCCAGAAACCGGTCCTAGGATGCTTGTTTCCGGTCCAGGGAAGACATGGCTTGGCAGTTCGGGCTGGACTGTTCCCATGAGGCACAGGGTCAGACTGATTTGCATATGGCCATGTCTGAACTGGGGTGGTGGAGTGAGCTAAAGAATGATGATGGATTAAACCCAGATCAGTTGACTGGGGGTGAGTGTTTGATTGGCTCAAGCGTTCCGTCCATCATCCCCTTTTGTATCGCTTTGTTCGCCCTAAGTTGGTGGGGGTATGCCCAGACGTGGGTCCCTTGCTCACTTTGCCACTGGATTCAAGCAAGCCTGGCTGATGAGGGCTGGAATGCCAGAAACCGGTCCTAGGATGCTTGTTTCCGGTCCAGGGAAGACATGGCTTGGCAGTTCGGGCTGGACTGTTCCCATGAGGCACAGGGTCAGACTGATTTGCATATGGCCATGTCTGAACTGGGGTGGTGGAGTGAGCTAAAGAATGATGATGGATTAAACCCAGATCAGTTGACTGGGGGTGAGTGTTTGATTGGCTCAAACGTTCCGTCCATCATCCCCTTTTGTATCGCTTTGTTCGCCCTAAGTTGGTGGGGGTATGCCCAGACGTGGGTCCCTTGCTCACTTTGCCACTGGATTCAAGCAAGCCTGGCTGATGACGGCTGGAATGCCAGAAACCGGTCCTAGGATGCTTGTTTCCGGTCCAGGGAAGACATGGCTTGGCAGTTCGGGCTGGACTGTTCCCATGAGGCACAGGGTCAGACTGATTTGCATATGGCCATGTCTGAACTGGGGTGGTGGAGTGAGCTAAAGAATGATGATGGATTAAACCCAGATCAGTTGACTGGGGGTGAGTGTTTGATTGGCTCAAACGTTCCGTCCATCATCCCCTTTTGTATCGCTTTGTTCGCCCTAAGTTGGTGGGGGTATGCCCAGACGTGGGTCCCTTGCTCACTTTGCCACTGGATTCAAGCAAGCCTGGCTGATGACGGCTGGAATGCCAGAAACCGGTCCTAGGATGCTTGTTTCCAGTCCAGGGAAGACATGGTTTGGCAGTTCGGGCTGGACTGTTCCCATGAGGCACAGTGTCAGACTGATTTGCATATGGCCATGTTTGAACTGGGGTGGTGGAGTGAGCTAAAGAATGATGATGGATTAAACCCAGATCAGTTGACTGGGGGTGAGTGTTTGATTGGCTCAAACGTTCCGTCCATCATCCCCTTTTGTATCGCTTTGTTCGCCCTAAGTTGGTGGGGGTATGCCCAGACGTGGGTCCCTTGCTCACTTTGCCACTGGATTCAAGCAAGCCTGGCTGATGACGGCTGGAATGCCAGAAACCGGTCCTAGGATGCTTGTTTCCGGTCCAGGGAAGACATGGCTTGGCAGTTCGGGCTGGACTGTTCCCATGAGGCACAGGGTCAGACTGATTTGCATATGGCCATGTCTGAACTGGGGTGGTGGAGTGAGCTAAAGAATGATGATGGATTAAACCCAGATCAGTTGACTGGGGGTGAGTGTTTGATTGGCTCAAACGTTCCGTCCATCATCCCCTTTTGTATCGCAACAATGACAGCAGCTGAAGTAAGTTCTTTGTCCTTGAGTATAGTTCTAGCAGTCTCCTTTTTATCCTCCAGGATAAGGTCAAGCAATGGTGCATTGTCATGCCACATTTGATGATCGTATCGTCCTACGATTACCAGAAAGTTTGCTGCTTTAAATAATGTTGCGGCCTAAAAACTGATTCTCTGGCCCAGATTGTCAATATGCCTACTATCCCTGTCTGGAGGACCTGAGGATAACATGATGGGATTTTACGATCTCATTTGAGCAGCCAAGGTTATTACTGAATCTAGTTTTTTGGATACTCAGTGAGGCAAGCAGGGGCTCAATCTGGGCCTCTGTATTTTTCTCCAGATGTGGTATTACCGCAGAACAATAGCAGGTGTTTTAATAAATTTTAGACTTTCAGACCAGACAAAATCCAGGATTGAAATGGATCTTGTAAACGTGTGTGGCTGTTCCTTAAAGTCATAAAAGAAACATTGTCGTCCCACTGATGTCATTGGCAAGTTGAAGTTCTTGCCAGCTCTTTCCATTAATGAAAGAAACCAGAATGTATCATCTGATGAATCCTGTGGATTGGATAGGTTATTATCTTCCTTAGGAACATTAAAACCCTGTCATTATTTGGTTATCTCTCTATATCAGAATATAAAGAGAGAGCTGATTCATCATCATCATCCATTGGGAAACAGCATTTTCAACGCGGACTGAACCACGTTTTAGGGCTCAGGGCGGGAGGTCAGGGTAGTTTGTAGGGCTGGGGGCGGGTCGTTTGCAGGGCTGGGTTTTAGGGCTCATGGCTGGGGACTGGGATGTAATCTTTACCACGCATATACCATTTCCAATCATGCCTTTGCAATGAAATTTGTTGTAAAGACATGCGTGGAAAAGGCACGTGTGATAAAGACACTGTCGTAGTAAAGACCACGTTGTTAAGGCATGCAATATAATCGCATGCATGGTTCCATCATACAACCTCATCTATGTCCTCTGGAGTTGGTGGTACCAGAGGCCTATAGGCAGGTCTGGGAGACGGTTCTCTTGGAGGTGGGAAGGGAGCAGTTGGTGATTGTTGGTGAGGAGATAACACTGGTTAAGGAGGCTGAACCAACCTTTGGAAAGTGTTCATTATTTGCTGCAATATAGACAAAAAGCCATAGGTACTTGAACCACTTCTGGCTCCCTATTGTATCTAGGAGGTATATAGGCATGTGAGTTATGTGATACATAATCTTGCTAGTAACTATAATCACTGTAAGAGTCTTCCTCCTCCCTTACATCTTCAAAGTCTAGAACATAGGGCACATCAAATTGCATTGGACGATATGCAGTCCATGGTTCAAGGTCGCTAGCATCTTCTTTATGTTCAGACTCTAGAATTTGGGATGGAAGAGAAGTTGAAAACTTTAAAGGTGAAACATAGGTACAGTAAATACTGCTGTCAATGGTGCCGTCAGTATCGTGGTTGAGTGTAAGTGGAATGGGCTAGTCTACAGATTCTGTTAGATGTAGAGAACTTTCTAGGTAGGGCCTGGCCCTTTTGTCTCTTTCTGAGTGGTACTTCAGGAAGGCTGATGACA
This sequence comes from Calotriton arnoldi, assembly GCA_963921515.1. Lineage (NCBI taxonomy): Eukaryota > Metazoa > Chordata > Amphibia > Caudata > Salamandridae > Calotriton > Calotriton arnoldi. Next base: position 235,426 of record CAWUFW010012687.1, on the reverse strand, counting down.
GTCAAGTGCAGAGGTTTCACACGTTTGTGCTTGTGTTTTGGGTAATCCTGCCAAGAGCCAGCATCATCACTACCTCGTGTGAGGGCCATCACCTTTACAAAGACCATGTCTGCGCTGCAGAAAAAACATGAGATATGAAAAGGCACCACTCCAAACTTGTTCCTGGCCATTGACGGTGAAATCCACTCCCTGTCTAGGAAATATGTATAAAGTAGGACCTAAATTACCCCATTTGGTTAATTCCAAGTTCTTCAAGCCCAAGGAAGGAAGTGCTCTGCAGAACTCGAACTGATAAGATCCAGGGCTAGGCCTGTCGGACAGCCAGTCTTTCAGAGGTGAGGAGAAATCTGTGTATCTTGTTGGAAGAGCTATGGATCTGTCTGGAACCTGCCTGACCTGCTGAGAAGAGAGAGAAGGGGTCTGGCCCCACCTCAAGCCAACCTATGGGAGTACGAGGACCTGCCCCATAGGTGCAGATTTTTCCTGAACTGCATGAAGAGAAGAAGGCAGGGTAACCTGGGTGAGTTGCTGCACTGTCATAGCTGCACTCCACAAGCTTGCGCTTAAGCCTAAAAAAGTGCCCAAAATCTCAGATAAACCATGGCTTCAACTGAAAATTGGCGGTGAACTTTTTTACAGATTTACGAGGGATCCATGCTTAAATAATAGCCCTGCTTAAAGAGAATTGTCTTCTAAAGGGAATACAGACTGAACTCTGGGTCACAGAAACCACAAAAGATGGTTGTCTGCATCTATAGTGAGCTCACATCTGCACTTTAATCTAGTCTACTGATTTTTGTGTAGACTACCCCTGTAGTACCCGTAGTATCAGGTCTCTGTTGGAATCCTTGAAATCAAAGTGAGAAGGTACAGGAGTCCGCTGGCACAGTGAGGCCATACTATCTACATATTTAACATTTTTAGTAATATTTCTGCATCATTTTAATATTAGGGTGGTTGACGTAGAACTCTTTAGATGACTTCAAATATTGAAGGATTAAAGTTGAGAGCTATGAGCAGAAATGAAAAACCAGTAAAAGAAGCATTACATAGCATGGATGAGTAGTAAGCAGTTACTGAATATCCTTGGGTGCAAAATCACGCAGCCAACTTTGAGGGAAGACCATTATTATCACATTGAAAAGAGACAAAAGAAGTTACTTATCTTCGGTAATGCCTTATCTGGTAGAGACACTATCTAGCCACACATTCCTTACCTTAGAATAATCCCCAGTCGGTAGACTGGATCTGGAACTTTTTCGTGAGCAGTACACCTGCGCGCCGGTAGGTGGTGTCGTTCAGCTCAGTGTGGTGTCATCTGCGCTGGAAATGATGTGCACGGTGCCGATATAGGCAGTCGTCAGTTTCTTTTTGTAACTTTCCACTTCAGAAGTGCAACGCCACAAAGAACGCTGACCACTGGTGCATGAAACTAGGGCGCTTGAAAGAGGAACAGCCCTTCACTCTGAATCCGTTTGCAGAGTGGGGAGGATGGGTGGGTTGTTAAGGAATCTGCGGCTAGATTGAGTCTCTACCAGATAAGTCATTACTGAAGGTAAGTAAGTGTTCATCCGATAGAGACTTCGAGCCGCAGGTTCCTTATCTTAAAATAGTTACCCTAGCAATACCTCCCCGGAGGTAGGGCTGCGACACAGATTACACTAGAAAGTCCTGTATGACCGAATGGGCAAAATGCCCGTCTTGACAGACCTGACAGTCAAGGCAGTAGACCTTTGTAAACTTGTGCAGGGAAGCCCACATTGCTGTTTGACAGATATCCAGGACAGTTACTCTGCAAGCTAACGCAGTAGTCGCAGCCTTGGCTCTGGTAGAGTGAGTGCACAAACCCTCAGGGGGTTGCTTTTTGGCCAATGCGTAGCAGATTTTGATGCAGAGCACTAACAATTGTAAGATGGTGCATTTCTGTATCGTCTTCGCTTTCTGTGCTCCGATGTACCCCACAAAAAGTTGATTGTCCAGCTGGAACTCTTTTGTGCAGTCAAGGTAGAACAACAACGCTCTTTTTGGGTCTAACCAATGGAGTCTCTCCTGTGTTTTAGAGGGGTGAGGAGGAGCGTAAAATGTAGGCAGGGTGATGGACTGGCCTACATGAAAGGGAGTGACCACTTCCGGTAGGAAGGATGCTCTAGTCCAAAGAACCAGCTTGTCTAGATAGATGGAAAGGTACGGAGGCTGAGATGATAAAGCCTGTAGCTCACTGACCCTCCGGGCAGACGTTATTGCCATTCGAAAGGCCGTTATTTATAGAAAGTAACCTGATATGGTAGTTGTGTAACAGCTCGAACGGAGCACACACCAGAAATGTGAGGACTACATTGAGGTCTCACTGTGGCATGATGAAGGGGGCAGGTGGGAACATGTGTTGTAGACCTTTCAAAAGACTTAGTCCAATAGAGGACTTGAACAGGGAGGGCTGATCTGGCAACCCAAAGTGCCCAAAGCAGAGCCCTGCTGGGCCAGGGTAAAAATAAGCAAAAGAAACTGGGAAAGGGGGTACAGACAGAGGGTCAATTTGTTTATCTGAAAGCCATGCTACACACTTGCCCAAGATAACATTGTAGACTTCGGGCAGAAGGTTGAAAGCTGTCAACTGTTGCAGCTCAATCTCCACACATGAAGGCCAAGTGTCAGCAGATTCGGGTGCGAGCCCTGCCCTGTTGCTGTAAGAGAAGATCCTCCCGAAGAGGCAGTCTGATTGGAGGACCAATTTTCATGCTCAACAGCTCTTGATTCCAGACTCTTCATGCCCAATCCAAAGCCACCACAATGTCTTGGGCCCGGTCGTTCCTGATCTTCTTCAGAATTCTGGGAATGAGTGGTATTGGCAGAAAGGTGTACAGGACGCCTGAGTTCTACTCTAGATGAAAAGCGTCTACGAGCAAGAGCCGCCCCAGAAATTCCAGTGCACCAAACTGTTGCATTGCATGTTCTCGATGGAAGTGTACAGGTCCAACCAAGGCTCTCCCCGTTCTTTGAAGAGAAATTGAGCAACCTCCGGATGAAGACGCCATTCATGACCTGCTAGTCATCAATGGCTGAGTTCCTCTGCCCTGGGTTTCAGAGAGCATGCCAGGGATATGCACTGATGTTCCGGCCATGCCCAAAGGTGCAGAGCCTCTTGACAAAGGGTCCACGACCCTATCCACCCTGTCTGTTGCAATACCACATGGAAGTGCTGTTGTCTGTGAACACCTGAATCAGCCTTCCCCTGATTGAAGGAAGGAAGGCCTTCAATGCCAGCTGGATCATTTGGCGCTCCAACAGGTTGATGTGGAGTCTGGATTCCACCGAAAACCAGAGGCCTCTGTTCTCCACCTCTCCCAGGTGGCTGACCCAGCCCGACCTGATGCATCTGTCACCACAGTCAGATCTGGTTGGGGAAGGGAAAGGGGTCTGTCACTGACCCAATTATGGTATGTTAGCCATCACTCCAGGTCTTTTGCAGTTCCTGCCGAGATCTGGGCCATGTCAGAGAGATTCCCCTGATTTTGTGCCCACTGAAACGTCAGGTCCCTCTGCAGAGCCCTCATATGCTAGCTGGCATGTTTCTCCAGGTGGATGCAGGAGGCCATGAGTCCCAATAGCCTCAAAGTCAGCCTCACTGAAATCCAGAATAGAGGCTGAAACATTATAGGCCCGAAGCTGCACCATGCCCTTAACAGCTCCAATTAAAGGGAGCGTCTGAGAGGGAGTCGGGTGTGACCTCGGTATGTTGATAGGGAACCCCAGCAAGTGCAGAAGGTTCACCGTAGTCTGGTAGTGGGAGACGAGTGCCTGGGGTGAGCCCGCCTTTAACAGCCAATCATCAAGGTAGGGAAAGACTGGAATCCCTGACCTCTGCAGATGAGCTGCAACCACCCCCATCACTTTTGAGAACACCTAAGGAGCGCTGGTAAGGCCAAAGGAGGGGAGCACGGCAAGCTGAAAGTGCTCTTGGTCTACTGTGTACTGCAGGTAATGCCTGTAAGCAGGCAAGACGAGGATTTGAAAATAAGCATTCTGTAAGTCCAGCGATACCATGAAGTTTCCTGGGTCCAGAGCAGACTGGACTTGTGCAAGCTTGAGCATTTAGGGCTTATTTACAAGCGCCTTGCGCCACTTTTGCGTCATTTTTAACATGGAAAAATTGACGTACGGGTGGCGCAAGGGGCTTGTAAATAAGCCCCTTAGAATTTCTACTTTTTCAGTAAGAGCTTTAGAAGGCGCAGGTCTAGAATAGCACGAAGACCTCCGTCCGTCTTGGGCACCAGAAAGTAGCAGGAATAGCATCCACAACCTACTTCTGATGCCGGCCCCTTCTCTATAGCACCCCCTTGGCCTGACCAAGCACGGAGAGGTGGTCCTTCATCAGCTTGTGGTAAATAGGTGGCATGGGTGGGGAGGGGGTGGTCACAAAGGGGAGAGAGAAGTCTCATTGGACGAGCTTCAAAACCTATGGTCAGATGTTATTGACCTCCAATGGTGCAGGTGATGGCGTATCCTGCCCCCCAATGGATGCCTATGATGGTCGGGCGTACTAAAGGGGTTTGGAGGCTGTGGCACCGGGGGGTTGGGGGTGGTTGACTGAGACGACCTCTGGCTGCCTGTCCCACATGGTCTGTGGAAACGGCGTCCTCTGCCGCAAAAAGTTAGTTCAAATTGCTGCCCGGGTTGGCTGGGCGTGTGAAGACATGGTTTGGAAGCCCCTTCTGTGGCCACGAAAGGGGTGGAGGCAGACTGGGGGCATGAAGTGGGGCCATGGAAGGGCCCAAGAGCCTGGCCGTAACTCTGCTATCCTTAAAGCTCTTTAGCGCAGAGACCGCCTTCTCTCAAAACAACCAAGAGCCATCAAAGGGCATGTCCATGAGCGAATCTTGGACATCCCCTGAAAAGCCAATGGTTCTCAGCCAGGTGTGACGCCTAAAGGCCACAGATGAAGAAATCGCTCTGCCTAGAGAGTCACTCGTATCCACATGATATACTGAACTTGGCTGCATCCCTCCCATCAACAATTGCTTGATAAAGTATGGCTAAGACCTCATCTGAGACCAAAGAGCAGCACTTGCACAACCGAGTCCCAGATGGTATGGGAGTATCGGCCCAAGAGGCACACGGTGTTCACCGACCTCAGTGCCAGGCTGGTGGAAGAGAGCATCCTCTTCCCGAAGATGCCCAGCCTTTTGGATTCCCTGTTCGGTGGAGTGGTAGGAAATGCGCCAGGGTTAACTTTGGAGGTGGAGGCTTGGACCACCAAGCTCTCTGGAGTGGGATGATGGGTGAGGAAACTAGGGTCCCTTGGTGCAAGGCAATGGTGGTTGGCAATTGTTCTATGCACAGGAGGCCCTGTGCAGTGCTTGGACCAGGTCCCAAGTAGGATATTAGTAAGGGATTCCTTGAATGGGAGTAATGGTTCAGTGGGGGCAACTCCCGACTGAAGAACCTCCATTCAAGACGTTCGTCTTGACTGCCATCGAGGGTAGCATAATGTCTAGGATTTCAGTCGCCCTCTGCACCACCATTGAGAAAGAGGCATCCTCCTCCGTAGCCACAGTAGGGGCACAGATCAGGCCAGTGTCTGGGAAGGTGTCCAGTCTACTGGCTTCCTCCAGATCCTTGTAGCAGTTGTCCTCGGGCTCCTCTAACTGGTATCCATAAGGGTCTGCAGATCCCTCTTATTCATCTCCCAGTCCAGGCATGTCATAGAAATAAGGCATTGGCTCCATCATGTGGAGTCTGCCCCCCGTCGGTGCCGGTGTCAGACTACGCCCATCCGGCTCTGTATCAGAGTCGGGAATGATGATGGGGATGGCGCCACCGTAGGAAGGTCGAAGGTGGCTGAAGCGGCGCCACTCCGGATCCATCAATAGATCCAAAGGGCCCAACTGGCGCTGCGGGCGAACCTGCCGGCAGAAGACCAGTAGGAGCCACTCCCTGTGCCACGGGAATGAAGGCGCTCCAGCGGAGACGGGCCTCCCAAATATGAGGTGCATGGCCTCAAAAACTCACGTAACTAAGAGGGGGTCTCTCCGGCTCCTGGAAACTCTGGGAGGCAATGAGATGGCACAGGCTCCACCGCAGAGCTAGGTCTTGAGCTGATGCTCACTCGTCTTGTCAGATGACTTCTACGGACATGGCGAAGTTGAAGATCTCTTCGACTTCTAGCTCTTCTTGCATCTCTGGGACTTACCCAATTTCCCGAGGACCTCGACGACGAGCACTTGGTGTGGCTCCACACCCGATCCTGGGACCTTACCCTCGACCAAGATCGTGAGCATTGCATCATTGGAGCTTGAGGGACCCCTCCTTTAAGGCCTTGGCGTGCATGGTGTGGCAATCAACGCAGGTCTTGGTGTTGTCGTGCTCCAAACACCAGAGGCACACCAAATGTGGGTCTGTCACCGATATCTGTCAGAGCGCAGGAGTACTGCTCACAAAAATTTCCAGATTCAGTCTGACACCTGGGGATTATTCTAAGTTAAGGAATCTGCGACTAGAAGTCTATCAGATAAGATGATTTTTAGGAAATCTCTGAAATGAGTAGGTTAAATTTAGTTCAAATATCACGGGTCAATGAGTTCCAGGTGATGGTTGTGGCTGTAAACAATTAGAATCTTTAGGCAAGGGATGTTTTGAATTATGGTATTTCTAATTATAGGGAGTTTCAACTTGTGGACAACTGTGACGATGAGCAACTTGGATAGGCATGTAAGCTCATTGGGGTGAATGGCCTTCTAGGTGATATACCATAGTTCACATTTGCTTCTTCTTGTAAACAGTAGCCAGTGTAGATTGTGAAGAACTGACGTAATGAGGACACTTTTTTGTGGTGTCACTAAGAAGCCTAGCTGTAAAATGTAGTAAAGCCTTGACCGAAGCGAGCAAGGCATGTGGCACTTCAGCTTTGATGGCAAGTTTGAGTATGGAGACTGCACACAATATACCAGAATATGCACCATTTAAATACCTCTAACATAACGCACTATTGTGTTCACCCTGGTTCAGAACCTCCCTTTTGCTCCTCTGCGCCTCAGTTTAGCATCTATGCCATTGTTGGTCATTTGGTAGGAGAAGGGCTGGCTTCTGCTCTGCAAGACACAAAACGCATTTTTAAATCGAGCTCCTTTTTTAGGTCTCGCCTAGGCAGCGCATGCGTTGTCTCTCCGAGACATAAAGTAATCTATATGTTGAGTGAAACTCCGCCTATTGGCGGCTAATATGTCCTGCTGCTCGCCATTTGTTTAACATTGCATTGCTCTTCTTATTTTGCTTATGGTTGGCTCGTGATGCGAAACGTCACTTCCGTTTTGCTTCCGTTTTGCAGGAAGCAGCACCGACCAACTACTGTTTAGTTACGCTGCTGGGCTGTTATTATTCCATTTAGGGACTACTTCCTTGTTATCATACGGCTAAACAAGCGGCTGCCTTTGCTCAATGGGGACTGGCACGCTTATAGCTGTAATGCTCCTTTCTCTCAGCGCGGCTCCCATTTCACGGCCGCCGTGCTAGTCAGCAACTTTTTTCCCCCACATTTCAGGCGTTCATTTTTTGTATTTATGCAGTCCTGCCAAGTGTCACGCAGCAGGCGTGACGCTAACGCATTTCAGTGTGGTGTTCCGCATCACCGCACTGAAATGCATTGTCACGCATTTTGCCCACTCTCTGACGTGCTGAAACTGGCCGCTAATAATAACGCCAGAGGGGCCCTCTGTATGACTGCACATGCACATTGATTGTGCAGTGCTTTGCTGGCTGGTGCAGACTAGAATTTAAAATGAAAGCATTGCAATGTAGTGGGTTGCGCCGTCCAGGGGGCTCTGCTGGCTGCGCAGGCGGCATATTAAACATTCGCAGTCAGCTGCTGCTTAGACTCACTCAGCTAGAGCCGGCTGCGGCGGCCTCACGTTACGTGCCATCACGTGACTCTCTATTTTCCAACAGGAAGAGTCACTTAGTAGTAAGGCGGGATTTAAACGCGGGCGTAATGTTTCTTGGGGGGCGCACTACTTCCAGCCAGTGTGCCGCCAGTAGAGTTTGCTGCCCCATCATCATGCGGGACCAAAGGGAGAGCACCCAGCAGAAGAGGTCGGACAGTCATCCGTGCAGAAGGAAGCTCTCTAGAAATATGAGTGCCTCCACAATGCCGTGCTGAAAGAAGAGATCACTCTCGTCCCATCCGCAACTCAGGTCTGACAATTCATGTTGCTTTCTGACATTATGATGTCGATTTTACAACATTAATAATATTTTAATTTTAGCAGGCTGCATGAGCCTGCAAGTTAAGTAGAACTGCGCGCTGGTGCCGCGGCAGATTGGGCTCAGAGCTGAGCTAACTGACATGGGGTCTCTGTAGTTTCCTTTGCATATGTACATTAATCCCCTGGGGGTGGCACCTTCCCTGTTGCCAGCAGCTGTTTTTACGGCATGCAGCGCTCACTTTCCTTACTACTTCGGGGACACTGAAAGGCCTGCCTCCTTATATGCTGGTTACAGTCCAGCAATTAAAAACCTGGGAGTTCGATGTTCACAGCACATCTAGTTTAGAAGCTCTGTAGGTTTTAGGCCTCGCTCCGTGAGCTCAGGGATGTTTGGTTTTAATCCAACGATGACGAGGAGTTTAGAAGACAACAGGGGCCCTGAATGAACTATGGCTACCAGTACTGGTGAGGAAACATTACAACAACAAAAAAAATTACTATGAAAAATGCAGACGTTTTTACTGTGGGAATTGCAGCTAATGTAATGTAAGTAGCAATGCACTTAAAAACTGGATCGATTAACACTGAGATACTAACAAATGCAATGCATTTTTTGTGTATTTTATAGAAATTACTAAATTTACTCAATGCCTTCAACTTCAAATACAGAAAGGCATTTCATTTTCACTTGAGTGCTATGGAGAGACCAAAAAGTCCTCTCAGTATAGGTTAGATTAATTTTTTTAATTGAAATTAAGATCTTTTTGAATCAAAGGTTAGTGTTTATGGCAGTGGTGTTTTTTGTTTATTTGTGCCTCTGCAGTTTGTTGCTGGGGTGCATGAACCAACGTACTAGCTCACCACAGATTATAGTGAGCAATGCCATCACTGCTGCAGAAGTAGACTAAAGGAGTGAGAAAGAAAAGATGTAGGAGGAATCAAGGGAGAGGACAGAACTAGGTAAGAAAGCATGAGAGAAAGAAAAGGAGTCTAAGAAAGGACAGTGAGGATGGAGGAGTGAGAGAGAAAGTGTGCGACAAAAGTAAGAAGTGAAAGTAAGGTGAACCAATAGAAAGAGGAAATCGATTGGAAAAGAGCCATATAGAAGAAACAGGAAAGTGGATGGAGGGGAGACAGATGAACAGAGAATACAGGGGAGAGAATAAAAGTTAAGGAGAAAAAGCGGGCCGAGAGAACAGTGTGAGAAAGGAGAAGAATGGATGGAAGAGAGGAGGAAAAGCAAACAGTGAGAGAAGTTTGAGAAAGGAAGAATGGATGAAAGAGCAAGGGAAGAGAGCGCAAGTGAGAGAATGGGATGAGGGAAATCGAACAGAAAGAGTGGGGAGAACTAGACCAGCTTCAGTGCATCCAGCTGGTTCCGGTTAGCAAGTGTGCTGATCTCTCAAGGTGGCATTTATTTCCATTATCTGAAGTTGCACTCTGTAAAGCACTGCTCCTTTACCCTGTTACCTAAGTTTGAACCATCACCTTGCAATGCTAGGACAGAACTAATGGGAAGATTAGCACACATTTAGTGATTCTGCTGGCCTGTAATAGAACAGCACTGTTTTTCTCTTGCCTGTACATTGCACCCCTCTCGTTTTGTCACCATACTACATAAATTATTTCAACATTTTCAAAGGGCAGAGGACACAAACTCAAGCGGTCTCTCAACAACACCATTCTGTTTTTGCTTCAGAACAGACTCTTAACCGCTTCGATGCGGTGCACATTTCCCGCTGTGCGGGCGAATTCTACACGTGCGCAAATCGGACGCCCACGCCCTCCGTGACGTCAGACGGCCGGGGGCCGTCCGACGCACGGAAGAGGCTAAAAATTCAGGCTTATCTTATTGAACGAACGATTTAAGATATTGCCCTTAAACGAGCAAATGAAAGATGTTGACCTCTGTTATGGGCATTTCTAGACCATTACATTGCACACAAAAAAGAGTCATTTCTGTAATTTATCTCAATGAGGCTGAGATAATGCATTTGTTCTTGCAATGAAGTTTCGCTCATAGTGTGACTTATGGCATTGGAATGTCACTCATGAGGACACTGAAAACATTTAAATGTCGCTTATGAGGCAGCAGAAAACTTGGCAGCTATGGCTGAGGGCTCTACTTTGCAGCAATCGCACTGTCTTCAGTCTGCACAAAATTGAGTTCAGCCGCATAAGTAAAGTTAGTACAGCTGAGAGCTCTGCATTGCAGTGAGTCGCTGTCTGCAGTACGATTAGGTGCTTTGCTAGCCTTTTTAAGATCTTCTTAGAGTTTCTTGTTGCTCAAATGGGTGTAGTTTCTGTTATTTAATGGTTTCCCTCGTCTTCATTCCTTGATTTTGCTCGCGAAAAAGTGTCACTCATATTCGCTGAATGTCACTCATAATTACACTGGAATTATGAAAATGTCACACATAAGCAGTCTGAAACCTTGGCAGCTATGTTTATGTATACTTGCTTACGGAGGTTTGATATGTTTTTGCCCTCCCCCCTAGCCCCCGTCAAGCTCCTCTGTTCGCTACTTGCTTTCAGAGGTTTGATACGTGTTTGCAGCCCCCCCGTCAAACTCCTCTGTTCATGGCCATACTGGTTGCCACACCACAGGCTTCCGGACGGCTCTTTCTCTCTGTAAAGTTTAAAAGCAGGACCCTATGCTCTGTGCACACAGTAAACAAAATAGTTTTACCCGACCACCGTTCCCCAGTGTCTCTCCCCTGCTCAGACCTGGATAAGGAGGGACTGGCTGGAGGCTGCCAGACTGTGCAGGTGAGGCAGGGGTGGTGGAGGCAGCTCTTTTCCTCATCCCTCCCCTTTGCCACCCCACACACGTAAATGTTTCCATTCGCTAATATTTTAGTTAATGCGCGGGTTAAACTGCAGTATTTTTTTGTTTCGGCGCGATGCTTTAAGTGACGTGCTTCTGCCTACATTGCATGCATTTTTGTGAACCTTTTTAATTTGAAAGCAAAACAACAATCATTGCTGGTAGTATATTTATTTAAAAGAAGCTCCTGGCGGGTGAACGCATTATGTTATACATTTATGAACATAAAATAAAGCCCCACATCTTATCAGCTGTTTGCCTGCCCTCCTCCATCCGGCTGCACTCCATGCAGTATCAGCAGCAGTTCCTCCTGCACAGCCTCTGTTTCAGAGAGCCAGGGCTCCTCTGTTGAAATCCACCATTAATTTATCTACAATGGCTGTTCAGCGCTCGGGAAGCTTCATCTGTATTTATTTGCACGACATGCTGTCCGGTTTCTGCAACCTCCTTTTTTTTCTTAATTTGTACTTGCTGTCGAGGATATGTTTTTGCGCAGCTCTTTTACTGATCCCTTTCTTCGCTCCCCCACGCACGTAAACTTTTCCATTCTCCAATATTTTAGGGAATGTGTTGGTTAAAGTGCAGTGTTTTCTTCAGTAGCGGCTCCTGGTGGGAGTGCTACCGGGCGGTGATGTGGGGCGGGGGAGGGGCAGGGTGGGGGGTAGTAAACACTGGAATACGGATGAATGCAGGTAAGTAGACAATTAAATCAATAAAACGAATTCCGTTGCGCGTGCTGCACCGCCAAATGCGAAGCAGCGCGCGCAACAAAATTCGTTTTATTGATTTAATTGTCTACTTACCTGCATTCATCCGTATTCCGGTGTTTACTACCCCCCACCCTGCCCCTCCCCCGCCCCACATCACCGCCCGGTAGCACTCCCACCAGGAGCCGCTACTGGTTTTCTTTCAACCTGGGGCATAATTTGCGCGCCTGCTTCTGTCTACATTGCATGCATTTCCCCCGAATTAACAGCTGAGGGATGTGTGGGAATTAAGTAAACTTTATATAGCACTTCCGCGCAGAACCACGTCATCATGCAAAAATGAGGAGCAAAATATGGATTTCGTCCATTCTTCCCGTTTGCGATGCTTGTTTTGTTTTTAGATGTGGTTAGAAGCCAAGAATGTGGATGGTGTGGATGGCGGAAGTAAGGCATATGGGTGCAGGTTTACTTGCTACTGAGTTATACATACACATGCGTGGGTATGCCACACACTATTTTTAGAACACATTTCTGTTGAATGCACATTATTATTATGCTAATTATTAGCTCATTAATCTAAAGGCAAATTATTGTCCCTCCTGCCTATCCATATTCTACTATGGGCTAAAAAATAACAATTTTCTCTTACAAATCCCAATGACCTTTAAACTCCAGGCTCATCCCCTCGGCAAACGCAAAGAGACTCATGAACAAACCGAGAAAAAAATTCTAAACTAGGTGGCAAAACTGTAATGATTAGCTGCTGCCGTCAGGCGTCAGCTGGATATCTCAGCTGGCCACACATTGAGCCGATGCCAAGAGCTATGGAAAACACGTATTTTCTACTCTTAATTGCTTTCTGTGTCCTTACATAAGCAGGTATTCGAAAACTATAGTGTCCCAGTTTAACAAGTCTCAAACGGATGCATGCTCCCCTCTGCTCCCAGTTTCTTTTCCCTTGCTCTGCTAGAAAACAGTTTATCAGTAAGGGAACCCTCATCCCTGCTTGGTTACCGTACTGTGCATAATCCACACACAGACATGCATTTCAGAACTGAAGCATTTTCAATATTTTATACAACAAAGCCATAGTTGTTGCTTATTTGCAGGGCTTTGAGTGGGATGAAAAAACAGGGGGTCTCTCAAAGGGGCGTGGCATATGTAATTAAGGGCGTGGCTGACTTGTATTTAGCTGTTTCTGTCATTGCATCCAGATATATGATACAACAAGTAACATCATACCTACAACAAGTCAGGACTATTGGCTTTGTCAATTGTTGTTAGTTGCATAAGATAAATAGGCAGCAACTCTGGCTTGTATATAATATTGAAAAAGCTTCCATTTAAAGCCCTGGTGACACCACAACAATGTTGCTGCTCCTGAGTTTAAAAAAGAGAAGGGAAATCCAGAGAGAAAATGACTCTCTTTAAGGATTTCCCTTCCCCTACAATGCTCACCTGGCATGACGTCATGTCGTAACTTCTCCACTAGTGAGAAGTGAGCATTGTGAGCACGTGCACATCAATGTGCCTGCTGTCACTGCCGTCCGGAAAAAAACGGACCGCCTGTGTGACAGGGCACAAAACAGAGCCCGATAGAGACACGTTTCGAGGCCTCCTTTAAAAAACTGCTGGTGCTCAGACCCGGTGAGACCCGGCCCACTTAAAGCCCTGCTTATTTGTCTTCTGCAACTAAGACAAATTGTCAAAGCCAATAGTTCTGGGTTGTTGTATGTGTAATGTTACTTGATGTATTATATATCTGAATGCAGTACCAGAAGCAGAAAAATACCACTTGGGCGGCACACTACGCCAAGCTTTAGCTTTAAACATCTAAAGCTAAAGCGCGGTGTGCTGCTATTGCTACAAAAGTCAATAAAGAAAAAAACAAAGACGGGCGGATGCCGCATTTATTTTCCCATTTGTTTACTTTTTTAGCAATTGCGGCACACAGCACTTTACTTTTAATCATCTTAGGCTAAAGCTTGGCATACCGCATTTGCTACGATAGTAAATAAATAGAAAAAAAACAGCGAACTCACAACTTTCATTGACTTTTGTAGCTATGCTACTGCAAGGATATGCACTATCATTTGCAAAGCCAATAGCTCTAAATTTTAACAAATGCGAGACCTATTGCATTGCAAATGCTTGTTTCCATGGCTGACACTAGTTTACTTGTCTGTTTCCTGCATTGTCTTTGCTGATATTTAACATACATATAAAAATGCTGACGAACACTGTGTGAAGACGAACTCCAACATCATCTTTCTGCTGCGAGTCCTGGACTTCGGCCAGGCGTATCCCATAATCGCCTCAAAAAAACAATGTCTGGAGGGGCCAAATGCTCTTAAGTAACACAGCTCACAAACAGAGATTGACAACCTGGATGCCATCCATGGGCCGCGAGCAGCTTTTCCCTTTGGCTATCTGCCACTGTTGTTAAGTAATACGCTTATTTAATTCCTCAGACATGATCAGGGTTTCTCTGTGGATTTCATTCTTCTCCAATGGTCAGAACATGCTCATGCCTGCGTGTGGCATAGGAGGTTCCGACTGACACTACACCATTGGCTTTTTATTATTTTCAGATAATAAAGCTACGGCGGCATTAGACTCTACATAGAGTTCTGGTTTCTGGGCAGATTTGGACCGGAATTTGGGCAAAATAGCAAAAAAAGAAAAAACACATACTTTTCATGCAACATGGCTTTGGTATTCCAAAGGGGCGTCTATTTTGTTTATTAAATGTTAAAGCATTTAAGGTCCGTAACAATAATCAGGACTCGATGCTCCATTATTCAATTCAGCTGTGAGAAATAAATAATTTTGGGTTCACTGACAGAATATCGATGTAAAAAATATAGATTGCAAAAATATCGACTCCTATACTTAAACAGGTAAGTACAAAAATATAGGGGAAAAAAATATCGATGTCAAAAATATAGTTGGACAAAATATAGATTTTTTTATATTTGTATAGAATAAAATAATAAATATTAAATATATTAAATAATAAAATTAATTTAAAAAATGTAATTACATTTTAACAAATATAACAAACAAACTTAATTAAACAAAGTTAAACGGGGCGTGGCCAAGACCTCGATGGAGTGAGACGTGTGTTGTCCGAGCTCCGTCCTCCAGAGGCCGGCCGGGGGCTATTTTGAGCTATCAGCGGCGCGGGGGTAAGACCTGTGCCCCCCTACCAGTTCACAGCCCACATCCAGCTTTGGGAGGTGCGCGGGGCCCCGACGACGCGGAAACCCATGGGGCGAGGAGATGGGCCTGCTGCGAGGCTCCTGACCGCCATCTTGCTGAGGGCCGCCGGTGCGCGCCTTGCCCTGCGGTGAGCTCGGGACCGGATCCAGAGCTCGTACCTGGGAGTGGGGCACTGCTGGGATGCAGCGCCTGCCCCGCCGCCCCGAGCTTGGGCCCACTTGGAGGCCCTGTGCAGCTGCGGACGCCCGAAGGCGACTCGGAGGAAGAAAGCGCGCGAGGCCCTGCTACACGGCCCGCCGGCTGCCATCAGGGTTCCCGGTTCGCCCACTGGCTCGAGTGGGGGAGAGCGGAGGTGAGGAGGACATCGCACGGGCCCCGGGGGTGGAGGCGCGGGCACCCGTGGAGCTGGGAGGTGTCCTTTAAGCATTGTGAGCAGCATCGGCGCTCCCCCGGGGCCCCACCTGTACTGCTGCTGTAAGCGCCCGTCTTCGCCCCCCCCTGGACGGTAGTGACAACGCAGGGGGGGCCTGGACCCGGGCGCCGCGGCAGCTCTCTTGACGTGGCTGCCCCGCTGGGCCTGAGACTCCCCCGGCTGGGCCCACAGCGGACTGGAGCGGCGCCGGCCCCGGAGGCGCCGAGGTCGGGCCTAGCTTGCGGGCCCTACCTGCGTCGGGAGCAGCGACAGACTCGGCCACACACGGACTCCCTCACACGCCCTCCCCAATACCTGAGGGGGCCTACGATTTCTGCTGCCTCGTCGTTGCCGGCGGCGCGCGGCGTCACTCTCCTGGGACCGGGCTCTCCTCGGTGTCCGCGGCGCAGCCGCTGGGCTTGCCTCCCATCGTAGCAGTGACGCTTCACCCGCCCCTTATCTGCGCCATCTTGGATGCCACGCTCCTGCCTGATTGCGCTGTCCCCTGCGGCCTCTGTCCCTGTGGTGTGTGAGCGAGCCGGGGGCTGCAGAGATGCTGCCACATCAAAGCACTGTGACTCTCTGACCGGGCCTGAAGTGAAGAAGGGCCCGGGTGTCTGCTCCGGATACTCTCCTGCTTTTCAACGCTACTGACTGGGCCTGCAGTGAAGACGGATCCGGATATCTGGGCTGAGCACTCCCTAGCTACTTGACCCCGCTGCTTGGGCCTGGAGTGTAGAAGGGCCCGGGCACCTGAACTGCTTGCCTTCTAACTGCTTTGCACTGTGGCCGGGGTCTGGCGTGACGAGGGGCCTGGGCCCCCCGGACGGACCTTCCCTAGCAGAGCAACCAGTCAAAGACAGCAGGGCTTCCCGACTGGACACCGGCGACCACCCACACAGACTGCACCCCCCTTCTCGATGGAAGTGTACAGGTCCAACCAAGGCTCTCCCCGTTCTTTGAAGAGAAATTGAGCAACCTCCGGATGAAGACGCCATTCATGACCTGCTAGTCATCAATGGCTGAGTTCCTCTGCCCTGGGTTTCAGAGAGCATGCCAGGGATATGCACTGATGTTCCGGCCATGCCCAAAGGTGCAGAGCCTCTTGACAAAGGGTCCACGACCCTATCCACCCTGTCTGTTGCAATACCACATGGAAGTGCTGTTGTCTGTGAACACCTGAATCAGCCTTCCCCTGATTGAAGGAAGGAAGGCCTTCAATGCCAGCTGGATCATTTGGCGCTCCAACAGGTTGATGTGGAGTCTGGATTCCACCGAAAACCAGAGGCCTCTGTTCTCCACCTCTCCCAGGTGGCTGACCCAGCCCCGACCTGATGCATCTGTCACCACAGTCAGATCTGGTTGGGGAAGGGAAAGGGGTCTGTCACTGACCCAATTATGGTATGTTAGCCATCACTCCAGGTCTTTTGCAGTTCCTGCCGAGATCTGGGCCATGTCAGAGAGATTCCCCTGATTTTGTGCCCACTGAAACGTCAGGTCCCTCTGCAGAGCCCTCATATGCTAGCTGGCATGTTTCTCCAGGTGGATGCAGGAGGCCATGAGTCCCAATAGCCTCAAAGTCAGCCTCACTGAAATCCAGAATAGAGGCTGAAACATTATAGGCCCGAAGCTGCACCATGCCCTTAACAGCTCCAATTAAAGGGAGCGTCTGAGAGGAGTCGGGTGTGACCTCGGTATGTTGATAGGGAACCCCAGCAAGTGCAGAAGGTTCACCGTAGTCTGGTAGTGGGAGACGAGTGCCTGGGGTGAGCCCGCCTTTAACAGCCAATCATCAAGGTAGGGAAAGACTGGAATCCCTGACCTCTGCAGATGAGCTGCAACCACCCCCATCACTTTTGAGAACACCTAAGGAGCGCTGGTAAGGCCAAAGGAGGGGAGCACGGCAAGCTGAAAGTGCTCTTGGTCTACTGTGTACTGCAGGTAATGCCTGTAAGCAGGCAAGACGAGGATTTGAAAATAAGCATTCTGTAAGTCCAGCGATACCATGAAGTTTCCTGGGTCCAGAGCAGACTGGACTTGTGCAAGCTTGAGCATTTAGGGGCTTATTTACAAGCGCCTTGCGCCACTTTTGCGTCATTTTTAACATGGAAAAATTGACGTACGGGTGGCGCAAGGGGCTTGTAAATAAGCCCCTTAGAATTTCTACTTTTTCAGTAAGAGCTTTAGAAGGCGCAGGTCTAGAATAGCACGAAGACCTCCGTCCGTCTTGGGCACCAGAAAGTAGCAGGAATAGCATCCACAACCTACTTCTGATGCCGGCCCCTTCTCTATAGCACCCCTTGGCCTGACCAAGCACGGAGAGGTGGTCCTTCATCAGCTTGTGGTAAATAGGTGGCATGGGTGGGGAGGGGGTGGTCACAAAGGGAGAGAGAAGTCTCATTGGACGAGCTTCAAAACCTATGGTCAGATGTTATTGACCTCCAATGGTGCAGGTGATGGCGTATCCTGCCCCCCAATGGATGCCTATGATGGTCGGGCGTACTAAAGGGGTTTGGAGGCTTTGGCACCGGGGGGTTGGGGGTGGTTGACTGAGACGACCTCTGGCTGCCTGTCCCACATGGTCTGTGGAAACGGCGTCCTCTGCCGCAAAAGTTAGTTCAAATTGCTGCCCGGGTTGGCTGGGCGTGTGAAGACATGGTTTGGAAGCCCCTTCTGTGGCCACGAAAGGGGTGGAGGCAGACTGGGGGCATGAAGTGGGGCCATGGAAGGGCCCAAGAGCCTGGCCGTAACTCTGCTATCCTTAAAGCTCTTTAGCGCAGAGACCGCCTTCTCTCAAAACAACCAAGAGCCATCAAAGGGCATGTCCATGAGCGAATCTTGGACATCCCCTGAAAAGCCAATGGTTCTCAGCCAGGTGTGACGCCTAAAGGCCACAGATGAAGAAATCGCTCTGCCTAGAGAGTCACTCGTATCCACATGATATACTGAACTTGGCTGCATCCCTCCCATCAACAATTGCTTGATAAAGTATGGCTAAGACCTCATCTGAGACCAAAGAGCAGCACTTGCACAACCGAGTCCCAGATGGTATGGGAGTATCGGCCCAAGAGGCACACGGTGTTCACCGACCTCAGTGCCAGGCTGGTGGAAGAGAGCATCCTCTTCCCGAAGATGCCCAGCCTTTTGGATTCCCTGTTCGGTGGAGTGGTAGGAAATGCGCCAGGGTTAACTTTGGAGGTGGAGGCTTGGACCACCAAGCTCTCTGGAGTGGGATGATGGGTGAGGAAACTAGGGTCCCTTGGTGCAAGGCAATGGTGGTTGGCAATTGTTCTATGCACAGGAGGCCCTGTGCAGTGCTTGGACCAGGTCCCAAGTAGGATATTAGTAAGGGATTCCTTGAATGGGAGTAATGGTTCAGTGGGGGCAACTCCCGACTGAAGAACCTCCATTCAAGACGTTCGTCTTGACTGCCATCGAGGGTAGCATAATGTCTAGGATTTCAGTCGCCCTCTGCACCACCATTGAGAAAGAGGCATCCTCCTCCGTAGCCACAGTAGGGGCACAGATCAGGCCAGTGTCTGGGAAGGTGTCCAGTCTACTGGCTTCCTCCAGATCCTTGTAGCAGTTGTCCTCGGGCTCCTCTAACTGGTATCCATAAGGGTCTGCAGATCCCTCTTATTCACCTCCCAGTCCAGGCATGTCATAGAAATAAGGCATTGGCTCCATCATGTGGAGTCTGCCCCCCGTCGGTGCCGGTGTCAGACTACGCCCATCCGGCTCTGTATCAGAGTCGGGAATGATGATGGGGATGGCGCCACCGTAGGAAGGTCGAAGGTGGCTGAAGCGGCGCCACTCCGGATCCATCAATAGATCCAAAGGGCCCAACTGGCGCTGCGGGCGAACCTGCCGGCAGAAGACCAGTAGGAGCCACTCCCTGTGCCACGGGAATGAAGGCGCTCCAGCGGAGACGGGCCTCCCAAATATGAGGTGCATGGCCTCAAAAACTCACGTAACTAAGAGGGGGTCTCTCCGGCTCCTGGAAACTCTGGGAGGCAATGAGATGGCACAGGCTCCACCGCAGAGCTAGGTCTTGAGCTGATGCTCACTCGTCTTGTCAGATGACTTCTACGGACATGGCGAAGTTGAAGATCTCTTCGACTTCTAGCTCTTCTTGCATCTCTGGGACTTACCCAATTTCCCCGAGGACCTCGACGACGAGCACTTGGTGTGGCTCCACACCCGATCCTGGGACCTTACCCTCGACCAAGATCGTGAGCATTGCATCATTGGAGCTTGAGGGACCCCTCCTTTAAGGCCTTGGCGTGCATGGTGTGGCAATCAACGCAGGTCTTGGTGTTGTCGTGCTCCAAACACCAGAGGCACACCAAATGTGGGTCTGTCACCGATATCTGTCAGAGCGCAGGAGTACTGCTCACAAAAAATTTCCAGATTCAGTCTGACACCTGGGGATTATTCTAAGTTAAGGAATCTGCGACTAGAAGTCTATCAGATAAGATGATTTTTTAGGAAATCTCTGAAATGAGTAGGTTAAATTTAGTTCAAATATCACGGGTCAATGAGTTCCAGGTGATGGTTGTGGCTGTAAACAATTAGAATCTTTAGGCAAGGGATGTTTTGAATTATGGTATTTCTAATTATAGGGAGTTTCAACTTGTGGACAACTGTGACGATGAGCAACTTGGATAGGCATGTAAGCTCATTGGGGTGAATGGCCTTCTAGGTGATATACCATAGTTCACATTTGCTTCTTCTTGTAAACAGTAGCCAGTGTAGATTGTGAAGAACTGACGTAATGAGGACACTTTTTTGTGGTGTCACTAAGAAGCCTAGCTGTAAAATGTAGTAAAGCCTTGACCGAAGCGAGCAAGGCATGTGGCACTTCAGCTTTGATGGCAAGTTTGAGTATGGAGACTGCACACAATATACCAGAATATGCACCATTTAAATACCTCTAACATAACGCACTATTGTGTTCACCCTGGTTCAGAACCTCCCTTTTGCTCCTCTGCGCCTCAGTTTAGCATCTATGCCATTGTTGGTCATTTGGTAGGAGAAGGGCTGGCTTCTGCTCTGCAAGACACAAAACGCATTTTTAAATCGAGCTCCTTTTTAGGTCTCGCCTAGGCAGCGCATGCGTTGTCTCTCCGAGACATAAAGTAATCTATATGTTGAGTGAAACTCCGCCTATTGGCGGCTAATATGTCCTGCTGCTCGCCATTTGTTTAACATTGCATTGCTCTTCTTATTTTGCTTATGGTTGGCTCGTGATGCGAAACGTCACTTCCGTTTTGCTTCCGTTTTGCAGGAAGCAGCACCGACCAACTACTGTTTAGTTACGCTGCTGGGCTGTTATTATTCCATTTAGGGACTACTTCCTTGTTATCATACGGCTAAACAAGCGGCTGCCTTTGCTCAATGGGGACTGGCACGCTTATAGCTGTAATGCTCCTTTCTCTCAGCGCGGCTCCCATTTCACGGCCGCCGTGCTAGTCAGCAACTTTTTTCCCCCACATTTCAGGCGTTCATTTTTTGTATTTATGCAGTCCTGCCAAGTGTCACGCAGCAGGCGTGACGCTAACGCATTTCAGTGTGGTGTTCCGCATCACCGCACTGAAATGCATTGTCACGCATTTTGCCCACTCTCTGACGTGCTGAAACTGGCCGCTAATAATAACGCCAGAGGGGCCCTCTGTATGACTGCACATGCACATTGATTGTGCAGTGCTTTGCTGGCTGGTGCAGACTAGAATTTAAAATGAAAGCATTGCAATGTAGTGGGTTGCGCCGTCCAGGGGCTCTGCTGGCTGCGCAGGCGGCATATTAAACATTCGCAGTCAGCTGCTGCTTAGACTCACTCAGCTAGAGCCGGCTGCGGCGGCCTCACGTTACGTGCCATCACGTGACTCTCTATTTTCCAACAGGAAGAGTCACTTAGTAGTAAGGCGGGATTTAAACGCGGGCGTAATGTTTCTTGGGGGGCGCACTACTTCCAGCCAGTGTGCCGCCAGTAGAGTTTGCTGCCCCATCATCATGCGGGACCACAGGGAGAGCACCCAGCAGAAGAGGTCGGACAGTCATCCGTGCAGAAGGAAGCTCTCTAGAAATATGAGTGCCTCCACAATGCCGTGCTGAAAGAAGAGATCACTCTCGTCCCATCCGCAACTCAGGTCTGACAATTCATGTTGCTTTCTGACATTATGATGTCGATTTTACAACATTAATAATATTTTAATTTTAGCAGGCTGCATGAGCCTGCAAGTTAAGTAGAACTGCGCGCTGGTGCCGCGGCAGATTGGGCTCAGAGCTGAGCTAACTGACATGGGGTCTCTGTAGTTTCCTTTGCATATGTACATTAATCCCCTGGGGGTGGCACCTTCCCTGTTGCCAGCAGCTGTTTTTACGGCATGCAGCGCTCACTTTCCTTACTACTTCGGGGACACTGAAAGGCCTGCCTCCTTATATGCTGGTTACAGTCCAGCAATTAAAAACCTGGGAGTTCGATGTTCACAGCACATCTAGTTTAGAAGCTCTGTAGGTTTTAGGCCTCGCTCCGTGAGCTCAGGGATGTTTGGTTTTAATCCAACGATGACGAGGAGTTTAGAAGACAACAGGGGCCCTGAATGAACTATGGCTACCAGTACTGGTGAGGAAACATTACAACAACAAAAAAATTACTATGAAAAATGCAGACGTTTTTACTGTGGGAATTGCAGCTAATGTAATGTAAGTAGCAATGCACTTAAAAACTGGATCGATTAACACTGAGATACTAACAAATGCAATGCATTTTTGTGTATTTTATAGAAATTACTAAATTTACTCAATGCCTTCAACTTCAAATACAGAAAGGCATTTCATTTTCACTTGAGTGCTATGGAGAGACCAAAAGTCCTCTCAGTATAGGTTAGATTAATTTTTTTAATTGAAATTAAGATCTTTTTGAATCAAAGGTTAGTGTTTATGGCAGTGGTGTTTTTTGTTTATTTGTGCCTCTGCAGTTTGTTGCTGGGGTGCATGAACCAACGTACTAGCTCACCACAGATTATAGTGAGCAATGCCATCACTGCTGCAGAAGTAGACTAAAGGAGTGAGAAAGAAAAGATGTAGGAGGAATCAAGGGAGAGGACAGAACTAGGTAAGAAAGCATGAGAGAAAGAAAAGGAGTCTAAGAAAGGACAGTGAGGATGGAGGAGTGAGAGAGAAAGTGTGCGACAAAAGTAAGAAGTGAAAGTAAGGTGAACCAATAGAAAGAGGAAATCGATTGGAAAAGAGCCATATAGAAGAAACAGGAAAGTGGATGGAGGGGAGACAGATGAACAGAGAATACAGGGGAGAGAATAAAAGTTAAGGAGAAAAAGCGGGCCGAGAGAACAGTGTGAGAAAGGAGAAGAATGGATGGAAGAGAGGAGGAAAAGCAAACAGTGAGAGAAGTTTGAGAAAGGAAGAATGGATGAAAGAGCAAGGGAAGAGAGCGCAAGTGAGAGAATGGGATGAGGGAAATCGAACAGAAAGAGTGGGGAGAACTAGACCAGCTTCAGTGCATCCAGCTGGTTCCGGTTAGCAAGTGTGCTGATCTCTCAAGGTGGCATTTATTTCCATTATCTGAAGTTGCACTCTGTAAAGCACTGCTCCTTTACCCTGTTACCTAAGTTTGAACCATCACCTTGCAATGCTAGGACAGAACTAATGGGAAGATTAGCACACATTTAGTGATTCTGCTGGCCTGTAATAGAACAGCACTGTTTTTCTCTTGCCTGTACATTGCACCCCTCTCGTTTTGTCACCATACTACATAAATTATTTCAACATTTTCAAAGGGCAGAGGACACAAACTCAAGCGGTCTCTCAACAACACCATTCTGTTTTTGCTTCAGAACAGACTCTTAACCGCTCGATGCGGTGCACATTTCCCGCTGTGCGGGCGAATTCTACACGTGCGCAAATCGGACGCCCACGCCCTCCGTGACGTCAGACGGCCGGGGGCCGTCCGACGCACGGAAGAGGCTAAAAATTCAGGCTTATCTTATTGAACGAACGATTTAAGATATTGCCCTTAAACGAGCAAATGAAAGATGTTGACCTCTGTTATGGGCATTTCTAGACCATTACATTGCACAAAAAAGAGTCATTTCTGTAATTTATCTCAATGAGGCTGAGATAATGCATTTGTTCTTGCAATGAAGTTTCGCTCATAGTGTGACTTATGGCATTGGAATGTCACTCATGAGGACACTGAAAACATTTAAATGTCGCTTATGAGGCAGCAGAAAACTTGGCAGCTATGGCTGAGGGCTCTACTTTGCAGCAATCGCACTGTCTTCAGTCTGCACAAAATTGAGTTCAGCCGCATAAGTAAAGTTAGTACAGCTGAGAGCTCTGCATTGCAGTGAGTCGCTGTCTGCAGTACGATTAGGTGCTTTGCTAGCCTTTTTAAGATCTTCTTAGAGTTTCTTGTTGCTCAAATGGGTGTAGTTTCTGTTATTTAATGGTTTCCCTCGTCTTCATTCCTTGATTTTGCTCGCGAAAAAGTGTCACTCATATTCGCTGAATGTCACTCATAATTACACTGGAATTATGAAAATGTCACACATAAGCAGTCTGAAACCTTGGCAGCTATGTTTATGTATACTTGCTTACGGAGGTTTGATATGTTTTTGCCCTCCCCTAGCCCCCGTCAAGCTCCTCTGTTCGCTACTTGCTTTCAGAGGTTTGATACGTGTTTGCAGCCCCCCCGTCAAACTCCTCTGTTCATGGCCATACTGGTTGCCACACCACAGGCTTCCGGACGGCTCTTTCTCTCTGTAAAGTTTAAAAGCAGGACCCTATGCTCTGTGCACACAGTAAACAAAATAGTTTTACCCGACCACCGTTCCCCAGTGTCTCTCCCCTGCTCAGACCTGGATAAGGAGGGACTGGCTGGAGGCTGCCAGACTGTGCAGGTGAGGCGGGGGTGGTGGAGGCAGCTCTTTTCCTCATCCCTCCCCTTTGCCACCCCACACACGTAAATGTTTCCATTCGCTAATATTTTAGTTAATGCGCGGGTTAAACTGCAGTATTTTTTTTGTTTCGGCGCGATGCTTTAAGTGACGTGCTTCTGCCTACATTGCATGCATTTTTGTGAACCTTTTTAATTTGAAAGCAAAACAACAATCATTGCTGGTAGTATATTTATTTAAAAGAAGCTCCTGGCGGGTGAACGCATTATGTTATACATTTATGAACATAAAATAAAGCCCCACATCTTATCAGCTGTTTGCCTGCCCTCCTCCATCCGGCTGCACTCCATGCAGTATCAGCAGCAGTTCCTCCTGCACAGCCTCTGTTTCAGAGAGCCAGGGCTCCTCTGTTGAAATCCACCATTAATTTATCTACAATGGCTGTTCAGCGCTCGGGAAGCTTCATCTGTATTTATTTGCACGACATGCTGTCCGGTTTCTGCAACCTCCTTTTTTTTCTTAATTTGTACTTGCTGTCGAGGATATGTTTTTGCGCAGCTCTTTTACTGATCCCTTTCTTCGCTCCCCCACGCACGTAAACTTTTCCATTCTCCAATATTTTAGGGAATGTGTTGGTTAAAGTGCAGTGTTTTCTTCAGTAGCGGCTCCTGGTGGGAGTGCTACCGGGCGGTGATGTGGGGCGGGGAGGGGCAGGGTGGGGGTAGTAAACACTGGAATACGGATGAATGCAGGTAAGTAGACAATTAAATCAATAAAACGAATTCCGTTGCGCGTGCTGCACCGCCAAATGCGAAGCAGCGCGCGCAACAAAATTCGTTTTATTGATTTAATTGTCTACTTACCTGCATTCATCCGTATTCCGGTGTTTACTACCCCCACCCTGCCCTCCCCCGCCCCACATCACTGCCCGGTAGCACTCCCACCAGGAGCCGCTACTGGTTTTCTTTCAACCTGGGGCATAATTTGCGCGCCTGCTTCTGTCTACATTGCATGCATTTCCCCGAATTAACAGCTGAGGGATGTGTGGGAATTAAGTAAACTTTATATAGCACTTCCGCGCAGAACCACGTCATCATGCAAAAATGAGGAGCAAAATATGGATTTCGTCCATTCTTCCCGTTTGCGATGCTTGTTTTGTTTTTAGATGTGGTTAGAAGCCAAGAATGTGGATGGTGTGGATGGCGGAAGTAAGGCATATGGGTGCAGGTTTACTTGCTACTGAGTTATACATACACATGCGTGGGTATGCCACACACTATTTTTAGAACACATTTCTGTTGAATGCACATTATTATTATGCTAATTATTAGCTCATTAATCTAAAGGCAAATTATTGTCCCTCCTGCCTATCCATATTCTACTATGGGCTAAAAAATAACAATTTTCTCTTACAAATCCCAATGACCTTTAAACTCCAGGCTCATCCCCTCGGCAAACGCAAAGAGACTCATGAACAAACCGAGAAAAAAAATTCTAAACTAGGTGGCAAAACTGTAATGATTAGCTGCTGCCGTCAGGCGTCAGCTGGATATCTCAGCTGGCCACACATTGAGCCGTGCCAAGAGCTATGGAAAACACGTATTTTCTACTCTTAATTGCTTTCTGTGTCCTTACATAAGCAGGTATTCGAAAACTATAGTGTCCCAGTTTAACAAGTCTCAAACGGATGCATGCTCCCCTCTGCTCCCAGTTTCTTTTCCCTTGCTCTGCTAGAAAACAGTTTATCAGTAAGGGAACCCTCATCCCTGCTTGGTTACCGTACTGTGCATAATCCACACACAGACATGCATTTCAGAACTGAAGCATTTTCAATATTTTATACAACAAAGCCATAGTTGTTGCTTATTTGCAGGGCTTTGAGTGGGATGAAAAAACGGGGGGGTCTCTCAAAGGGGCGTGGCATATGTAATTAAGGGCGTGGCTGACTTGTATTTAGCTGTTTCTGTCATTGCATCCAGATATATGATACAACAAGTAACATCATACCTACAACAAGTCAGGACTATTGGCTTTGTCAATTGTTGTTAGTTGCATAAGATAAATAGGCAGCAACTCTGGCTTGTATATAATATTGAAAAAGCTTCCATTTAAAGCCCTGGTGACACCACAACAATGTTGCTGCTCCTGAGTTTAAAAAAGAGAAGGGAAATCCAGAGAGAAAATGACTCTCTTTAAAGGATTTCCCTTCCCCTACAATGCTCACCTGGCATGACGTCATGTCGTAACTTCTCCACTAGTGAGAAGTGAGCATTGTGAGCACGTGCACATCAATGTGCCTGCTGTCACTGCCGTCCGGAAAAAAACGGACCGCCTGTGTGACAGGGCACAAAACAGAGCCCGATAGAGACACGTTTCGAGGCCTCCTTTAAAAACTGCTGGTGCTCAGACCCGGTGAGACCCGGCCCACTTAAAGCCCTGCTTATTTGTCTTCTGCAACTAAGACAAATTGTCAAAGCCAATAGTTCTGGGTTGTTGTATGTGTAATGTTACTTGATGTATTATATATCTGAATGCAGTACCAGAAGCAGAAAAATACCACTTGGGCGGCACACTACGCCAAGCTTTAGCTTTAAACATCTAAAGCTAAAGCGCGGTGTGCTGCTATTGCTACAAAAGTCAATAAAGAAAAAAACAAAGACGGGCGGATGCCGCATTTATTTTCCCATTTGTTTACTTTTTAGCAATTGCGGCACACAGCACTTTACTTTTAATCATCTTAGGCTAAAGCTTGGCATACCGCATTTGCTACGATAGTAAATAAATAGAAAAAAACAGCGAACTCACAACTTTCATTGACTTTTGTAGCTATGCTACTGCAAGGATATGCACTATCATTTGCAAAGCCAATAGCTCTAAATTTTAACAAATGCGAGACCTATTGCATTGCAAATGCTTGTTTCCATGGCTGACACTAGTTTACTTGTCTGTTTCCTGCATTGTCTTTGCTGATATTTAACATACATATAAAAATGCTGACGAACACTGTGTGAAGACGAACTCCAACATCATCTTTCTGCTGCGAGTCCTGGACTTCGGCCAGGCGTATCCCATAATCGCCTCAAAAAAACAATGTCTGGAGGGGGCCAAATGCTCTTAAGTAACACAGCTCACAAACAGAGATTGACAACCTGGATGCCATCCATGGGCCGCGAGCAGCTTTTCCCTTTGGCTATCTGCCACTGTTGTTAAGTAATACGCTTATTTAATTCCTCAGACATGATCAGGGTTTCTCTGTGGATTTCATTCTTCTCCAATGGTCAGAACATGCTCATGCCTGCGTGTGGCATAGGAGGTTCCGACTGACACTACACCATTGGCTTTTTATTATTTTCAGATAATAAAGCTACGGCGGCATTAGACTCTACATAGAGTTCTGGTTTCTGGGCAGATTTGGACCGGAATTTGGGCAAAATAGCAAAAAAGAAAAAACACATACTTTTCATGCAACATGGCTTTGGTATTCCAAAGGGCGTCTATTTTGTTTATTAAATGTTAAAGCATTTAAGGTCCGTAACAATAATCAGGACTCGATGCTCCATTATTCAATTCAGCTGTGAGAAATAAATAATTTTGGGTTCACTGACAGAATATCGATGTAAAAAATATAGATTGCAAAAATATCGACTCCTATACTTAAACAGGTAAGTACAAAAATATAGGGGAAAAAAATATCGATGTCAAAAATATAGTTGGACAAAATATAGATTTTTTTATATTTGTATAGAATAAAATAATAAATATTAAATATATTAAATAATAAAATTAATTTAAAAAATGTAATTACATTTTAACAAATATAACAAACAAACTTAATTAAACAAAGTTAAACGGGGGCGTGGCCAAGACCTCGATGGAGTGAGACGTGTGTTGTCCGAGCTCCGTCCTCCAGAGGCCGGCCGGGGGCTATTTTGAGCTATCAGCGGCGCGGGGGGGTAAGACCTGTGCCCCCCCCTACCAGTTCACAGCCCACATCCAGCTTTGGGAGGTGCGCGGGGCCCCGACGACGCGGAAACCCATGGGGCGAGGAGATGGGCCTGCTGCGAGGCTCCTGACCGCCATCTTGCTGAGGGCCGCCGGTGCGGCCTTGCCCTGCGGTGAGCTCGGGACCGGATCCAGAGCTCGTACCTGGGGAGTGGGGCACTGCTGGGATGCAGCGCCTGCCCCGCCGCCCCCGAGCTTGGGCCCACTTGGAGGCCCTGTGCAGCTGCGGACGCCCGAAGGCGACTCGGAGGAAGAAAGCGCGCGAGGCCCTGCTACACGGCCCGCCGGCTGCCATCAGGGTTCCCGGTTCGCCCACTGGCTCGAGTGGGGGAGAGCGGAGGTGAGGAGGACATCGCACGGGCCCCGGGGGTGGAGGCGCGGGCACCCGTGGAGCTGGGAGGTGTCCTTTAAGCATTGTGAGCAGCATCGGCGCTCCCCCGGGGCCCCACCTGTACTGCTGCTGTAAGCGCCCGTCTTCACCCCCCCCTGGACGGTAGTGACAACGCAGGGGGGGCCTGGACCCGGGCGCCGCGGCAGCTCTCTTGACGTGGCTGCCCCGCTGGGCCTGAGACTCCCCCGGCTGGGCCCACAGCGGACTGGAGCGGCGCCGGCCCCGGAGGCGCCGAGGTCGGGCCTAGCTTGCGGGCCCTACCTGCGTCGGGAGCAGCGATAGACTCGGCCACACACGGACTCCCTCACACGCCCTCCCCAATACCTGAGGGGGCCTACGATTTCTGCTGCCTCGTCGTTGCCGGCGGCGCGCGGCGTCACTCTCCTGGGACCGGGCTCTCCTCGGTGTCCGCGGCGCAGCCGCTGGGCTTGCCTCCCATCGTAGCAGTGACGCTTCACCC
This sequence comes from Calotriton arnoldi, assembly GCA_963921515.1. Lineage (NCBI taxonomy): Eukaryota > Metazoa > Chordata > Amphibia > Caudata > Salamandridae > Calotriton > Calotriton arnoldi. The sequence goes on along the minus strand of CAWUFW010012687.1, from coordinate 206,292 downwards.
GCCCCTTATCTGCGCCATCTTGGATGCCACGCTCCTGCCTGATTGCGCTGTCCCCTGCGGCCTCTGTCCCTGTGGTGTGTGAGCGAGCCGGGGGGCTGCAGAGATGCTGCCACATCAAAGCACTGTGACTCTCTGACCGGGCCTGAAGTGAAGAAGGGCCCGGGTGTCTGCTCCGGATACTCTCCTGCTTTTCAACGCTACTGACTGGGCCTGCAGTGAAGACGGATCCGGATATCTGGGCTGAGCACTCCCTAGCTACTTGACCCCGCTGCTTGGGCCTGGAGTGTAGAAGGGCCCGGGCACCTGAACTGCTTGCCTTCTAACTGCTTTGCACTGTGGCCGGGGTCTGGCGTGACGAGGGGCCTGGGCCCCCCCGGACGGACCTTCCCTAGCAGAGCAACCAGTCAAAGACAGCAGGGCTTCCCGACTGGACACCGGCGACCACCCACACAGACTGCACCCCCCTTCGCTAGCGCTATGACTCGAACCAAACTAGGGAAGGCCACATCACAACCAACAACTAAAGACAAGTCGGTGACGGACCTGTGGAACAAGCCCACTCCAATGCCTTCACAGGAAGACCTTGCGATGGCTGACAAGCCGGAGGCGACCGATAATAGCCCCATCACACAGGTATTCATGTCTAATTTTCTCCTAAAAATAAAATCTGAGATCAACTCTCTCAAGCTGGAAGTCAAAACCTGCCTTACGGACATTCGGCGCGATGTCACCGAAATCGGCAACAGAGTGGACGACCTGGAACGCACCGTCGACTCGCGCACGGAAGATCAGGAGGAGCTTTGGCGCCGTGTCTCCACACTCGAAGAGCAACACGTCGAGCTCCAAATTAAGCAGGAGGATTTAGAAAATAGAAGCCACCAGAACAACCTCCGCATAAGGGGTGTGCCGCGAGGAGCAGAAGGGCAAGACATCATGACCTATGTCGCAGACCTCCTCCATGCAGTCCGAGGGGACAATGACTCCTCTCCTCCTACTTTAGATCGTGCACATCGAGTTGCCCCCCCACGTGGAAACACCAACCTGGTCCCTGATATCTTGACCAGGGTCCACTTCTTCACGGAGAAAGAAATAATCCTCCGGGCGTCTCGGACGGCCGAGAAACTGGAATACGAAGGGCACAGCATTCAAATCTTTCAGGATCTATCCCCCCTCACCCTGCGCCGCCGCAGGGATTTTAAGCCAGTGACTGACAAACTTAAAGAATCCAATGTCAAATACCAATGGGGCCATCCCTTTGCTTTGATTTTCCACTGGGAGGGGAACGTAGATCCCTGAGGTCCCTTAAGGAGGCTTTACAGTTGCTCCACATCTCGCCTGAGACCCGGTCTCTCTCCCCTCCGCCTGCTGACTCAGGATCCCGGGTCTCTCTCCGCCCCGGGTGGTCGACGGTGCGAACCCCCCCATGCTGGACCCTCCAAGCCCAATGCGACAGCCCTCCAAGCCAAGCAGGACATTATTCACCACTTGAAAGCAATGGAGACTGCGCAATCCTCGGAAGGGAGGGGCCTGCGGTCGAGCCCCCGTTCCCCTTCTGGCTTAGGCGCCGGGGACTGACTTCTGGTTAAATGTGCATCTACCATAATAGAAGGGAGATTCCTCTTTTGCCCTGCAGCACTAGTCTTCATCCCCTAAGCAGACATTTGTTGTAGCAAATACTGCCCGAACATTCTGTTTGCTTACGATGTATGCTAGTACAGATGCACGCTATTATTGGATCTACATGTCTGCTGTAACACTCAAGCGGCATGCATACACACACCTCCTTTCACCTTCTCTGTAGCCCCCAGCGCACGACCTCTTTTATACTCCAGGGGCTTCGTTCTACACCACGTTGAGGGGCATTGAGGGCAATCAGGAGAGGGCCCTCGTACCCCCCGTTGATCGTAAGGCAGACCGGCCACTGGAGGGCGGACGGTGACTCTTCTCTGACCCTGCCGTGGCCCGCCTCACCATCTCCTTTGTCCCTAGGAGGAGTGACTTCCTCAGAGCCGCCCTGGTCTCCACCACTGGGCCGCTCCTGGACTGGTCCTTCTTGGCCCCGTTGGCCTTCTTGTTGTTTGTTCCATTTCCTTCTTCCCGCTCACTTCTTTCCTATACTCTCTTACCTCTTCCTTTCCTCCATCTGGACCCTTGGGGAGAGAACCCACACTCGGCAAGATTACCCAGGTCCTTGGCCGGAACTTCTGGGGACCGACGAGGGGGCCCGCTCTCTCCCGTGCTGGAGCAGGCTCTCACGCCCCCCCCCACGCTCCGCTACAATCACCGCCTACACTTTGGACTCGGAACCCAGCGAGAGAGAGATGTGATAATCCGCATATCTGCCAGCGTATGTCCTCACTCGTAATGACCGATGGCACATCTTAAATGTCTCTCCCTTAATGTCAAAGGCCTAAACACCCCAAACAAAAGGAGGCAAATCTGGCGCTACCTTCTCCTGCAAGACCCAGACATTATCTTTCTCCAAGAAACCCATCTCTTACGCACTGACACTTCATGCATGTCTCACCCCAAATTCCCAATACAATCCTGGGCCTCTGCCCAACCAAGACAGCAGGGGTCGCCATTCTTTTTAAAGCAGGCCTTCCTTTACAGATCACACGCATCATACGGGACAAAGAGGGTCGGTTCCTTAAGCTTGCACTCCTAATACAGGGTAAACCACTCACTTTGCTTAATATATACGCCCCCAACCATGCGCAAGATGCTTTTCTCTGCGACCTACTTCGAAACTCACTCTCTCGAGAACCAAACCCCATTATATTCGGGGGCGATTTTAATTCAGTGTGGGACCCCAGTCTGGACCGCACCACCTCCTCTTTCCAGGGAACAGGGGCTATGTCTGCAGCACTTAAGCGCGATATAGAAGCTCAGGGCCTCATCGATGCTTGGCGTTACCGGGAGCCAGAGACACAGGATTATACTTTCTATTCTCATGTCCACCGCTCCTCTTCCCGTATTGATTACTTTTTTATATCCCAGTCTCTTATTCGCTCCTTGGACTCTGCAGCGATTTCGGACATATCCATCTCAGACCATGCACACCTAGAAATCACCCTGTCAGGCATGGGCAGACACCCGAGTTCCACTCCCAGGTGGCGCCTTCCCCCACATGTCCTACGGGACCAGGTGGACGTAGCTGAATTACGGCAGGCAATACAATCATACTTTGCTACTAATGACCTCCCGGAAACTCACGGACACACTTTGTGGGACGCTTTTAAAGCTACGATCCAGGGCACCATTACCTCTATCTCTATAGCCCGCAGGCGGGAATCCCGCCTGGAGGAAGATAATCTTACCCGCGACATCAAAGCCTTGGAGCAGCAAAGCCATAGGACGCCCTCTATCTCGACGCGAAAACGACTTGCCTCGCTCCGGGGCCAGCTTAAAGCTCTCCGCGTAAATAAGGCGGAACACTCCCTCTTGGCTTTAAAACAAAAATTTTATGGAGGAGGTAACAAGGTGGGATCCATGCTGGCGCGTCACCTCCATCTTCAGATATCTCGCGGTCACGTCTCGAAAATTGCTTTGCCGGGAGAGGGTTGGGCAATCTCGGAACAAGCCAAACAACGGGAGTTTGGAGCGTTCTTCTCCAACTTGTATGACCAGGGCGATACCTGTGTGGATCAGATAGACCCCTTTCTGGCTTCCTGCCCCTGGACGCCGATAACCCCTTTTTTCACACAACAGCTGGAGGAACCCATCACAGCAGCAGAACTGCAAAAAGCGTTAAAAAGCATGCCCGTGGGAAAATCACCGGGCCCCGATGGCCTAACGCTGGCCTTCTATTGACTATTTCTCCCGGAACTCCAGGCCCCTCTGCTACGCCTTTTTAACTCCTTTGCGGAGACCGGGTCAGTTACACCGACGATGGCCGAAGCTGAGATAGCACTCATCCCCAAGCCTGGAAAAGACCCCACTGCATGTGCCTCCTACTGACCTATTTCTTTATTAGATGCAGATGCGAAACTATACACCAAAATCCTCGCCCATCGACTTGCTCCCCATCTTCCAGGCTTAATTGAACCCGACCAGGTAGGCTTCATTCAAGAGCGTCAGGGGGCTGACAATATCCGCCGTGTAGCCCATTTAGTGCAAAAGGCTCAACACCGCAACACACCAGCTTTTCTTCTCTACCTGGATGCCAAGAAGGCCTTCGACCGGTTTGACTGGTCTTTCCTCCGGCGGTCCTCCAGCGTATAGGTCTTGGGCCGAATATGATTGCGCGAGTCATGGCCCCCTATGCAGCACCCTCCGCACGGATTCGTGTTAATGGTTTCCTTACCCCCTCCTTCTCCATCCGCAGGGGCACGCGCCAGGGGTGCCTGCTCTCACCTCTACTTTTTGCTCTTGCTATAGAGCCCCTGGCAATTGCCATCCGTCAGTCGGAGAACATCCGGGGCCTTCGAATGGGGGGGACCGAGCACAAGGTCGCCCTCTTCGCTGACGACCTCCTCCTGATGCTCACAGACCCCGCAAGCTCTCTCCCAGTGCTCATAGATCTACTCTCCCAATTTGAGCTCATGTCGGGCCTTAAGATTAACCTCCCCAAATCGCAGGCACTCAATCTCACCCTTCCCCCCCAACAATTGGACGACCTGGGTGATGTCAATCCCTTCCAATGGGCCCCACTTTCTATCCGCTATCTCGGCATTAATATTACAGCTAACCTAGACAAATGGACGCAGGTGAACTGGCCGGCTTGTAGAGCATCTATATGAGCTGAACTCCGTCGTTGGAAATCGCTCCCCATCTCTTGGCTAGGCCGTCTAAATGCTGTTAAAATGGCCATCCTACCGAAGGTCCTATACCTTTTTCAAGCGCTCCCTACACCGATCCCTCACAGGGATATCTTAGGCCTCCAGCGGTAGGTAACCGCCTTTATTTGGGGGGGAGGTCGACCGCAGTTCTCCACAAAGATCCTGATGCTACCAAGAGATCGGGGAGGACTGGCTTGCCCCGACCTGCTCGTCTACTATTGGGCATCTCACTTACGCTACCTATCGGAATGGGCGGTTCGCGAAAGTGAAAAGCACTGGTTCCATATGGATAGGGCCGTGGCCTGCCGTCCACTGTGGGATCTGACCTGGCTGCACCGAAGCGCCAGGCACCGTAGTGCCTACATTGCCACCCCCACAAAGACGGTTTTAGAAATCTGGGACAGGATAGCGGTGACCCAAGGCCTCACTTCATTCCCCTCCCCAAACACACCGTTAGCATTTAACCAGGCCTTTCCGCCGGCCCTGCACCCCGCCTCCTTCCCGGCATGGGCAGCCGGTGAGTGCCGCATCATACAGCAACTGTTCGAGAAAGGAAACTTTAAACCGTTTGATCAATGTAGGAAAGATTTTAATCTCCCCAAAACTGCCCGTCTAGAATACTTTCAAATTCGCCACTAGCTCCGTGCCCCCTCATACACGGAAGGCGCCACACGCCAGCTTACACCATTCAAATCTCTGGTACGTTCCTTTAATGGGACCCGGGGGCTGATCTCCAGGACATACAAGGTATTCCAACACTCACACACAGTGCCGCCACACACCTATCAACGTCAGTGGCAGCTTGACCTCGAGGGCGATATTCTCCCTGACCAGTGGGAACAGCTATGGCGGGATATCCCACGAATTTTTAAAAGCATCACGCAACAGGAGTCAGCATATAAAATTATGACTCGCTGGTATTACACCCCCCTTAGACTCCAGAAGATGTTTCCTGGATTCGCCCCTCTCTGTTGGCGATGTCAGGCAGCACAGGGCTCTTTCCTACACATATGGTGGACATGCCCACTCATCACTATCTTTTGGGGAGAGATCCTGGGACACATTAAGGAGGTGGTGGGGTTCCCCTTGCCAAATGACCCGGGAATAATTATTTTGGGGCTCCGCCCAACATCCCTCAAAGCAATGACACATTCGGACTGGCGCTTGATTTTCCATATGCTCACAGCTTTGAAACAGGTCATTGCGATTCATTGGAAGAAAACCTGCACTCCACCGCCCTTTGTTTGGCTCACACGTCTCTGGCATGTCATGGCGATGGAACTTCTCTCCCACAGATTGGCACACACTGACGCTAAATTTGAACGCACTTGGCAGCCCTTGATCACACATCTCTCTCGCCTGGAACACGCCCACTCTGTCCCCCCTCGCTTGCGAGCCCTCCAGCTCTTCGCCGACCCGCTACTTCCAAGGTGGGAGTCCTATGAGGATGAAACAGGATAAAGAGTGGGGGAGGGCGACCTCCCTTTAGTCACCCATTAAGATATACCTGCAGATTCATGGCACCTAACCTCCCTCTCCGGATCCCCCTCCGGTCCAAGGAGCTATACCACTAGGCTCTCTCCCCATCTCCTCTTCACTTTCATCTCCTATCTCTCCTCCAACCGGCTCTTGATCGGTGGGATGCTCTCTTCTACCCTATTCTATCCTCCTTCTTTCTTTCCTTTGTTTTTGCAGACCAGCAGCCTTGAGGTTCTCCCTGACCATTAGCCGCAGGCATTTCAGACATCAGTATACACCGATGGCTCTAGGCAGGCAAGTGCACTTGGCATATGCTGACCCCAGGAGAACTCTTAGCAAGGAACCGTACTACACTTGGGCTCCCGGTCATACGCGTCTCCCGCGATGCCCTGCCTGGGGCATCGGGTGTCACCCCACGTGGTACTGTGTCATGTCAAACACACTTGCCTATTAAGGGCTCCTTGAGTAATATACTCCCTACCACCATCCACACCTTGCTGCACGAGACCCCCTCAGCCATGAAAGGGCATTACTCCAGTTGATTCAGCCGTAGGCCCCTATACGACCCATTTAACCTGACTCGCACTGCTGCTGTGGCGCTGACTAACCATTCCTAGCCTAACTTCTGTTACGATAGATACACCTGGTCCCCTGCAACATCTCCTCCTGCACGACCCGTTATAATGTCTTTTCATTGTTTATAACCCAATGATTCTGCACCATCGGAGTATACACTATAATCTGCTTGCTATGTAATGCCGTATGACGCCTACTGCTTGGTAACTGATGTGTTGATTTCCATGTTATGTATAAATTCAAATAAAGAGATTTAAACAAAAAAAAAAAGTTAAACACATACATAATAATTAATATATATATCTATATATATATTTACTAAACTATTAATTTTAATTTATTTTATAATTTTAAAAATATCGAAATTTACAAATATATATATATATATATATATATATATATATATATATATATATTCACTATAAAGTTGGGTAGGTGCACTCTCAGAAACAGCAAAAAGTAGTCACAGTGTTGCAGGAAGCTGTTTGTTCACACAACGCGTTTCGGCTGCCCAGCAGCCTTGGTCAAATGTGCATGCCGCTCTCCTCTCTGCCTCTGCCTCCATACTGCAAGTACAGATTCCTTTTAGTTGATGTGTGATGCTGCTCCCCCTGTACAGAATGCCAGGTTCCTCCTGCCGTAGGTGTTTGATTACTGTATATTATTCGAAAAAATGTCAATGATAGCAATTTTGGACACACCGTGAATGAGAGCACCGTGCGACGAGTAGTACGTCACCACTATAAGTTGTCCTCGCAACTGATCATGAATTGTAAATTGATCAATGCTGCAGTGACCCACTGCATGTAGTTAAGCGTAAGGGATAACGTCTTTGAAAAGCCATAGAGAATTCTGCGTGAACAGATGTAAGTGTAGATTATTGGGCAACAAAATTGTCAATGTCCCTTGCAGACAGCAGAGTTACAAATTTCAGTTAAGCAAGCCAAGTGTCTGGAATAGACACTGAACCCCCCACGCTGCTGTGGATAAGTATAGAACCCAGTCTACTGTGAGCCTGAAGTCTAGAAATGGAAGTTCAGTAGTTGACAGCCCCCCGGTTCGAAAAATTAAACCAGTACGGGCTTACCTTGCATGTTGCTACAAAACAGATCTTCACTTGTCCAGCTATCGCCGCCAGACTTCTCACGTATGAAGGGCATCTGCTTGACACTCTGCTGATGTTCGGATCCTGGTGGCGGATTGGAGATCATCCTGATCATCCTGATCATCCTGACATATGATGGCGATGCCAGCAATGTCAAGCGGATTTTGGTAAAAAATTGGGACATCCTCAGGAGTGACACAACCATAGGAAACAGCATGGAAGACAGACCTCTCATTACCTACAGGAAAGGGCGCAGCCTCAGGGACATGTTAGTCCACAGTGACATCACTACTATCAGTGGGGGCAACATGCATAATCTACAAGGTTTCTTTCCCTGCGGCCATTGCAAGGCGTGCAAGAATAGCCTGATGGCCAAGGAAATGAGACGAGGGCATACCAAGAAGATCATCTCACAGTTTCTCACATGCAACACCAATTTCGTCATTTACATCATTGAATGTCCATGCAAACTCTGGTATATTGGGAGCACCACCCTGATGGCCAAGAAGAGAATCTTGGAACACATGAGGGCAGTCAATAACAGAGATCCCAAGTATCCGGTAGCCCGGCACTTCCAAGACAAACATTTCTCAGACTCGTCCCAATACTGTGGCATTGAGCAGATTACCAATGATCACAGGGGTGGGGACAGGACTCTGAAACTGAGAAAAAAGGGAGTCAAAGTACATAGTTGACTTCCAGACAAAAATCCCTGGTGGGCTTAACCAGGATGAAGAACTTGCAGTTCACCTCAAAGAGGAATGATTTCTTCACCTCCATACCTAACCTTACTCTTCTTTCATCTGCAATGAGAATGAAACTTGTATATCAAGTATTTTTAGGTCTCGCCTAGCGTTGCAGCGCGAATGCGCTGCCATCGCTTAGCGAGGCATGCAGTATATACTGTAGCTTGGAAGCTCCGCCCACTCTCTGCCCATTGGCTTTTGTCTTAAATGCTGCCATCCGATTGGTTTGAGGCTTGTTAGTCCCTCCTCATTCATCATTTGTATCCTTCCACGGCTACCGGCCCCTTTACTTCCAACAGTATTTTTCTTCCCCTGCCTTCCCCCCTCCCCTCCCGCAGTCTGTGACTTCTCAGACCACACCAGCCCCCCCACTCCCGTTCATGCCTTCTTCCCACCCACACTTCCGATTCTAATGCAATAGGTCTCGCGTAAATGCGAGTCCTATTGCATTTTGAATGCTTGCTTATAAAGTCCTTTCTGTGACGTACGAGGCGGATTGGATATCCAGGCATGCCTCTGTTCGCACTTGCGTCTCGCTGGTTTTTTAAAGAGCTTGTTCAAATATGCTCCCTCCTCGCTTCACGGCTGGCGGCAGCGCTTTCATTACAGTGGATCAGGATCCACTTGAGCTCTCGACTTTGTGCCTAGTTTTTGTAACTTATTCCCTATACTCCCACGGAGTATGCCACGGGAGCGAGCAGTTTAATTTAATGAATGTCTTGTTTATTTGTGTTTTTGCGCAGTTAGCGCACGCTCTGTATGCTCTGTTGTATTGAGCGCCTTGAAACACTCAAGAGAGTTGTAGTTTTTTCCTTACACGCCCGCTGACAGCTCATGTTAAAGGAATCTCCAGTCTGGAGCCCGGGAACCGTAATAACCCTAATAGTGGTGCCTGCGAATAGGGGTGAGATTAAAGAAGTGCTATGTTATGAAGCGAAGTTTGCACCCCGAGGGAGGTGGTTGTTTAGGGCGTCCCGAGGGAGGTGGTTGTTTAGGACGTCACATGTAAGGCTGGATGGCGTGCTCTCGTGTTTGTGCACTCAGATTTGGGGGGCCTTTGGAGATTATCTAAGGCTTTCCACATCCCTCTACCACAAACGTGTTCCCTTTTGGCTGCTGCTTCCTGTTTGATTTCGTTTGCTTTGTTTTCTTGGCCTCTCGGCCACGTGTTTCTGTGCTTGCTTTAACTGCAATGACGACAAACTGCAGGCCGAGAGAGCCAGCTCCGAGCTGTGGCTTCGGGACGATAATTCAAGCTCTGAGCTGTGGCTTCGGGACGATAATTCAAGTTTACCCAAAACGGGATATTTTCTGCACGGGCAGCAGCAGGCCTTGTAGTTCAGAGCTGGGCGAGCCGACTCGTGGCTTCATCCTTCCGTCTGCGAAAAGGCCAGGAACACAGGCAGGCTTTAAGTTGGGCGGGTCCCTCCCGGACTCACCCCCAACAGTAATTAAAACTTGTTGAAACGGGTCCTAACCGACCCCAAATTCATACCTTTAACTTAAAAGGCAAAAGCACTGATCTATTTCTGAACAATGACGTTAACAAAGATTAAGGTGATCCGGGTCAGCGATTTTGTTCCGGTTTACATTTCACATGTTTTACTTACTCTTCCACTGCCTTCGAATATTTGTTCTTTACAGGATGTTGTGTTTCTGCAGGTTTATTCCAGGCAACATATTATGTGGGGTGAGTACCTCCAGCCACCTCACTGAGTGGGCGTGCATCTACCAGGCTGCCACTCTGTTTTTTTGATTGTCAGCAGCATGGCATCTATAAATGTGGTTATTATTATGCATTAGTTACTAACCCTGGGTCACAGCATGGCTGTGGGGCTTCATTTAGTGCAGAATTACTCAGTCTCCATTTATCCTTCTGTGAGTTATGAAAGGCGCTCAGACCGTGCTCACGTGCATGCAGTAAAGGCTTCGCTCTCAATGTTCACCTTGATACACAAGGATTCTTGGGTACTCTCCACTGTCACAAGCGGCCACATCACGGACACTGATTGGGCAGTGCCTTCTGCCAGTGACCATCCCTATCCTGGATTGGCTCACGCAGCCCTGGCCAGGGAGGGTCTGTGGGACATCCATGTCTTTTATAGCCTATGCAACCCAATGCAGGGTGTCAGAACTCTTTACATAACATACACATTATACATTGACAATAAATCATGAACATGTGTAAATCAATGTACAAGATGAGTTACATGAGACAGGGTTACAACGTGTAGGAGTCAAATGTCCTTCATAGCTCACTGTGCTATATTAGAAGGATTACAGTTTATGAACTGTAGGTAACAAAAGGATCTCTGTGTTAAAAGCAGTAACCCACTTTACTATCTACATAAAATAAAAATCTGTCATCTGAATGTTACCTGATGTGAATAGCAGGAGACACATTAACCCTCTATGCTACTTTGATTCATATCTGGGACTTCACAAAACACAGATCTCTCCAACAAATGCTTTAACCTGAGATTTACTGGGCACCTCTGCAGCAGCAGGTGCCTTAACCCCATAAAATATTTTAAAATGTAGAATTTGCAACCAATTAAGCAGAACTGATCTACTGCCATGCTTCTCCTTGTTGCCAATTTCTATGTGACATGGTTTAAAAAAAAAAAAATATTAGTTGAGGCCCAGATTTTGCGTTGGGATTGCGCCACTTTTTTGGCACAACACTGATGCCAAATCTCATTTATTAAATCTCATAATGGGCTTAAATGTACTCATGATATACCTGATAAACGTATGAGGTCTTAATATCTGATGTCACTTCTTGTGATGTCACATCCAGTGAGGTCCCTTCCTGTTATGTCATGTGCTATGTCACACATCGTGACATCATGCGCTGTGATGGCACACGTCATGATTTCACTTGCATACTGCCTAACCTGGTTAGTCCCCCAACTTCTTTTTTTAGGACTTATGTCATTGTCCTTTGTAAATGTTTCTTCTGATTCGTTAATAGGCTGTTGGTCCCTCCTTAGTACCGCCTTGTCATCATTTGTAACCTCCCATGAATACTGGCCCTTTTACTTCTGTTGTTACAAGGTAGGTCTGTAAGCACTATTTTCTTTAATGAGTTTCTCCTACTGCAGGCACAACATGCTTACCTGCAACATTCAGTGGCCATGCACGCTTTCACTTTCTGAGAAGCCTGGGACAATGGCGGCAGCTTCCTTGAAATTAAATAGGTCTTGTTTAATATTATGGGGCCTTTGGGGAAGGTGGGGAGAGATAGCACATCTCGTGGCTCTATATTTTTTGGCCGACATCTCTTTCACTGACACCGAGAAAAAAGAGCAATTTTTCGCTTCTCTCATACTGCCGCATAAAGCCACGATCATGGGGGGTAGGGGTAGCCAAAATATAGGTACTTAGCAACATGCTCGAAGTGCACACTGCGCTGCTCATGTGTGCAGACGAAAAGTTTTACTGAAAATAGGTGCATCTACAGGTAGATCACACAGTTTTTGACTCATGGCATTTCAACTCAAGGCCTTGTATGTTGATCATGCTGCACCATTACCCCCTTCTACCCTCCAGCTCTCTGGCCCTCCCATGCTGTGATTGCTTTTCTACATTCTTCCTCTTCTGCTCGCCCCTCCCCCCAATGTATTTTTCCATGGCTTCACGTCCGTTCCATTCGCATCGCTTTGTTCATATTCTGCCCCCTCTTTACTTCCTCCTTGTTTTCCTCACCTGCTCCCCCCTCTTTTTTTCTGCCTCCGCCATTCTTTCTCTCTTCAGCAGTGTATTGCCTCCTCGTCTCATGCCTCCCTTCTCCCACGTTTCCCTTCCTGGTTCTTTCCGTCTCTCCTCTTCTTGCCCCCAGCTGCCTCTTCTCTCCCACTCTTCTTCCCCCTTCTTTTGACCTGGTTCTTTCCTCTCTTTCCTCGCATATTTTTTATCTTATTGTTTTTCCTCTTTTAATCCCCTCTCTGTTCACTGCCTCTGCCCATCCTGTGTTTTACTCTCCCATTACTCAGTCTCACCCTTTCTTTCATTTTGCCTTTTTAACCTTCTGTTCTGTTTCATAAGCAGATAATGAAAGCAAGCAAAACATATCTGGCCTTCTTACCATTCACTTTCTCCTAACGATCTCAAGCTTTACTCCTTTTTTTTACGGAATTGCTCCTTTGTGGTTATAAAACACCTCTTTGAAATAGTATTCATTAACTTTTTAGTCTCCAGCATTTCTTTTGTCTTCATGCGTCCCAGCACACTTGCTTTGCTGTAAACCTTTTTACAATGTCCCTACGTGTCCTCTGCCTCAGCATCAGTTGGAGCCAGTATTGTTTAACGGTTTTCTTCAGTGGCCCTGTGGAGTTGTAAAGGCACGTCTATTAGCCACATAAGGTACTTCTGCCTTAATGCAATCTTTCTCTTTATAATTGCATTAAGGGTGCAGTACCTTATGAGGCTAACAGAGGTGCCTTTATAACTCCTCTCGGACAAATAGTAACAGTCTATAGTACTGCACCATTTCATTGCTTCATGCCTTTTCTTTGGTAACACAATCCACACAAATACACTCCACACCATGCCACATAATTCCAAACAGCATAATTTCACTCAACGCCTCATACTTCCTTGCCACACAATTAAACTCTACACATTTCCATTCCACACCACATAATTCGACAACAAACCACATTTTTCAAGGCAACAACATAATTGCACAACACACCAAATACATCCAATCCACACCAAGGAATTCCACATCATGCCACAAAATTTAACAGCACACCACATAATTAAACTCCACAGCATACCACACAAAATGTCATTCCACATAATTACACTGTATGACACACAACCCCACTCCACATAATTCCAGTACACTTAATACCACGTAATTACTGTCCACATATTTCCACTGCACACCATGCCACATAATTTCATTACACAAATCCACTCCACACCACACAATTCCACCACACACAATTCCACAGCTAACAATTCTAATCCAACCGACATAATTCTACTTCTCACAACATACATCCATTCTACTCCAATCCAAAACACATGGGTAAAATACTCATTTACAATGCCAATATCTCTAACTTTAATAAATGCAAGACCAATTTGCATTGCAAATGCTTGTTAACTTTGCATTTTGTTGCTAACTTTCTTTTCTACGTTTCTTCTTTTTCGTAGGAGGAAAGGAAGGGACCCTCCACTACAAACTCAGCTGCACCGGCCTCCCTACCCGTTTCTTCATCTTCACTTCTGGGATTCCATCACATATAAGATTCATGCATGATATTTTCCTAAGTTGCCTATTTTTGTGGAAATTGATGCACTATGCATTTATTGTTAACCATCAGTGGGGACACTTGTCCGGTACCCATGACACACTTATTTGAGTAATCATCTTGACATTCGCCATATTGCCATTCACTCCAGACCTACCCAAAATTTCATGGGAACACCTTTGAACGCGGTGACATTCTGGTGGCACTATGCCTATACGCCTACAAGCCTGCCGATTGATGTTCTTTGGTCTTGGTCAGCAGTAGCAGTGTTCCCACATTGGGCACTTTGCCCCTGTTAGCTAGCCTTCACCACCAAGGTGCCAATTGCGATTGATGTAATCACCAGGCTACCTGTCCGTATCATTGTTTGTACTTTTGGCTTTGTCACCTTTACATCTGGCAAAATACACAGTCACTTTGGCATGTACTACCCTCATGGTCACTATAGACCCATGTTCCAATATGGCCGACACATTAGACTTCATTGTGCCCCTCTCTTTATTTCTACCGTGCATTTTTAAGGACACCCTAGTGGTGATGTATGTACATGTGACCAAGGCTGCTGGGCAGCCGGAACGCGTTGTGTGAATAAACAGCTTCCTGCAACACTGTGACTACTTTTTGCTGTTCCTGAGAGCGCGCCTACCAAAGTTTATGGTGAATCTTTAGCCGGTACGCTCTGCCGGCATGCGCACCACCTCCCATGGGTCCCACAGTTCCAGAAGGGGCAAATGGAAAGGAATATATATATTTTTAAATTAGACTTTATGTTATTGGTATATATATATATATATATATATATATATATATATATATATTATATATATATATATATATATATATATCATGTGATCAAGGCCTCTTGGAGGCTGAAACGCGTCATGGCGGACATGAAGGGTTTACAATAAAAAAACTTCGCACCGATCTTGGGTCTGCTTCGTCTGTTGAACTGAGGGATTGCAGTGGCGAAGGCGTCCGCATATATATGTATATATATATATATATGTATATGTATATATATATATATATATATATATACCAATAACATAAAATCTATTTCACAAATGCTTCAAGTGTAAAGCGTGTAATCATGGCGTCAACACTAGAACTGTTCCTTTACCGCTTAGGCACACTCCCTTTGAAATCAGAGGTAGTTACTCATGTAAAACAGATTTCGCAGTGTATGTCCTCCGATGCACATGTGACAAACTGTACGTAGGGAGTACCATACACCCGGTTCATGTGCGAATCCTACAGCATCTAAGGGCCATTAGCAACAACGATCCAGCATATCCGGTAGCTAGGCACATGAACTTATGCCATGGCGGAAAAATTCAAGAACTTTCTTTCTTTGTGATTGACAGCATCCCTAGAAACATCAGAGGAGGGAATAGACAGCTGTCACTCAGGAGACTAGAATCACGATACATAATTCTACTAAATTGTAAAATCCCAAATGGGATGAATGCAGATGAGGCTCTAAGTGTACATCTCTGATACTTCAGCCGCTTGTCCTGTACCTTAAACCCTATCCGTAGCGTTAGGTTCTCTCTCTTTATAATCTTCTTTTCTGATAATTTTCAGTTAGCACATTTTTTCGCACATCTTTACAGCTGTTTGAGGGGAATTGTATTTATCTATACATATAGGAGATTAGAATCTGTATTTAACTGCCCACTTGGGCTTCATCCAAATGACCACTGCCTATTAAATTTGTTTTTTCCTGTATTACAGTTACTATACTGTAAACTCGTGATGTTGTTCTATTTGTTTAAAGCTATACAAATAGATGGAATTTTCTATATATACACTTCTTTTTCATTGCATTAGCCGCTAACTTTAGCCGCTAACACATACAGGCATATTTATGAAGAGATTTCTCTTTTTTCAAATTTTCGTTTAGGCATATAAGTGGCTGTAATTCTTCTATTTCTTCTGTAATAAGAAGTTGAAATTGTAACAGTACCCTTGAATAACTGTATACACAAATATTTTTTAACGGCTTTTTTAATTAATGTCACAGTTTATGTAAGTGTATATAAATACTGTTGTGATGTTAGCAAATTCAGCTTTAACAACAGTACACTTTGTTCTGGTTTACATCACTCTTTTTTCACTTTCCTGTTTTTTGCACTATCATGGTTACAAATGCACTTTCTTCTATGTCTTTCAAACCATGGTTGCTGTGACAACCAAAATAATGTGCTTGACTCACTCATGTATATAAGAGCATTATTTGGAGATACCTGATGTAGTGAACAAGGCGGTCTGCCGCCGAAACGCGTCTAGGTCATCTCTCTTGAATAAATTGATTTTCTTTGATATATTTCCCACGGAGTCAGCGCCTGTTTTGAATGCCGATATCAGGACTGGTTTAATATATATATATATATATATATATATATATATATATATATATATATATATATATATCATGTGATCAAGGCCTCTTGGAGGCTGAAACGCGTCATGGCGGACATGAAGGGTTTACAATAAAAAAACTTCTTGGGTCTGCTTCGTCTGTTGAACTGAGGGATTGCAGTGGCGAAGGCGTCCGCATATATATATGTATATATATGTATATATATATATATATATATATATATACCAATAACATAAAATCTATTTTAAAAAAAACATTCTATTATAAATTAAAACATTAAACTATTTAAAAATCTTTAAACTTACATTTCCCACTCCAGTCAGTGCAACAGTAGGGAAAGTGTTGGATAGCGGAGTGGTAAAAATTACTATTCCCACTCCGGTCAGTGCAACAGTAGGGAAAGTGTTGGATAGCGGAGGGGTAAAAATTACTATTCCCACTCCAATAAGTGTAACAGTAGGGAAAGTGTTGGATAGCGGAGGGGTATAAATTACTATTCCCACTCCAATGAGTGCAACAGTAGGGAAAGTGTTGGATAGCGGAGGGGTAAAAATTACTATTCCCACTCCAGTTAGTGCAACAGTAGGGAAGTTGTTGGTCTGCAGAGAGGTAAAAATTACTATTCCCATTCCAATTATTGTAACAGTAGGGAAAGTGTTGGAAAGCGGAGGGATAAAATTTACTATTCTCACTCCAATCAGTGAAACAGTAGAGAAAGTGTTGGATTGTGGATGGGTAACAATTAATATTCTCACCCCAGTCACTTCAAAATTAAAAACAAACAAAATATTAACAACAACAAAATATTTAAAAACACAATAAATAAATAAAAAAATAGAAATATATTAGAAATTAAAATAAAAATATTTAATATTGAAAAATAAAAAATAACATATTATAATGTTAAATAAATATGACAAATACCTACAAATATTATATAAAATAAAAAATACTTTTCAAAAAAATAAATATTTTTCATCAGAAATTATTTAGAAACAAAAACATTAATTATTACATAAATTTACTTTTTTTATTTCCTACCCTATAACACAACACAATTCACAACCTACATCTAAATTTTAAAAAATGTACTTCCATAATTAACATAATTAATTACCATTTAAAGAAATATTCTTAATTTAAAAACAATTAAAACTCATAAAAGTTTATTAACTTCCCACACTTTACCACTATAATCCCCACAACCCACAGCTAAAATAAAACTGTAAAAAACTTCATTACACAATTGAAACTTATTTTCAATTAAAAAACTAATAGTATTTAACAAATAATTACAAAGTAAATAAAATTAATTTACTCCCCACCCTTTACTCCTATAAAAGTAAAACTCACACACAAAAAATATAAACAATTACCCTAATTAAATATCAATTAATTAATCAATATTAATGATCAACTAATTATTAATTATTTAAACATAAATTACATCCCACCCTTTAGCACTATAAACCCCACAACCCACACCTAAAAGTAATTACACAATTTCCGTATATAATATTCAATTAATTAATTAAGAATAATTAACAAATAATTATTAATTAATTAAACATAAATTACTTCCCACCCTTTACCCATATAAACCCCACAACGCGCACATAAAATTAATTACACAATTTGCATAATTAATTTACAATCAATTAATATAAATTAACAACTAATTATTAATTAATCTAAAAAAATTACTTCACACCCTATACCCCTATAAATCCCACAACCCGCACCTAAAAGAAATTACACAATTACCATAATTAATTACCAATTAATTAATTAATATTAATTAACAACCAATTAATAATTAATTACAAGTAACTTACTTCCCACAATTAACACTACAAAATCTCAATTAAATAAATATTAATAAATAAAAATAATCATTAATTTATTATAATTAAATTACTTCCCACCCTATTCCCTATAAACCCACAACCCGCTACGGAACTCAAAAACGCAAAATTTAATTAAAATAAAATTGATAACTACTAAAAATTAACACATATATTAAAAAACATAAACAATACTTATACAAAAAAACATACATCACATACATTTAAAATATAAACTGAAATACATAACACTAATTAAAAAATCGATATTTTAAACAACTATATTTTTGCAAACTATATTAATGGCTTCTATATTTTTTAAAACGATATTTATTACCTTAAATTTAATATTCTTCACCACAATATTCTTGCTGTTGATATTTCTGAGTCACAATATTTCCAACTCGATAATCTGTCTGAATACCCTAATTTTGTTTATCACAGCGAACACAGCACTAAGGGGCTGATTACGATGGCGGTCGGAAAACCATTTCGACCGCTATGGTAGCGGAAATTAACCGTCCGCAGGTACCGCGGGAAAACCGACGGTCAGATTAGGATGAACCCCCAGAAAAATCCGACCGCGGGGGACAGATCCCATGAAAGACCGCCGGGAGCGTGCGGAGCAGGTGAAAATCCGTCCGCGGCGGTCGGATTTTCTGCGGAAAGACTCAAAACCGCCGCACGGCCAGCGGATTGACCGCACGTGAAATTAGGATACAATTGCGGTGACAGCGGAACGATCAGCTGTTTCCGACCGCCGCGATTGCAACTATTGATGAATGGGAGAGCGGGCGGAAGGGCTGCTGTATTCCGACCGCCGCGGTCGCTCTGGAAGAGTAATGGCGGTCCAAAAAAAAAAAACACAACAAGGCTACCAAGTGTGGCCATTAATCTGGCTCAGCCTCAAAAAAAACCTAACACACCCCAATGACACATCCCCATGGCAACTAAAAATACAAATCCCAGGTCAACCCACACAACACACCTGACAGGAATACTCCATTTAGACCCACCCACATAGCTGAGTATAAAACCAGCCCCTTCCCTGACCAGAATCCTTTGCACTTCTCCACAACTGAAGGGCCAAACCCCACAGCACAAAGGAGAGGCAAATCTGCACACATCACACCATCACAACCACACACACCCCACACACATCACCACCACCACCTTCACACCTGCACTCATCACACATTTGCACATCACACACCATGTCACAGAAGAAGATGCCCAAATTCACTGACAATGAGTTGTCAGTGATGATAGATGAGGTAATCAGAGTAGAACCACATTTGTTTGGAAACCTGGTCCAACAGACACCATTAGCCACCAGAAATCAAATGTGGGCAAGGATAGTCAACAAGGTCAATGCAGTAGGGACCATCCCGCGCTCCCAGAAGGAGATCAGGAAGAGGTGGAATGACCTCAAAAGCAAGGTGAAAGAGCGGAACAACAAGAACATTAAGCTGGCTCAGATGACTGGCGGTGGCCCTCCCATTCCACTACGAACATTCACCGAATGGGAGGAGAAGGTGCTTGCCACACTGCATCCAGAGAGTCTCACAGGAATTGCCGGGGGAGTGGAGGCTGGTAAGTACCAACAAATGTCTCCCATTACACTGCTATGTACTGTCTTACACAACTACAAGGCGACACCTCCCAGGCCCAAATGCATTCATGTGCACCACACTCTACCCAACACATGTCTCACAGATCCAACATTTACTTCCTCTGATTCACCCCAAAGGTAGCTAGCAATATTTCCATGGGGGCATGTGTACAGGCAGCCAGCACTATAACTCCCACCAGGCACCCTACTCCCAAAGCTGAGCAGGATGTAACACTCCACCCCACACCCACAACCATGTGTCAGCCATTGCATTGCTCACTTCAAACTCACAGGTAGGTAGCCATCTCAACAGGGAGGGGTGTTTGTGGGTGGGAAGTCTGCACTACAACTCCCACCAGGCCACCTTGTCCCACAGCTGAGCAGGATGGAGTACTCCACCCCACACCCACAACCTTGTGTCAGCCATTGCATTGCTCACTTCAAACTCACAGGTAGGTAGCCATCTTAACAGGGAGGGGTGTTTGCTCACATCAAACTCACAGGTAGGTAGCCATCTTAACAGGGAGGGGTGTTTGTGGGTGGGAAGCCTGCACTACAACTCCTACCAGGCCACCTTGTCCCACAGCTGAGCAGGATGGAGCACTCCCCCCACCCAGAAGCATGTGGCAGCCATTGCATTGCCCTCATCAAACTAACAGGTAGGTAGCCATCTTATGCTCTCTTGTCCCAGCCCTGAGCAGGATGGAGCACTCCCCACACCCACAACTATGTGGCAGCTATTGCATTGCTCTCTTCAAACCCACAGGTAGGTAGCCATCTTAACAGGGAGGGGTGTTTGGGGTCGGGAAGCCTGCACTACAACTCCCACCAGGCCACCTTGTCCCAAAGCTCAGCAGGATGGAGCACTCCCCCCACCCAGAAGCATGTGGCAGCCATTGCATTGCCCTCATCAAACTTACAGGTAGGTAGCCATCTTAACAGGGAGGGGTGTTTGTGGGTGGGAAGCCTGCACTACAACTCCCACCAGGCCACCTTGTCCCAAAGCTCAGCAGGATGGAGCACTCCCCCCACCCAGAAGCATGTGGCAGCCATTGCATTGCCCTCATCAAACTAACAGGTAGGTAGCCATCTTATGCTCTCTTGTCCCAGCCCTAAGCAGGATGGAGCACCCCCCACACCCACGACCATGTGGCAGCTATTGCAATGCTCTCTTCAAACCCACACGTAGGTAGCCATCTTAACAGGGAGGGGTGTTTGTGGGTGGGAAGCCTGCACTACAACTCCCACCAGGCACCTTGTCCCAAAGCTCAGCAGGATGGAGCACTATCCCCACCCAGAAGCATGTGGCAGCCATTGCATTGCCCTCATCAAACTAACAGGTAGGTAGCCATCTTATGCTCTCTTGTCCCAGCCCTGAGCAGGATGGAGCACCCCCCACACCCACAACCATGTGGCAGCTATTGCATTGCTCTCTTCAAACCCACAGGTAGGTAGCCATCTTAACAGGGAGGGGTGTTTGTGGGTGGGAAGCCTGCACTACAACTACCACCAGGCCACCTTGTCCCAAAGCTCAGTAGGATGGTACACCCCCCACACCCAGAACCATGTGGCAGCAATTTCCCTCAACTGTGTCACAGAACAGGTAGTTAGACAGTGCATGCACCCTGCCATTCTTCTCAAAAAGCATGGAGCCATATGACCACACCAGCCCTCACATGTCATCCAACTTGGCATAGATCCAATAGCCACTTCCAGTATGCAGACAGCAAAGCGTATGTAACTGTCACAGAAATTAAAGTTTGACTCACCAAATCACATGTTGAAGAAATTCAGGGCACAATCATGCACAGCACTGAATGCTATGTGTAAGTGCCATGGTGGCAGAGCATCAAGGCCCATATGAACACAAAACATGCATGGTCAGTTGTAAAAAGAAAGTAAAGTACATGATATGACAAAGGTATGCATAAGATTACAATGGCTAGTTCATGCTCAGATGTAACGTCTTCCATGCAGAGCAAACAAAAAAGACGCATCACATAAAGTTGTTGTGCTGCTAGTCGTTAGATGACGACATGTCCTTGTAATCACACAATCTGTATGTGGAACATGGTATCAATTGACATGTCACACCATGGACAAGTAATGTATGTACCTCCACATCATGTCATGATGCTCAGTACCGTGCAGCCATACAAAGTGATATCAATGTAAACTGTGTGGTGTACAACATGTAACATCCAAACATCTAACACCAAGCTTGTGGGGTGCACTTCAATGACCATTTCACCTCTGTCCAACAGGAGATCAACAATTGACTGCTGCAGAAGACAACACTGACCTGCAGAGCCAGTCTCCCCCCCGGAACATGGACTCTCGGATGCAGACTACCTAAGTTTCTCGGATGCGGAGCCCGAACCTGGCCCATCAGGACTGCCAGGGCGCACCACGTCCCAGGCCCCCACTGTCCCCACCACCACCACCTCAGCAACAACAACCGTGCTGACCCCTGCTGCAACGACCTGTGCGGCCTCAACCACCACCACCACCACCAGTGCTGCCTGCAACACTCTCCCTGCCTCAGTGGATACCAACACCACCACACAATCTGAGGAGGGCAGGGAGAGTCTGCGGGTGCATCGAGTGGCAACACTACAGGTCCGGGACAGCAGGGCAGGTGGGAGGGCAATTGGGGGACAAAATCGACAGGACACTGGGGCCGAAGCCCTGGCCAACATCGCCAGAGTCCTTGGGGCATACGAACAAACCCAGGGACAGATGGGCCAGGTTGTGGAAGAAGTGTGTGAGCTCCGCCCTCTGCTGAGGTCCATGGACACGCGTATGGGCCAAATCGTGGACCTCATGGGCCAGCTTGTGGGTGTTCTGAGGGACAGTCATGCGGCCCAAAGGACAGCTCAACCTCCCTCCAGTGGCCCGCAGGATGATACTCCCAACACCTCAGCTGCGGCCACAGAGAGGGGTGAGCTGCAACAGGATGACTCCTCAGACACCACTGAGCCCGCAGCAGAGGCCCCCCCTGGAAAACGCAAAAGGGGCCGTCCGAGAAACACCACGGGAGGATCACGTGGCAAAGCACCAGACAAACGGAAGTCAAAGAGCCAGCCATGATGGCACCTCTCTGCACCTTGACGTTGACTATCCTTACCCACACTGCCATGTTGATGGCAGGTGTCTGTTGGACTGTGTCACCACATCAATGTGGTGACTACTCTATTGTCTCGTTTACCATCACTGACAACTCATTGATTCACTTTGCACCATTTCTGTAAACATCACTTGTCTGTCACAAACACTCTTTGTAAATAAACACTCTTTACACACCTATTTTTTTGTGTCAGCTCCATGTTTATCACAGGATGTACAATGTTGACTCTGATTCCAATGTACCAGAAGCTCTGATTGTGATGAGGCATTGAGAGGCTGAAGGGACCTAGAAAGACACAAGAGAACGACATTTACTTGTCAGGTGAAGGCATCACAGCCAGTCTACAACACTAGTCATCAAGGTACACAACCCAGCACACATTACAATGAGAAACAATATCAACATAGACATCATGTGGCTGGTCATGACTACACTGTGCCACGAACATCAGCCATCAGCACAGAGCCAACAACAGGCAGCAGTCAAAAAGCTCCTCTAGGCCTTTTCACTACCATCAAAGACAGCAGACAATGGCACTGTTGTACAATGTCACTCACACTCAAGGGAAGTAGCGGTTGATGAGCAGTTGATGCAGGTCGACACCTTCCTCCTCTCCACTATCCTCGTCACTGGACATGTGTGGGTTTGCAGGCGGGGGCATCTGCTGCTCATCATCGTCCAGGAGCAGGGGGATCTCTTACACAAGGCCAGGTTGTGGAGCATGCAGCATGCAACTACGATCTGACACACCTTTTGGGGAGAGTAGAGTAGTGCACCTCCGCTCCTGTCCAGACACCGGAATCTAGACTTAAGCAGACCAAAAGTACGCTCCACCACACGACGTGTCCTCCCATGGGCCTCATTGTAGCGTACTTCACCTGGGGTTCTGAGATTCCTCAGTGGGCTCAGCAACCAAGGCCGGTTGGGATATGCAGAGTCACCTAGGTGTGAGATACACAGAGCAATTTTGTAATATAACTGTGGCTGAGGACAGCATGTCACACATACAGCACTCTACTTGACTCTGCGTACTCACCCACAATCCACGCACGCTCCGGATGCAGATTTGCCATCAGCTGTGGTACGATGCTGTTGCGCAGTATGTAGGAGTCATGTGCTGATCCTGGAAATTTGGCACAGACATGGGAGATTATCATATTCGCTTGGCATACCACTTGCACATTAATGGAATGGAAATGCTTCCTGTTCCTGTATATGTGCTCACGTGCCTGTGGTGGAACCAGGCCAACATGTGTGCAGTCAATGGCACCAACAACATTAGGGATGTGGGCAAGGTCATAAAAATGCCAATTCATGTCTCCTGGGAAAATGGATGTAGCTGTCCTTGTAGGTCATCATAGCGGACAGGACATCACGTAGCACCATGCTGAACATTGGTTGAGACATCCCACCTGCGCTGGCCACCGTGTACTGGAACGAACCAGTTGCAAAGAAATGCAGGGCCGCCATCACCTTACATGTTGGTGTCAAAGCAGTCGGATAGGTTCTGCGAAGCCTCAGATGGGGCTCCAGCTGAGCACATAGGTCTTGAAGGGTAGGTCGATCCAAACGGAATTTACGTATGATGTCCTTATCCTCCATGTCCACAAGCAATGTGAATGGACGATGCACATTTGGTCGCCTCCTAGATAAGATGAAAGGGGACACATGTCAATTCAATTCCCCTATGAGATGTGTCCAACATCTTACGTTTTGACTGACACAGCACCAACAATGACTGGCCTGAAACTACAGCTTACAGCACAAGTCACATGCAGAGACATCTTGAAGTAAAGTAGTTGTACATGTGTTCAGTATGTACATAGTGAGTACCCCCAAAACAGATTCAGACTATGTGAATGCCAAATGGTACATTCCAACATCTTGTGTCACCAGCCCTGAGAGTAGTTGACACAGCACATGTCTGAAACAGCAACACTGCTGGCTTCTATGTAGCTGCTGTACCTGCCACACCTTCTTGCGTGATTCCAACAGGGCACACATTAACAACACAATGAGCACAGTGTGTGCATAAAGATCAAGTGTAAACATGAGTTCAGCAATCTACACAGTGAAATAGGCACATTATGTAGTCAGTACACCATTCCTGTGGGTTGCTTAGCCATCTCACACATTGACATGTTTACATATTTGAGAGTCCATCACACAACAGATCTGTGTACATGCACAACAACATCATAAGTCACATGTGAGGGAGTACATGCCAATGCATGTAATCCTGTGCACTGACATGGCATGTGTAGTCATCAGTGAGTTAAATGTCACACTAGCATTGAATTTAACTATCTGGTGGCATGATTCATAGTAAGTGTCTACTGTTCAATGCTGAGAACTGGCCATTGACATTGCTACAGCATGATTTGTCCATAGGTGCCGTAAGCGTGCACCGCCACCGCAATCACGGTCATTGGCACCAATTGAAAGATGGCAATTCGCCGTAGCGACCGCCTGGCCCCTGCAGTGTGACACCGCCAATGCCCATGCCCCTTCAGCCAATGGGAACCGCAATCGCGGTAGTGAAATACACTTTTGAAAATCGCGGTAGACGTGCACCGCCACCGCAATCATGGTCATTGGATACAATTGAAAGATGCCAATTCGCGGTAGCGACCGCCTGGCCCCTGCGGTGTGACACCGCCAATGCCCAT
This sequence comes from Calotriton arnoldi, assembly GCA_963921515.1. Taxonomy (NCBI): domain Eukaryota; kingdom Metazoa; phylum Chordata; class Amphibia; order Caudata; family Salamandridae; genus Calotriton; species Calotriton arnoldi. Next base: position 180,706 of record CAWUFW010012687.1, on the reverse strand, counting down.
GCCCCTTCAGCCAATGGGAACCGCAATCGCGGTAGTGAAATACACTTTTGAAAATCACGGTAGGCGTGCTCCGCTACCGCGGTGCTGGTCATTGGATACAATTGAAAGATGCCAACTCGCGGTAGCGACCGCTTGGGCCCCGCGGTGTGACACCGCCAATGCCCATGCCCTTTCAGCCAATGGGAACCGCAATCGCAGTAGTGAAATACACTTTTAAAAATCGCGGTAGGCGTGCTCCGCTACCGCGGGGCCGGTCATTTGATACAATTGAAAAAAGCTGACCTGGAACACCAATTGCAGCCTCTGAGTACCACTGAAACAACCCCAGGAGGCTATATATGTCTGGGAGAGAGCCACACATTTCCACTGCATCCAGACACTGCTGCCTGACATTCTTCACCACCAACTGCTGCTGTTCCTGTCTCCTGGACCCAGTGATGGCGAGAACTGAGAACATCAGGGCCCGTCCCTTCACCACAGAGGAGCTGGAGGTCCTGGTGGACGAGGTGCTCTCACAGTATGGGAGGCTATATGGTGCTCCGGATGTAATGGTAAGTGTTTCAGAATGAAAGTTGGAGCAAAGAGTGCTCACATGAAGTTGCTCTGCTGTAGTATGTGCCTGTGAGTGCAAGTTTGTGTGATACACTGCCTAGCATGCTGACTTCATGTCAATGGGGTGTGTAGCCTTATTTCCACAGATCCATGGCTGCATTTAAGGATGGGAGGGACATGCAGTGTTTTTGCAGCCATACAGTAACACTGCTGGTTTGGACAGTGAAAGTCAGAACAAACATTGCCTGTGCTAATGGATGTCATAGTCCATGAGGTTTTCACATGCTCATTTGTGACATTACAAATGTGTTTCGTCCAGAGGGTACTGAAGGATGTGTGTACAATTTTCATATTGCCACCATGGATATGTAAGCATTATGCACAGGATTGAAATGCCTGAGGGTGACACTCTTGGTGGAAATTCACCTATGACACATCAGATTATTAATGTACTTCTGAAACATCCTCCTTCCATTCTTTTCATTATGTCTACTGACTCGCATGTGTAGGCACTGTTTGCCCTCTCATATTGTACATGCATGTGAATGTTCTGATGGCCCACGTTTAACCTCAGTGTGTTTCGCCCTGGCCTGCACAGATACTGCCCAATTTGACAAGGACCCATCAGTAAATAGACAGAGTGAAACATATGTGTTGTCTGCCACCCTATTTCTCAATGAGCTATCTTAGGCCTGAGGATTGCACAAGACAGACCTTGTGAGAAGGGTGTGAGAATGTAAGATCATGTCCCTAAATGTGACCTCCATGACACAGTGAGCCAATCACAGGCCAAGGACATTGAGGGGTGTGTAGTGTTGGACACAGTGAGTCTGCCCCGACACATCATTTCCAATGTAATGTATGTCTTGCTCACTCACATACTGCATCACAGATGAGGGCCTTCTTCACATTGCTTTCTGTGCTGGCATTCTGCATGTGTATAAGATGGCCAGGTACTGTGTCCATCCTCATACCTGCATGCATTTCTATGCGATTATCTGATGCAAATGTACAACGTGTCATGCTGTATGGCCTCTGCTCAACATTTCTGTATAGCTGTGCTAAGTTTGTGCATGCTCCTGTACTGAGACACAGTGGTACATAACACAGTGTCACTGAAACTTCCTCTTCTTGTCTCCCATGCCTGCAGCTTAAAGTCAGCCAGCGTAAGGCCTTATGGAGGGCCATTGCACGCAAGGTGCGGGCTCTGGGTGTCTCCAACCGACGGCACACACACTGTCACAAGAGGTGGGATGACATCTGCCGGCTGAGCAAAAACGTGGCAGAGATGACGCTGGGGATGCTCCCTCGGACTGGAAGGTTGGCGCGCAGGAGCATGACACCATTAATGGCCCGCATCTTGGCAGTGACACAGCCAGAGCTGGATGGACGCTTGAGGGCCCATCAGCAGCAAGTTGGGGGTGAGTATTCTGCGAAGGGTGACTTTGGGTGTGAGTGACTGCATGTATCCCAACCCTGAGCCAGTGCGGAGCTCTGTGATGTTTCTAGTGTGATGCAATGGCTTCTAAGTGGCCTCTGTGTTGAGTGCAGCTGTCATGCATTTTCGCTACATGTACTTTCTCATGTGTTTAATACAATGGCCCTTGACATTGCAAGATGAGATGTGGCCTTATGACATCTGCTGCATTATGGATGTCATAGACATCACCGGGCATTGAACAGCAGTGTGCATCATCTTAGTGTGCTTTTGTCGATGTGTGCAGTGCCTGACTTGGGAATTGTGAGAACTACACATCTGACACCAATGTGCAACGGTCGTGTGCTTCAAAGCACAACATGGTGGACATCAGTAGCTCATGGCCATTGTAAAAGGACATTTTGGAGTCAGTATCTGTGTTGTCCCCTTAAAGTGACTCCATATGTGACTGAGACAACATGTTGAGATGTATATCTATCTCACCTACAGGCACGTAGGTATGCTTACAGAGATCAGTATGTTAGGTTGCAAGGAGGCACGGGCCAGCTATTTGGCTATGTGTACGTCACATGGGTCATAAATGTCAACTATGCATGTTTCCATGCATCTTCTGAGTTTTGCATCAAGGTTGCACATGCAGACTGCACAGGGTGGTGTGCAACATGGGGGTATCATATTCAAGTTTTGTGCATTGCTTGCATATGATGTTTGTGAGTTTGGCACTATACTGAACCTACGTCTCTGTCTATTGCAGCATCTACAGAGGGCATGGAAGGACAGGGGACGGACACCAGTGGTGAAGCTTCTGGCACGACTGCTACACATGAGCTCACTGACACTGATGTGACCAGCGCCTCGGAGGGGGACAGGAGTGCCCTGGAAGAATCACGCCCAGAAACACCAACCTCAACATCATCTGACTCCAGCGGTGACTCCTCGATGTTGGCGGGCACAGGGAGTGGGAAATCTGCCTCTTCTTCCACCCCACATCGTCCAGTGCCCACCCTCTCGGCTACTAGCTCCGGTGCTGTCTGTGCCCGCAGCACTAAGAAGGGTAGACTGTCCTTCCCCCCAGGCACCGCTGCCCCTGCCCCTGTCTCCCCTGCTGCCCTCAGTGTGGAGGCGGTGGACCTTTTGCGCCAGCTGTGTGTGGGTCAGACTACTCTCCTGAATGCCTTCCAGGATCATGACAAGAAGCTGGCACAGGTAGTTGCCTTCATGGAGGGCATTCATTCTGACGTGGGTGGGCTACACAGAACTGTCCAGTCTTTGTTCTCCACAGTGACGGCAGCCTTCCAGCTGTCACAGGCTCAAAGTCCAGCTCCAGTCCCTTCAGCAACCACCCTGCCAGTGGCACCATCTGACGAGAGTGACCACACACCACAGCCCTCCGGCTCCAAGTACTCCACACGCAGCACACAACAGCAGCACTCCAAGCGGCCCAGAGCACAGACACCATCCCCAAAACAAAAACAGGCACACAGGAGCGCAAAGGCAAAAGCCCCTCACGTGACACTCAGGGGCATCAGGCCAAGAAGCAGGCCTCAAGCTCACAATCATCCAAATCACCCCCATCCAAGGACACTCCCATCCCCACACCTGCTCCCAAAGACAAACAGTTGCCCTGCCTGCTGTGAAGCTGGTGCCTGCAAAGAGTCAGCACAAACAGCTCTCTAAGGCATATTCACCCACAACCTGAACTCCCACCCACACCCCTGTGAAGCTGGGACAGGAGAGCAATGTGGGGGGTTCACCTGGTCAACAGGGGATGGAGGGGAAAAGGCAAGGCCACCCCAAGTGTACCACCAGATCCAGCAAATCCCCACAGGGAGAGCCACCTGCACCTGATACACCTTTGGTGGTGAGTGAGGCTGTTGTACCCGCCCCACTACCCACTCCTACCAAGACAATTCTTGCCTATCGAATCCCCAGGAAGTGTAGACTCAGCCCTACACATTCACCCTCACTCACTGTGTCTCACAGCAGCATGTCTCCGCCTCCCCGTGCCACCATGCCACCCGGTCCAAGCAGCCCTCCGGCTCCCACAACCACTGATGCCTCTACCTCTGCGTGGCCTCTCTCTCCCAGGTCCAGTTCTCCAACTGGCCCCAACAATCAGCCACCTCCCAGTTCAACTGACAGCCAAGTCTGAGGCAAAGTCCCCCTCCCAAACCCATCTTTCCCACAGCGGTGCCTGGACTGCCCATTTGTATCCCCGGAGCTGTGGTGATTCCCATGGCAGTGTACAGTGTTACCCATTCCCTGTGCAGTTTCTCATGCACACATGTACATACTTTGAATTTGGACTGGCCATTGGCCTTGCTGTTTATCACTTTGGATGCCCATTCCCTGTGCAGTTTCTCATGCACACATGTACATACTTTGAACTATGGACTGGCCAATGGCCTTGCTATTTGTCACTTTGGATGCCCATTCCCTGTGCAGTTTCTCATGCACACATGTACATACTTTGAATTTGGACTGGCCAATGGCCTTGCTTTTTGTCACTTTGGATGCCCATTCCCTGTGCAGTTTCTCATGCACACATGTACATACTTTGATTTTGTACTGGCCAATGACCTTGCTGTTTTCGACTTTTGATGCCTATCTGGGTAATATGTAATAAAGACAGTTACTCCTGTTGTCTGCTTTGTTAATGTCCTTGCTAAATAAAAGGTTTTATGTATGGGTATGGTTTCATGTGACACATGCTCTGTATGCCACTTTAACATTGCCAATTGCTTGTTTTACTTTTTCTGAGTTTGCCAGAGGTGACAGGCACTTTAGTTCTTCTTGACTCTGGGGCTTGAGGGTGCAATGATGGTTGTTTGTGATGATCTACTCTTATCCTAATCATTCTATGGTCTGGTTTGCTAAATTGTACAAATGTCATGTTAGGATGCAATACCAGAACAGAGGTGAATTCTATCCACAGGATTACTTGCGGGCTGGCCAGGGTCCATCATATCTGTGTAATCTTTCTTGATGTGTGAACAGCAGTGTTGATGTGTGGTCATCTTGTGTAGGCCTGTCTTCCTAGTCACATGGGTACATTTGAATATGTGAACTTGAGTGGTCATACAATGTGAATGAGCTGTCATTGTCAGTAGTGTTGATGTGTGTGTGCCCCTGCAATGCCAAACGCACACATGTATGATCCAGGTAATAAGTGCCTGTTTGTTTCAATTGTCTGCCATGTGCTTCAGATTGTGGGCACATGTAGGAGTTGTAGGTTGGGCACTGTGCAGTGTGTTGGTGTGTCCTTGCACTTCTGGGGGACACCTACTTATTGTTGCTGCCAGTTGTGAGTATGCAGAGTGTGTGACTGCCAAGTCTGTGTTGTGTTTTGTTGATCAGCCATGTGTCTTGTTACTGTTTGTGCTCACTGTGCAGACCTGCTCAACCACACTGACATTATTTGTGAGTTTTCTCATGCATTGCTGTCACTTGACCCATTTTTGGCTCCAGTATGGTATGTGGTATGTGGAGTCATGCCATGCCCTATATGTGCTTCTGATGCCTATACATTGTGAGTAACTCCTCTATGTGTTTGTGTACTGTACACTCCGCACCTGTCCACTACTGAAGTACACACCACTTCAATCTCATGTCTTCCACCCCATGGCTTGCCAGTGTGTGAGCCTCCCCACCACTTCATAATGTGACATTATGCTGTGTGAGGCTGATCTGTGTACAGGACCAATGTGACACTCAGGACAGTTTCACAATTAGTTATGTGTTATTTTCTTCTACTGGTTTGCTGTCATGGTTGCTCATGTGCAGTGCATATGTTTGAGCAGCACAGTCCTCTAGTCATGTTGTTTGCATCTGGGTTTCCCTGGGTTGTGCATCTGTGGGTGAAGGCTAAGCTGTATGTGTGTTTGCTGAGGTACTGATACCCTTCCTGAGTGTGATGTTCTCTGTGTGCTGTGATGATTTGTGTTGTGGGAGTTCATGGTGTGGCACTCAGATATGTGTGCTACTGGTTTGGTTGGTGTGCACACACTGCTTGGTGTGCATGCAGTGCTGTCAGTGTATGTTGCCTTATACTTGCCTGGTGTGCATCCCCCTGATGTCCAGCTGAGTTTGCACTGTGATGGATTGGTATGTGCATCTGTTGTGTTTTTGTTGTGGATGTATGCAGTGTTTGGCCTGTGTTGGCTCTTTCTACTGACATATGCTATGTGTGTGTGATGTTCTATTTGCATGACATTGTGTGTGAGTAGTTGTTGCTGTGTGATACATTCAGATGTGTGTTGCAAGTGTAGTGTGCATTACTTGTGTGTCTGTCACAAGCAGCAAGGTGGATTCTTGTTCATGAGCTTGTTTTGAGTGCACAATGGTGCTTTGTCCTCCTATTTTTGACCTATCACTTGTCAGGATTGTGCATGTGCATGCTTGTGGTACACTATGACACCATGTTCACTTGATGAGTGGTGTGGTGTCTCTGTCTGTGTTAGCTGATTTGTCCCATTGATCCCAGCTGGTGTTCATGATTGTTTTTTGATGATGCAATTCTTGTTTGTGTTGGGGTATGGTGTCCGTGCATTGGCCCTGAGTGACAATGTTGTGTACTTCTGTTCTGTCTAGGGTCATATTGCCTTTCCTCTGTTTGGCTGCACATGTCTGGGCTTGTTGGACTTCTGTGGATGTTTTTTGTGAACTTTGTGTTTGGCTATTGTTTTTGTGTCAGCATTGGTTCAGGCATCCCTGAGTGTGAGTCTGATATTTGTGGAGTGTGATTGGTTGTCATTGAACTCACAGGACATCATTTTGACCATTATGTGTGTTTCTCACAGGTGTGGAGTGTTGCAGGTGTGAGATGGGTAGATGAGGGGTATGTGTGAAGGTCCTACTTGTGTTTGACAGACAGGGAGTGTGACAATGAGCCATGTGTGTTGTGCTGATGACATACACATGTCAAGTAAGTTGACACAGATGTGTGGCTGGTCACTGTATGACTTCAGACACTTCCTATCATTCTTGTGCCTATGCATGGCTTGCCTTGATGTATCCCTGAGTTGTTGCACAGAGGTCACTTTGGTTTAATTTCACTCACTGTGCCACCCATGTCTGATTTGATGGCCTAAAGGTGGTGTAATATGTTCCTTCTCTTGCATGTGATGTACAGATGCTATGTGGCTTGCTCCATGGTTTTCCAGCACTGTCTACTTCACTTTTGGCTGGCACATTTATTGTCCTCCATTGCTGCTGACGTATGGTATGAGTATGTGGCTGGGTGTCAGTGTTGGGTGTTTCTGAGTGACTTGACAGGCAGTGTGGACAGTTCAGTGGATGTTCATATGCAGTGTGAGTCTTCATTTTGTAATTATACTCAGTTTGCTTCACATGAGTGGAAGGTTGGTGTGAGGAGGAGGGTTGTCCAGCCCCTGAGCTTCTGTGCAGGGTGTTCCTCTTCACCCCCACCTTCCCAGTCAATCTACCTTGTCCTTTGATGTGTGAGGTGCGAGGTCTGGCTACACCTGGCAGGTTAATTGTGCAGGGGGGCACAGGAGGAGCACACAGCATGTGCCCAAATGGGTGTGGGAAGCGTAGTGTGGGAATGGTGCAGGTGGAGCCCTGTGAATCTGGGCGGACTGCCCATGCCTGGCGCAGGCCCTGCCTACTACATTGTGCGCAGGTTTTCCCGCGCCTTCACCGCTGCGGTGACGTGGGACATTGCAGTGATTTCGCGGTTGATGGGTGACCCGGATGCGGAGGGGTGAGTTTCTGACAGGTAGGACATGTGTGGGTACACTGGGGGATATGTTCCTGTCCCCACCAGAGTGTCTGATGTGGACAGGAACCGTATGTCAGCACAGGAGTTGTGTGTTGTGGTTGTGTGCGGAGTTGTGTATTTGTGTACCTGCGGCGTTGTCCGCGACGGTGTATTATTTGCTGGTAGTGGATGAGGTACAGCAGCGGAAAGGCTTGAAGAGCTGGATCCATTGCAGTCAGGACCGGGTGGAGGGGACCGGGAGTCTGGTTTCGCTTTCCGCTGTCGTGCTTCCGTCGTCTCCGGGTGGGTGGATTCTCCGCTGCGGTGTGATGGGCTGTGTGTGACATCGTAATTTGTACGGCGGACGGGACGTCATTCCGCACGGCGGTGTGTCTCTATTGGCTCCCTCCGCCTCTGGCGGTTCACGTAACTCCGCAGCAGACAGAAAATGGGCTATGTTTGCCCATCATAATATGGCGGGCGCGTGGACCGCCGCTGGAGTGCGGAAAAGGACATTTTCCGCCAGCACTGCGGTGGTGCCTCCGCCCGCCATCGTAATCAGCCCCTAAGTGCACCATCTCTCATACATGAATTAATACTTTTGCTACAACCAGATATGTCATAGACTCTGATTCCTATCATAGACAGAGAGTGGAAGGAAGGTGGTGTATCTGGGTGCTTCAAAAGAACAAGCACTGGCAAAGCCAATAGGTCTGCCCTAACAATTCGATTCAATTGGTAATTTAAAATATATATCTAAATATATAAATATATATATGTATATACTGTAGTATGTGCCACAAAAACGAAAAGAAAAATAAATAAAATATGCTATCTCATAAACGTGACTTCCATATGCCTGCAACAAAAAAGTTCAATTCAAAGACCATTCACTGGAAAGAAGCAAAAATCGGCGCTAGACAAACACTCAAATCCCAGGCAGCTAAAATGTTACAATGTCACTTAAATACTTAGTTACAGTAATTTTAAGAAGTAGACAGGAAATAAATCACCATCTAACTGGGTACCTGAAGTGCAAGCAAAAAAAAAGTTGATATAAAAAAATACAATAACAAAGAACACTTTGAACCTACTTTGTCACAGAAGAGAAAGAAAATATTTTTAGGTGGATGTGAACAACGTGAGCATGCGTAAACGGCGCAGTCCTACTCCAAAACATCTCTATTCGAGGGCAGATTTACATGCCCCTTGCGACAACTTTACGCTGCCGTTGCGTCACTTCTGTGATGCAGCGGCGTCGTAAACAATGCGCCACGTTGCGACATATTTACAACGTGACGCATCTAGTGAGATGCGTTACGTTGTATAGCCCTGCGCTACATTATACCTGTGTCAGGTATAATGTATGCAGGGTGGGCGTTCCGACGTGAGAAAGCCTCATAAAAGTGAGGCAGTGAAATCTACAAGATTTCACTGAGTCACTTTTACGACGCCATCTGCGTCAAAACCTTACGCCTGCTTGAAGCAGGCGTAAGGAGGACGCAGCATGTTAGGAATAGGCATTCCTAACCATTGCTGGAGTTGCGTCGTGCTTGCGACACGACTCCAGCAATCCGCTGCCTGTACGCCAAAAGATGCGTCACGCATCTGTCTATCCTTGCGCCACGGTGCGCCGCATTGTAAATGCGACGCATCCATGGTGGCGCAAGGGTTTTTTTACGGGACGCAAATTAACTGACGCATCTCTGCTAATATGCAGAGATGCGCCAGTTCTTGTAAATCTGCCCCTCTGTGTTCACAAGCTACACCAACTTAAACAACAAAATAACCAAAAAAGGCTTGAAACAGTATGCACATCTAACAAGCAGCCCTTCCACTGCATGCTGCAAAAGGTCCTCTCGGGACATTAAAAGATAGGACTCAGCATGGAATGGCTCACAGAGGTCTCGAGTCTGTACACAGAAAAAAGCATGCTTAGAGGGATCAATAATCTGGACCCGCCCTTATCAAGACTAATACAGGAGGGTCCAATACCCCAATTATAAGCCTGCAGGGCCTCCCAGAGAGTTAAACGCTTGCCTCATTGCATTAAAAGCTTTGTCGTCGACATAAGATGAAACCTTGGCAAGGCCGGCTCACCAGTCCTTGGATTATAATTTTTCTTGCTTAGAAACGGCATTAGAGCAGTATGGCACGCTATATGAAACCAGAATATTAATGTTATCATCTGGGTGAGGTTATTTAGGGGGTTAAGAGTTGGGTTAAGGGTTTTGGATGCATCCTGTTTTTTCGCACACTAATTACTTATATTTTAGATTGTAAATTAATAGGTGCTTAGTTGTTCTTCAGGAGTACTGGACTGGTGATACTCTGGAACTCTGGCGTCTTGATCAAGGACCGGAAGCGAATAGGACACTTTACTCCACATGCATTTACAACGCGTGCCATTACCCTGCGTTTTTTACTCCGCAAAAACTTTTACAACGAAGGGCTTTATAACGCAATCCATTACAATGCATTGTCCATTACAACGCAATTTACTATTCTAACTCCACCGGGGCGTTGTAATGGGGAATGCGTTGTAATGGTTTGCGGTGTAAAGTCCTGCGTTGTAAACATTCTTGCGGAGTAAAAAATGTGGGGTAATGACATGCGTTGTAACACATGCGGAGTAAAGGATGCTTCCCACTGGAGGCTGGCAAGCCTACAGCTAGCGATGGCTGGCCTCTCTGTGGCGGTGGCACTTCAGTGGCCCTTCTGAGATCTGGTGGCATGCCTTCCTGGACCTGATTGACTGGGTAGTAAGGCCCTGGCAGGGAGACCTGGATGGGACCGGTGGTCCAATTTGCTTTGCCAGACATGATTTTCATTTAAGTGCTGAGAGAAAAGGACTTGAATTAGAAGTGACTTGGGTGGCCAATGTACTCCTTCCTCTTGGGCCAGGGGGTGGGGCCTGAACGTGGCCTTGGAGACTGACCTCTATTTATCCTACTGAGATGGAAAGGAGTTGGGCTGCCAGTCTGTAATCCTCTTGGGGCAAGTGGGCTGGATAAGGTATTTGGGGTTGATAGCCATTCATCCCCAGTTTTTATGCCTGAATATGGGGTGTTTGGAGCTGTGTTGAAACCCGTTCACATATTTTTTTTTAAATTTTCCGAAGTTTTATATAGCGCGAACTTGACCCGAAATAGGGTATCAGAGCGCTTTACATGAGCACCAGTTGCGTTACATGAGGACACATTCATTTTATTGTTAGGCACGTTATATGTTGTTGAGCGTTCTGTTTTCATGCTTCTGCTGCTGTTGTGGCTCCCTACTTTTCTTGTGGACCCGAGTGGCTGGATGAGGTTTGTCCGTGGCAACTGGCAGATGCTTGAGTAAGTTGAGTCCTGGCCTCTTGACTCCTCCCCCTGTTACTCTCTTGCATACTTGGCCAGACCTGAAACAGCTCTTGATAGGGAAGACATATGGGCATGCCCATAATGGAAGGTAGCCAGAATGCCCCCGCGAAGACACATCTAGATGAAGGGGCTGAACGCAGGTAGGCAGAGAGCTGTTTTGGCAAGGTAGGACGAAGTTTGATTGTACTATATATAGTCAGTCAGTCAAATAGCTTTATTTCGATAACAAGTATCATAAAAGCATCAACATTCTTACAATCCATCAATAAAAATACGAGTTATCTTTAAAACAGTAATAATAAAAATATGCAAATCTGTCAAAGTATAATAGGTTGTCACAATATCATATCAATAACATTAACAAACTATATCAGACAGGTCCTTAGTCAAAAGTAAAATTGATTTGGTTCCTTCCTTAAATGCTAAAAAAAGACATTTACATTTAAAATAGTTGTTTAAAGTGACAGTGCATTTTAATTTGGCCAATCTATTTATGCTCCAATATGCTCCAATAAAAGATGGAATAAAACCATGATGTTTCATCAAACCACCCTGCGTAGGAATTTATACCTGATTATCCAGACGCAACCTAGATACTTAGCCACGCTACAAGCAAAGAGAGTTCTTGGATCTGATTTCAAGATACGCAAAGCAGCACAATGGTCAGAAGTGCCCAGTTGTCTACAGATGGGTTTTAGCCATCTGGATCTTGGTGATTTGTATGCTGGGCATGCGAACATGAGATGGGCCACACTCTCTTTCGGTGCCTCACAACAGGGACAGCCCGCGATTGTCTGGTATGGGGGGCTCCACTTTGCAGTTAATTTGCGAACCAAAAGTGAGCCTACCCTGAACTGTATGTAAAGTGCCCTATCTCGTGGCGTCTGGATAAAATCCAGATATGGTTCCAAGCATATGTGCTGTTTATGTAAATAAAAATCTTCTGTGAGCCTTCTTGCTTTGGGATTGCTGAGCTCCTGCATGTCAACCCAGGCCCAATAAAAAAATTTGAGCTCAACCTTGCTGGGAGGGTTTTGACTTTCCCACGATTCCCTAAGGCCAAGGGCGATAAGTGATTTCTTAACATTATTTATCCAGCTGACTCTTTGACAACCATCTAGGTTCATTACCTCTGTGAGCGCAGCGGCATAGTTAGAGAGTTCAGCAGTCCGCCGTATGCGGGCCCAAAAAAGCAGTGGTCGCAGCCTAGCAATATCTCTAAATGAGCGTCTGCCCATGTCACACATCAGGGGTTTCAATGGTACATTGCGAGGAAGCATCACTAATTCTCTTAAAAACTTGTGTTCAGATCTGCAGATTTCTTCTACATTGTCGAAACCCCATAGTTCGGCACCATAAAGGGCTGAGCTAACTGCCTTTGCAGCATAAATCGTGAGAGCCGGGGCCACTGGTCTGCTCTGCAAAGAGCGATGTTCTCTACCTAGTGCCCCAACCACACGTTTATGGTTCAGAAGCATTTTATCAGTGTGAGGTCTCCACTGCATTTTTTCAGACAATCGAATGCCAAGGTAGTCAAACGTAGTAACTCTCTCCAGGCGGGTTCCATCTAAAGTGAAGTTATCTCTAGATGATCTATAGGGGTTAAATGTCATAAGCTTAGTCTTGGAGGTATTAATGACCAGCCCCCTAGATTTACAGAAAAGCTGAAATCTATCCAGGAGTCTTTGTAACCCTACCGGGGTCTTAGAGATCAGCTGGGTATCATCTGCAAACAGGACAGTAGGTACCCTGTCTCCAGCCAGGGCCGGGGCATCAGCTGAAACCTCCTGGAGGAAGCTGACCACCCCGTTCACGTATAAAGAGAACAGGGTGGGTGCCATAACACAGCCCTGGCGTACTCCCCTGCTTACTGGTATCCTGTCTGTTTTCTGTTCTTGGGACCCCCACCTGTGCGTAATTGCCCTCATGTAATCGAATCAACAGGTTGAGGATCAACGGGGGGATCCCCATCTCACCCAGTATTTGCCACAACCGTTCACGGGGGACCAGGTCAAAGGCAGTCTTTAAGTCGATAAAAGCGAGATAAAGACTGCCCTTGCCAATCACGACTACCTTCCAATAAAGGAGAAGCAGCCTGAATGCCTGTTCGACCGTCCTGTGTTGGCCCTAAATCCCGCCTGATACTGAGAGAGGACGTTCTCATCCTCCACCCAACATTGAATTCTCTGCAACAACACCCTGCCAACTACTTTCTGAATAACATCAATCAAACTGATTGGTCGGTAGTTGGCAGGGTCCTCCCTAGCTCCCTTTTTGAAAATTGGTACCACCTCAGCACCCTTCCACGATTCAGGTACTGGGCATCCTTTGGCAATGGAATTAATTAAAAACATGATATAACTTGCCCAATTATGGGGATCTGTGAGAAGAAGATCCCCTGGTAGACCATCAGGTCCCAAAGCTTTTGCTGGGGCTATTCTCTTTATAGCCGCTTCCACTTCGTCTAGCGAGAAGAGGTCACAAGTATTTGGAATAAAACGGGTACTTGGTTGGTCATATGGCCCTTCTTTGTGAATTACATCCGTCCCAGAATAAAGTTGCCCAAAGTGATCATACCACTCTTGGCTCATGATATGATTGGGAATTATATCAGGGTCTTTTCTATCCGCCCGTCTGACAAGGTTCCAGAAAGAGTTAGCATCCCTAGCTATACTAGCGTCCTTTAGATCCTGCCAGTGGGACTCATCCCACTTCAACTTTGCATAAAGCTGAGCTGCTTTATATTCTTTTCTAGTGGTTTGGATCAGAGGACAATTTTTACTTTTAATTGCTAGAGCTAGGGCCTTTTTTCTTTGTCTGCATTCCCTAGTGAACCATGTCTGACAACTTTTTTGGCGGGCCCTTGGTTTACTATAGTTATTTGCTATTTGGAAGAAGGACCCTATCTGGTCTATCGTTCTCGTATATATTTCTGGGACCTTCTCCAGGCCATCTATTTCGCTAAGTGCCTCCTGTAATTCAAGAGTGTTCTCGCTCAGGACGTGCCTGATACCGGCCATTTTTGATTCTTGGGCAACAACTTTAGGCCATTTGAGGTACCTTCTACAATTGGAAGGAATCACTTCTTTAGTCGTCATGGAAGAGCCTACACTATGAACAGGGCAAGGGGGAAGCCATGGGATCTTCATGGTCAGGCAGAGTGGATCATGATCACTATCAGTAGTAGGAACCACTTCCATGTCGATCACGATTCTCCAAAGTCTAACGTCTAATAGGATGTAATCAATGCGAGAGGGGCAGCTGACTCTATTGTATGTATTAGCCCCCATGGCATCTGATAAAGTTCTACCGTTGGCAGCCCTCAGTCCGAATTCTAAGGTAAGTGCGTTAAGCTGAATTGTTACCTGAGACCATCTTTTGATAGGAGGTATATTTAGAAGTGGAACACCCCACCTTGTATCATCCTCCTCTACCCCCAACACGTCTTCAGAGCTTAGGGGCTCAAAGGTGCAATTAAAATCTCCTGCAACCATGACATAGAAATCAGACGGGCAACCAGATAACTCCTGTTCCAGTGATGTAACAATAGATGAAGATTTACCCCCTGGTGTCCCCCTTATATAGACGTTAAACAACTCAAGAGTTTCGCCTCCTCTACTTCCCTTAATGGTAAGCCTCATTATATCTGGGCTCGCACATCGATGTTCAATAATTCTACAGCCCATGGCAATATTCGCCCAAATAATAAGGCCTCCCGAAGGTCGCCCTCTCCCCATAGTAATAGCTGGTGTAAAAAAACAAGTGTAACCCGATTTGTAGAGTGGAACTAAGCTCCAAGTTTCCTGGAAAATACAAATGTCGTGTCCCTCTATCAAGTCGTTCCAGTCAGGGAGTAACAATTTACTCTGGAGCCCTGCAACATTCCAGGAAATGATCTTAAGCTGGGAGGGGGGGCCCGAATGGGAGCTATATCACATAAAGGGGTTTGATAAGTCAAAGGCATTGGGGCAGAGGATAAAGCAGAAGTATCAGAGGATAAAACAAAAATAGGATGGCTACTGTGGTCAATAGATCCCAAATTAGTTGATAATTGTTCACGATCACTGCATGATTGCATAGTGTTAGGAGCACTTTGGTTATTAGCTAAAGGGACGGATTGTGGTTCCTGATTTAAATTGGAATCATATCGTAGTCAATCAATAGCTTCCAATGAGGTCCCCCCTCCTGTGGGCAACATTAACACACTATCCTGTGCCCTAGCAGCAGTAATAGTTGGAAAACGCCTAAACTGGATGGCTGTAGAGTCCGGGGGGCAAGTCCGGTACTCTAATGCCAAAAGATTTTCAGCCAGATCGGGCTTAGTCAGGGTGAGTTCTATGCAGTCTAAAGATTGGTTATAGGACATGCATCTCCGTGCCCTGACTATGCCTTCCCTTGTCAATGAGCGACAACCCCTCACATGGCGTATCCAGTGTATGGACTTGTTTTTCAGAGAGTCTTCATTTTCAAAGCCACCTAGTGAGTCAAGCTTAGGGACGTTGACCATGAAGACTGTCCGTGCTTGTGCGGGGTGAAAACTGGATTGTTTACTCAATTGTAAGTGATCTTTAGTACACAAGCGTGTGGTCGTTAATGTATTGTTAGGTCTTCTATGGTTTGTAATAGCTTGGGAAGAAAGTTGTTTTTGCTGACTATTAGGCGTATTAGCTTGAGGGGGGCCTGCCTGTCTGGGGATGGAAGCCCTGGGGGCCTGTCGAAGTGAAACTATAGAAAGGGGAGACGGACCATTGCTTATTGGATCTCCTTTTTTATGGGCAGTTATAAGTGTCCGATGTGGATGGGAATTAGGCGGCAAACAAGCTGCTGGAGTGTACGTTGTATTTTTCGTGGACAGCAAGTTAACAGTGGCCACAAGCTCCTCAATCATCAGCTTCATTGCACCTAACTCCACCCTGAGTGAATCAACAATCCGAAAAAGGGCTTGAGGCGATGTGACACAAGTTTCAGCTAACTCAGTGAGACTCTCAATAGGACTCAGGATTAAAGATTGGGGTATTGCTTCCCCAGAACAATCAGGCGCATCAGCCAATGCTGCAAATCTATTTGAGCAGATAATAGAAGGCTCAAAATGGCCTGCAGCATCATGGACTGAAGAAATAGGAGGGTGGAGAGGAGTCTCTTCCAGCTGCCCCAACTTAGGTCCTAGTTTAGTGGCCTCGCTACAGCCTGGGGCATCTTTACGTAGGGCTTTCTGAAACATTGAGGGTACAATGGTTGGGCGGAAGGGGATAGTACTCTTTTCGTGCGGAGGATTAGTGCTATCAGTGGGGGCTGGCAACTCGGCTCCTAATATCCCTTCGTATTCTGTGATGAGGGTGTCAATTCTATCCATCACACAATTGTAGGCAGCATTCCTAAGGGCTTTTCTTACCTTTTTCCCCTTACCCGCCCCGCCAGTAGGGCCATTTGCCCCCCCTGTTCCCTCCATAGTTTTCCTTTTACCCATTTTTGGCCTTCAATAGATACTTAAGGTCAATACTTTCCAGAGGCCTGCCTGTAACTAATTCCCCAAAAGGAAAATCTTATGATGAACAAATAGAATGCAAGGATTTGCAAATGTAAGTTTGTAAAATGTCTTTGGTCTACAAAGGAGTTTTTCAAGGAGGAGAAAAAAAAAGAAAAAAAAAGAAGAGGGCTTGCCCCAAAAATCGGCACAGTACCTTATCCGGTTACAAATGGCTCCACGTTGTTTGTCCAGAAAGTAAAATGAAAAAGGGGTGGCCCTGCCCTGCTTTTTCCTGGCAATGACGTGCAAGGACGGGCCTCCCCTTGGCCCGGGCTTCGCCCGGGCGCGTCCCGCGCCGCAGAGCGAGAGGCTGCTCTTTGTAGAGCGATGGACACTCCTCCCCCTCACCTGTAACACCTGTGGCAGCGGGAGTGGGGCGGTATTCCTCGCGTTGCACCCTGGGACTAGTAGTCCCACCAGGGTGGACGACGGTCCCGGTAGCTGCTGTGGGGTGAGTTTTGGAGGGGAAGATGTAGCGCCCTGGGCTTATGCTCCTGCCAGGGTCAGTTGTGCAGGGAAACAGTGAACAACAAGCCCCTTCGCTTCCAGCTCGTCCCGCACCGCGGAGGGAGAGGCTGCTCTTTGTAGAGCGATGGACACTCCTCCCCCTCACCTGTAACACCTGTGGCAGCGGGAGTGGGGCGATATTCCTCACGTTGCACCCTGGGACTAATAGTCCCACCAGGGTGGACGACGGTCCCGGTAGCTGTTGTGGGGTGAGTTTTTGGAGGGGACGATGTAGCGCCCTGGGCTTATGCTCCTGCCAGGGTCAGTTGTGCAGGAAAACAGTGAACAACAGCCCCTTCGCTTCCCCGATCTCTTCTCCAGCAATCCCAAAGATGAGTCTGTTGATGGAGTGGTCTTTTCAGACACCCTCACTGACCAACAGCAAGCTGACTGCAGGCTGGTCCTAAGTCAGTATGCTGAGCTCTTCTCTCTGACCCCTGGTCAGACTAGCTGGTGTACCCATGATGTGGACACTGGTGACAGCCGTGATGAGACCCGTCCTATATATAGTATATTTGTTGTTGTCATCTAAAGGCCATAATAATACATCTTATAAGTTATACATTAATAAAAGGCAGGATGCCACAAGCAATTAGGAGTCATAAATAAGAAGACACATCTAAAAACAAACCATAAACCCTTGTTACAAAATAGATGGGATATTGCAGCAAAAATGTGATTAACTCCAGAAATACCCATCACTTAGCCAAGTATTCAATTCTTTACCCTGAGCCCCCGCTCTTAACTGGTTTTATGGGTAATTATCCAGGCATATCAAATTTAGGAGGCCACTGGGCATAGTTCTGTGCTTAATCAGTACTGTCGCAAAATTGTCATAACATGCATGAAAGTAAAACTATTATTTTTGTGGTCCGGCTTGACAGTCAGCTGTCACCAGACAATGGCGTGAGAATCACCAGGAGAGGGTCTTCGGTCCTGCCCACATATTGGGAGCCAGGAATACATGTTTTGAGTGGGCAGACATTGTGTGCTTTCACAAAACAGTTATTTCCCTCCACACAGCTGTAATAATTTTGCTTTTTAATTCAGCTGCCTAAGCTTGAAATTTCAGGAGCACACACAAGGCATTGTAATGCTATTAAAGTGTCTTAGATAACTAGATAATTTACAGTGTTCTTCTCTGGCAGCAGCACAGATGGGAGAGGGGCAGTCATTAACTTACATGGATTTTTAGGTTTGCAACTGTCACCTGACCGTATGTGATCAACAGAAATGAGCTTTCAGAGTTCTACTGTGAGACAGGCTTAGGCTCCACTGTCAGGTTGGTCCACTGGAGTAAATAATTTGAGTAAGCCAAATTTGTGTGCTTCCGATAGAAGGACATCATGTATTGTACTTTTTGGCTGGTGGCAAAGTTTATACTTGATGCAGTAGGATTGAGTTGGTTATGGGGCAAGTCAATGATCATGGCTATGGGCCTGGCTTGTTTATTATGAAATATTATGAAAAAGGTACTAGGCTTGGCATCTTTAATGAGAAAAGCATATGTTAACATTAATAGGTATTTAGGTGTGATTTTGTATTATTCTATAGTGAAGCCTACAGATTGGTATTTTGTTGCATGGAATCTCACAGCTTACTGTAGTAGGCAAGGGTTTTTATGTTCGCCACCCATTCTGGTGAGGCCTTGTTGAGACGGGTTGTATATTGTTTTGCAGGCTGTAATTTTCTACATATTTGTAAATTTATAACTGTATCCATGACGGTTGCTAGTTTTTGTGGACTTGAATAAGTTGGTTTTAGGTCCAGTGTAAAGTCAATGGTAAAATGTAAAGGCTTCATCAGTTCATTAGGAAAAGCAGATTTGAAAGTCAGCTGGCATTCAAGGGTGGATTGTTATTGCTCTGAATTAAAGCCTACGGATAGGTTTTTTGTTACATGGAATCTCATAGATTGCCTTAGTAGGCAAAGGTTTTGATCACCCACTCTGACAAACCCTGGGAGTAGAATTTCACTGTGAGGATTCTTGATAATCCCTATTGAGAGGGGCTGTATATTGTTTTGCCAATTGTAGTTCGGTACATATTTGTAATTGTATAAATGTGTGCCTGATGGTTGCCAATTTATGCGCACCTCTGTAGGCCTAGGTTGTGTTTAGTTTCAAATCATTGGCAAAGGGTAGAGGCCTTATCAGTCCATTGGCAAAAGTTATGTCAGACTCCTTATGTGTGATCTATTTATAATGAAAAGTTATGACAAAGCAAGAAGGCCTTACCTATTTTGAAAAGTATGTGTTAAAAGTAAATAGCTTTTAAGGGTATTTATTCATTACACTGTGTTAAAGCCTGTAGGAAGGATTTTTGTTGCATGGAATTTCACAGATTACTGTAGTAGACAAGGGTTTTGGTGCTGGTGACCCACCTGAGAAACCGTGGGGATCGATGGATTACACTATGGTAATCTATGTTAGGCTCTATTAGTAGGGATTTTGTATCGTTTTGGCAACTGTATTTTGTAAGTTTGTAATTTTATTAAGGTATACCAGATGGTTGCCTTTTGGGAAAGCTTGCAAACCAACACAGTAGGTCTGAGTTGCTTATGGTGATAAGCCATTCATAACAGCTACAGGCCTCATTGGTTCAGTAGGAATAATATTTCTGTTGCTATATGGTCTGATCTGTTAATTATGAAAAGTTATGATAAACACATTATGCTTGACATACATAAAGTGAAAAGCATATGTTCAAGTAACAGATATTTAAGGGTGGATAGTTATTCCTCTGTATCAAAGACTACAGATAGGTATTTTCTTATAAGAAATGTCAGATTACCTTTGCTGGGAATGATTTTGCTGTTGGTTACTGTCTCTGACAAACCTTAGGGGGAGAATATTTGCACTGTTATAATTCTTGCTCGAATCTCTTCTTAGAAGTCTGCCAGGATCTTGTAATACAAAAACACCATTAAATAATACATACTTCCATATATAAATACATATCCATGTAGATGCATAGTGGGCCTTTGGGTCCAATCTGTTCTGCCACTGATATATCTGAGTGTTGTTTACACTCTGCTTCCATCCATGACAGCGGACTGCATGGGATAGTGGTTCAGTCTTCATCAGACATTGCTCTTTTGACCTGTGAATGATGGCATTTTTTTTGGGGGGGAAATATTTTTATTTTTGTTTTTGTTATAACGAGAAAATAACATGAAAAACAAATCATGAATACTTGACATATAATATTGGATAGTCCATTGTATTTTCGTCTGGTATATGTTCACAATAAATGTCCATTGCAAAGCATTACATCGAATGACACAAAAGAACCAGTGTTGTATGGAGCATAGCATAAAGTTACAAACTGTCAGTGTGGCCTCAGTAGGAACATAGAATACATCTTTCAAGGACCTTCCAACCCCCTTCGTGGCGGTGCTCCCCCTCCCTCTGTTTCCCCTTCCAGTTCTAAGCCGTAATGATGGCATTTTTTTGATCACGTGTATACATTCACCTGAAAATGAGTGTGCTTCAGTATCAAGTCTGGATGGCCAGTTCTTTAGTTTTGAATTTTCTCCTTTTATAGTTCTCCTTTCGTTTCTTTACTTCTCCTCCTTTTATTTTAATGTTTCTTAAGATACTACAGCTCTCCAGGTAGTACTAACAGGTTGCCATTTTGGAGCAACTACTCATACTAGCACACCAGTAACTTTCATGAATTGTCCTGTTGTACTCATGTTTATGAATGAAGGCTTTTCCCATAACTCTGTAAAATCTACTGTACAATCTAATACAGCAGATACCTAGTAATGTTGCCTACTTGACAATCAGGTTTGAGAACCAATTAAATTCAATTTATTGTCACTAAATTAATCCATACAATTTTTTCTCAAAGCAGTAAAACCACTACCCAAATTTGAATCTTAGGAGCCAAGATTCCCTTCAATTTTCATTTAAAAGAAATGATCAGCATACTAAGTTAACTCCTCGTCATTGCTTCCTAAAAATATGCACAGTTGCATTTACGAACCTGACTAAATAAGACATTTGAAATTTTTCACTGCTCACTGTAAATCTCAAAGCCTCTTTCCCATGCCAACATCTCCTTTTAATAAAGAAACACCTGAGCCATTGTAGTCTTTCTGTTAAATTCTTAGAACAAACGTATAGTATAGGACTTAATTATTCTTGTTTGTACCGCACAGGCGGCAGCAAATGGAATAGTGTTTATTAGCTGACCAAGCGTGTCAAAGTTCCATTAATGGGATGCACAAAAAAGTATGTATATAAAATGATTTCTAATTGCTTTCGACATGGGGCTAAAAGATAATCTGGTAGAGAGTTTTGAGGACCAGGGTCCTGTTTATAACCATAGATCACTGATTAATAAAATACCTCCATTACTTACCAGCTATCTAATTATTCAAATTCCATCTTCCTTGTTTCAATCCTTACAAAGTGAGCAGTGCATCCCTGACTAGCACCCTACTACCCACCTAGAAAGAAAAATACTGGATCCTCACAAAAGAGGCTCCACCGCTTCCAAGGCCTATAACCCTAGGAACCGCTAACTTCAACCTCTGACTAACCTACTCTAGCTCCAAAATCTGAAGACATAAATCCACCCAGGGACGGAGGGTGGTATAATGGAGACGGAATCGGTGTAATGAAATTACTGGTAAGTTATCAAGGCATTACTTTCTCATCCACTTCCTGGTCCCAGTCCTTACAAAATGAGGATATACCTAAGAAGACTGTGCTGTCCCAAAGTGGCTGAAAAAGATCATTTGGATGATACCCGCATCAGCTTAAAGGACTGTGATTTAAGCCCTAATCCTATCTAAAATGGATTATGGCAATATGTTGTACGTAGAAGCCGACAAAGCTACAATTCGTCGGCTGCAGATAGTGCAGAACGCAGCTGTGAGGTTACTCTACCGGCTTCCTAAATCTGCCTCAGTTTTTAACCTTCTTCATGAGCTGCATTGGCTCACGATTTCCAAGCGCATCAAATTAAAAGCTTTATGTTACATGTTCAAGACTAAAGCAGAACTTGGACCACGCTACATTCAGGATCTGGTGGTGCTGTTTTATCCCTCCCAACCTCTGAGATCTCTGATGCCTTGTCACTGTGCCTAGGTTTCACTTGACTTGTATGAAAGGACTTTCCTTTGCATATCTAGGCCCAAAACTATGGAATTCCCTTCCAGAGTCGCTGAGAAACTATGCGTCACTTCTTCCCTTTCCGAAAGGCCTGAAGACGTGGCTTTTCTAATCTATTTCTCTACTCACCCCACCTATCTCCCCCGCTCTGGGAAACCACTAGGGGTAGCTGCACACATTACAAATTTTAATAATAATAATACTCCACACATACAGAGGGCTTTTCCCAAACTTACATCATTATGTAGGGGAGTAGCAAATACCCTTCGGAGCATTCTGGGTTCCCCCCTTCCATTCGATCGAAAGACATTATTGCTGGGGTTCAGACAAGCAAACTATATGCATATGACCAAAGAGCGTTGGTATGTAGCATTACAACGTTTAGGAGAGGCTAAGTTGGCTATCGCACTTAACTGGAAAAAAAACTCTACCACAATGGAACAGTGGCACCAGTGACTATGGAATATTTTAGCTATGGAAATAATTATCAGTAATTTAGAAGGACACTGGGGACCGCCACAAGGCCATCTTTTAGTAGGGACCTCAATATGTGGGTCTTGGTGCAACACCGTATATGTCAAAAATGCTGCATTTGTCAAGTTAGCATGAGGATTACATAAGGGTGTGATGAAGAGAACTTTTGCATTAGTGCGAATCTGTATGTTCTAATAAACATATAATGTATGAAATATGTTTTCTGATGACTTAACTTCACTAAATATTATATACTCCACACCGGGTCGGGTTAAAAAGTTATCTTTTAAAAAAAATAGGACCATGAAAACCCCTTTAACATTCTAGCAGCAAAAGGCTCACCTTTTTAAGACCACCTCACGGTTCACAGAAAACCTGGAAAAGCAGACCCCTGAACCAGAATAGAACAAATGTCCCAAAGAAGAAATCTGCCTTTAGAAACTGAAGGACCAAGAATGGAGAACAATCACAAGGCCTGATCCTGAACTGTCAAAACCAGATTATTGTGAACAGACTAGTCTTCTACAAAAATATTGTGGACTAAACATCAACCAAAAAACTATTGTTTTATGCATAAGTAAATAGGTATACTATACTTGATCCCCCCCACACACATATATATATATATATATATATATATATATATATTTATATATATATTTCCAAATGTCCAAATATATACTTATGTTCCCAATATTTCTGTAGTCTATAATTAGGATACAATATTTTCGTAGATTTTTTCTTTTACCTTCAATATTCTATGCTCGGAATGCTTTCAATGGGAGCGGCGAGAAACTGAGTAGACAGGGTGATAGAGAAAGAAATCACTGCCTGGAAACTGCCTGTTGGCTTATATGGGGGAATCACCTAATTTTCTTCCAGAAAGGTACCACTAGATTGACTTCGCTTTCTCTTTCTCAGAAGAAGCTGCTGCTAGATGTTTGAGACATATAGCAGGCAGAGATAGGAGTCTGGTCAATTCAACTCTCTTTAACTGAAAAAAAACCCATATCAGAAGACATGCTGCCATGAAAGCCCACAGACTTTGCCTCATGCCCATGTGTGAGCTTAGCTACACGACTCCAAGTTGTGGAATCACTGTGCCATTTAACACCGACACCTTTAATGACTCCTGCTGTAATGGCCTAATATGCCTAGAACTGGAGCTTTTCACACTTATCGCTACTCCTATGTGAAAGTGTGATGCCTTCTAATCGATGGAGCATGTTTATGACTTGACTGGAAAGATTACCCTCCCGTGCATATGAACCATGTCTTTTTATCCTTTAGAACCTAATGTATTGTTACAATAGAACCCATGTTATATCCTTATGCATAACTATGGCATTCAAATAATCTATCATTGTTTCCAGTTTTCGTGTATACAAAATCAATGAAGATATTTTTAAAAAAAGAGATTGATTTGGATGATAGGAAACACGGCAAAAGCCTACAGTAACCTTGGAGGCCAGGGGCCAGAAGAGCATCAAACCCTCAGGCTTCGTGGGGTATATTTACAAGGGGATAGTGCCATCAGAATATCACTTTTAGTGGCGTTATGTGGCGCAATGCCCTTCTCCATATTTACAAAGCAGTGTTAAGCCACTTTTTGTGGCTTAACGCTGCCTTGTAAATACGGCCCCTTTACACACATCCCTTAGCATGAAAGGGGCGTGCAATGGGTGTTGCTGTGGGCGTTCCACTGCAACACCCATTGCTTTTTGACGCTGCCCCAGATTTACACAAGGATGTGTAAATCTGAGGCAGCGCCCAAAACTAACACCATGCAAGAGCAGGCGTTAGAATGGCGAAACAAGGAGAAATGCTTTTATTTCTCCTCGTTTTTGATTTTTCTATGTGTGCTGATTATTTGCTACTTCTATGTGCGCTGCATTGTGCCACACACATAGAAGTAAAAAATCGCTATTATGGATTGTTTATGTGCAGGAAGGAACACCTTCCTGAACATAAACAATAATTCCCTGCAACGCAGGCACCCTTGCACTATGGTGCAAGGGTGCCTGTGTTGGCGCTAGGCAGCTACTTTTAGCTCCAGCGCTAGGGAAAACACAGGGGGGCGCCATATTGTTGTAAATACTGCGCATCCCTGTGTTTTGGAAATGTCGTAGCGCGGCGCAGCCAAATTTGGCACAGCTCCGCGCTCCGACATTTCGTTGTAAATATGCCCCCTTGTTCTTGAAATCTGGTGCTAAACAAAAGGGAGGAATACAATGGCTTTTGACGCAAAGAGGTCCAGAGAGAGAACCCAAATGCTGCCTAAGACTAGAATGGTCTCCCTGGAGAGACAAAAATTCAGAGAAGGGAAAGACTCTGCTTACTGTGCCCGCCATGCCATTGTCCATTCCAGTAACGGCTGCTACTGGACAGGGGTGGTGGGGCAGGGGGAGGAGTCAAATTTTTTGAAAAAGGACTCAACTTTAACGGCCGGCCGCAGCCTCTCTTCAGTCCTCCGTCCTCTTCATCTTCCTGTCCCGGCGGCAGCAAGAAGCACCCGGGCACACAAGCTCCCCTGGGCCAAACACAATGCTGCAATGCAGCTTTGTGATTGGTCTGAGCACCGTGGATCGGCGCTCAGACTGAAACACGGAGCCTATGCATTTTCCTCACCAGGCTGTATAATGAAGCCTGGTAGGAACATGCAAAGTGCGCATGAACTGTTTGGTCGGCACAAGAGGGTGGAAAAACACCTCTCATTACAGGCCTTTGGGGGTGGGGGAGGGGTGAAACATCTTTGGTGAGGATCCAGGTATTTTCTTTCCAGGTCGCCACTGGGATGTTTGCCAGGGTTGTGCACGTGTTACTTTGTAAGGACAGGGATGAGGAAGATGCAATCGGAATGATGAGATTATTGGTAAGTAATCAAGGCATTGTGTTAATCAGTGAACTCTGGTTCTAATGCAGGAACATGATTTTCAAAGCCAATTGTCAAGTAGGCAGCTTTACTAGGCATCTGCTGTGCTGCTGATAAAATTACTCTGTACCCAATATTGGATTGATGCACACACCTCACTTTATATGGTCTGGGACGAGGAAATGAATGCAGAGGTTTATGTACCTGCACTACTGACAGGTAGGCTTCTCCCACTTTTCAGACCTAGGTGAGTTTGAGTTAAGACAGATCAAGTTCACTTATCAGTTACAGTTAACTTTTTCTATTTCTTCAACGAGGCTTACTCCCTGTACCAGCCTTCGGTCAGCCAGCCTAGCACCTAGCTCTGAACTCGCAATTTTTTAATGAGTCAGCCGTGCATTTTAAATACTCTGTTACTGATCACTAGAAGCTTATCACTTTCAGTGCTTGAGTCGTTATAGAGCTAGGTCGGGTTGTAGTGTGTCTTGTGAGTTAGCGATGACGGGACCCTTTTGGTTCCTGATGGACTCCGTAGAACAGTGACATAAGTGTTTGGGTATGGGTAATAGAATTCATGAAGTAGAATGTTCACTTAACAGTTACACGCTAAGGAATCAAGACGTGTAATACCAGGCTCCGTGTGTGGCATGATCATTTGCAGGTACCCAGGCTGGGGAGGACACTACAAGTACATTTTCACCTCTTACGACCCAGTGTTCTAGAAAGAAACCAAGATTTGGCTGGTCATGAAAACTGAACTGCCTTCTTCTCGCCTCAAAGCTATCCATCCTGTAAGCAGTCAAAGATTAAATTGGCAACGGCAGTTCAGAGACGTTTTAAGGCATGGGCAAAGTGGGCTCTGGCCCAGGGCCCCAGCCTTTCAGGGGGCCCCCTAATAGAGCCAGCTCTGTTCTGCAGAGTCTTGCCCTGATGACCTTAAATCATTTTTTAACAGATTGTTGTAAATAGCGTTTTTTTATTACTTATTTCTAATGTGTGAGAGTCTATTACAGACATTTGTATTTCTTTCTTGCAACATCCATAAAAAAAAGTTTCTTTTAGATCAATACAGGGTGAGAAATGGGAGGGTGTCACGGAGATTGTTTGCAGTAATACTAGTGAGCTGCTGCTGTGTTACAAACACATCACTATCCCTGAATTTCATATGTACATACATTTAGAATTTGACCAAAGAGGGCATGAAAGAGCTGAAACTGGATCATAACATCAAAGCTGTTCCCAACAGGGGCCCCCAAAATACATTTGGCCCAGGGCCCCCAAAATCCTTAAAACGTCCCTGCGGCAGTTGTACCTGCAGCGCGGGTATTCTCTTAGCAAACAGTGGAGACAGACAGGGAGCCCAACCTCCCCTGCTTTGGGATTCAGCTTGCAGTCGCTGCCTGCATATAAACCAGCTCACTGCACGCCTGGTTGATTCTTACATATTTATTCCAAACCTGTTTTTCAAAAACAAAAGAGCATACGTTTTATGTGGAACCACAAGAACTGAATCGAGGCACGATGGAAGAAGGACTGTGAGAATCTTTGATGGGATAAAGGAGTTGAAAGAAGCCAGACACAAGAAGCTGATACCAGAGAAAACGGCGATGAAAGAGAATGTAAATGGTGGAGTGGTGTGATGATTTCAGAAATCATCAGAGGGAAGGTTTGTATAGCGGTTAATGAATACGCATAAATCTATTAACACAATGGAATGAATACATATTAAATTTGAGATATTTTGCTGAGAAGCTGTGTTTATTTTAACACTAAAAAATGTAGGCCTCGATTTCAAAATGGTTGTTGCTGTTGCCATCTTATTCTTGCATGCACTCATTTTTCTGTTCTTTTTACACTTTACATTCAGCTATAAAAGATATTTTGTAGACAATATTTGAACACATTGTCATTCTCTCATGTACAACCTGATGCTTCGTTCTCAAGCTTCATTCTCATGCTGTGTTAGCAAAGTGAATGCTTTTTCAAGCTGTCACCTATTGGGACCACACTGCGATTTTCATGAGAACTTATACTTGACTGTAGCAACATTTGTACTAACTATAAGGTGTCACAGGAGCACTGAGGATGGGAAATACAGTATATGATTCCGTGGTACCATGCTGACAAATCTGGGGGCATATTAGCAATACCGGCGATAAAATTATCGCCGCTTTAGCGGCAGAAAACTGCGGCTAAAACGGCGATAATGGGCTTGCTAATATGCGCTATAGAATTCCAATAGAAGCCCAGGGTAGATGTGCAGGACATCTAACCTGGGCTTCTATTGGAATTCTATAACGCATATTAGCAAGCCCATTATCGCCGGTCTTGCTAATATGCCCCCTGATTTTAAACTGTAGCTTTCATTCTTTAAACTTTTTAGGTGGGATTTCTGGGTCTTTTTGCATGTTAACACCAAAAGTGTGACCTTATTGTTATTTATCATATAAACGAGCTTTACCAAGAAGGTGTTGGGTTCACTTTCCTCTGATCTTTAGAAGGCAACCCTCTGTTGATCTGATCTCTAAATTATCACTGAGCTGCATTATACTCTGTCCTGCTAATTCATTCATTGCAATTTATTCTGAGCTTCATGATTTTATATGACAAATGACTGACGGACTCTTTGCCATTTATTTTGCTTTCTGTAATGATTTAAGCCTTTAATAAACCTTCGTGGTTTTCATTAGAATACTTGTTAGTCCTCATTGCGTAGCCTAATGTGCTTTACATTTGATCTTGATTTTTTTTTAAATGTATTTGTTGACCAAGTCCAGTTGTGGAGCAACAAAATCCTTAGGGAATTAACAAAACTCCCAGTTCACCAGTTGCTCTTGAGCTTGAAGACAAGGGTAAAAGCGCTACATCAACATTAAATGCAGCAACAAATAAATTGTTACACAAAAGTGGGTATACCTACAGAGAAAAAATGGGCCAGTTTAACCATCTAAACCCCCAAGTAACAAATTTATCCATGACATAGAGGCGCAAAAAACTGATGAAACATAACAAGCACTTGGAACGCAGGGAGCAGGGAGCCGAACAGGCTCCAGAGCCATCCTCAAAGGACATTATCAGGGCAATAAATAAAATGTGCAATGCGCCAGAAAATAAAATAAAAGTGATGGGGTAACCATAGAAGAAAACCTGCTGCATACAGACATGCACAAAGTAACAGGGTGTAGGAAAGTAGGATCTGCTTCTTATGGTTACCCCCACTTTTTGCTTGATGTGATGCTGTTTTTGACTAGTCTGACTGGGATCCTGCTAATCAGGACCCCAGTTTATCTGCTTTCTCCCTAAACTATTGTGTTCAGTACTTAGGTACATCCCAGATTGGTTACTGGGGTACCCTTGTCAGTCCCTAGTATATGGTACCCATGTACCCAGGGAATAGGTACCCCAGAGATCTCCCATGGGCTGCAGCATGTATTATGCCACCCATGAGAGACCATTCAAAATGGAACTACAGGCCTGCCATTGCAGCCTGTGTAAGTTGGTACATACACCACTTACTAAAGATATAGGCTTACTATATCTAAGGGTCACTGCACTTAAAACCTATAAGTCACCCCTATAGCAGGCCTTTACAATCCTGAGGGTAGGGTGCTTGGTTCTAAGTGAGAGGGTGCCCCTGCATGAGCAGGACACCCCTGCAGCCTACGGAGTCCATTCTCCCGGGTTGTCAGTTAAGCAGCCATATACTATATAAAGGGGTATCGCGTAATCGTTCGATGACCAT
Source organism: Calotriton arnoldi (assembly GCA_963921515.1). NCBI lineage: Eukaryota > Metazoa > Chordata > Amphibia > Caudata > Salamandridae > Calotriton > Calotriton arnoldi. The sequence continues at coordinate 151,391 of CAWUFW010012687.1, read as the reverse complement.
CTCGAAAACGGATGCAACGAATCCTATCATGTTTGGTATCAAACATGTTGGAATCATACCGCCACACCGTTAATAGTGTGGGAGGTATGATTCCAAGCACTGGAAGAGTCCTTCGTTAGGCTCTCAGTGTTCCCAGTACCAGCCTTCTAGTCCCGGAGAGCACAAAATGGTTGCTGCCAACCAGAGACACATTTCTGCTGTCCTGCTGCTGAGCCAAGCTCGAGCAGGGGAAGGCAGAACAATAGGCATCCTGTCACAGGGAGGTGTGACCACCTCCCAGACAGGATTAAGTGTATTAGGGCTGGGTAGATGCGCTTGCCAGCGCCTGAAAGTCTGCATGAGGGGCACATTTGGTGTCCCTGGGCATAGTCCAGTACAAACCAGTCCTGGGAGCCGTTGGCTCCCGCTCTGGTGCAAAACTGGACAAAGGACATGGGAGTAACCTCTCCCCTGTCCAGACCCTGCCCTGGGAGGGTCCCCTGAATCTTCCCAACCCTTTCCCTAGGGTACTTAAGGGCTTACCTGGGCGTACATCCCTAGATTTGTCATGGGATAAGTTTCAGAACAGAAACCACTGCACTTCTATCGTCTGGGCACTCTGGACTTCGCTGGACTTCGTTTGGGCCTGACTTCATCTCTCTTCCAGTCTGCTGCATCGTCTGTGCCTGTGCATCATACAGGAACCTTACAAGGCCTTTGAAGCATCATGGACAACCAAAGTAATCTCCCTTGGAGTGAAGGAGTCACTCCCCTGCATTTGCAGGCACCACAACTAAGACAATCAGTCTGCAGATCCCAAGGTCCCCCGGACTCCGTGGGCTCTGAAACACAGGTGGTGGTTTTCCTCAGCTCCCGAGGCCTGCTCTACCCTCTTACCAAGCTTGAGGCCAGTAGCCCTTGTGGGGGTTGCAATACCCAAACCCCTGGGTACTGCATCCCCTTTGCAGTTGCAAAGGCTTGTTGACATCTTTGCAAGAAGATCTCTGGGATCCAAGTAGCCCCAACCTCGAGCACCTTCAGTGACCAGAATCTTTGGCCACACCGCATCGTGTGCATCGTGGCCTGCATCTTTTGGTGAGCTGCTTGAGGTCCTCTTGCGACTCCTATGCTTTCGTCCTGTGGGTCCATTTGAGGGTCACCTTTGTTTTCCTTGGTCTCCCATGATTGCTTGGGGCCTGCCCTGACTCCCCTGCTTGTGGTGAGTCTCTTGGACCTTGCTGGTTCCAACCGTGCACCTTCTTAACTTCCTGCATGGGTTGCATTTGCCAAGGCTTGTTGGTGCTCCCGCCGGACACCGACCCCTGAGCACTGAACATCCTTTGTGGGACAGCATGTATCCGGATCCTGGTCATCCTCAGGGTTGCATGGTCCTCGCAGCTGCAGAGTCAATGTCACTATCATCTTTCCTGAAGCACCCGACATCGGAGGGCATCCGTCTTCAAATGTGCCCCTCATGCAGATTTTCAGGCGCTGGCAATCGCACCCACCCAGCCCTAATACACTAAATCCTGTCTGGGAGGTGGTCACACCTCCCTGTGACAGGATGTCTATTGTTCTGCCTTCCCCTGCTCGAGCTTGGCTCAGCAGCAGGAGAGCAGTCAGGGGAGCCCAAGGAAAACAAAGGTGACCCGCAAGTGGACCCACAGGCCGAAGGCACAGGAGTCGCGAGAGGACCTCAAGCAGCTCACCAAAAGATGCAGGCCACGATGCACATGATGTGGTGTGGCCAAAGATTCTGGTCACTGGAGGTGCTTGAGGTTGGGACTACTTGGAGCCCGGAGATCTTCTTGCAAAGATGTCAACAAACCTTTGCAACTGCAAAGGGGACGCGGTACCCAGGGGTTCGGTTATTGCAACCCCACAAGGATTACTGTCCTCAAACCTGGTAAGAGGGTAGAGCAGGCCTCGGGAGCTGAGGAAAACCACCACCTGTGTTGCAGAGCCCACGGAGTCTAGAGTAGCTCGGGATCTGCATACCGGTCATCTTAGTTGCGGTGCCTGCAAATGCAAGGGAGTGACTCCTTCACTCCAAGAGAGATTACTTTGGTTGTCCTTGATGCTTCACAGTCCTTGGAAGGTTCCTGTATGATGCACAGGCACAGACAATGCAGCAGACTGGAAGGGAGACGAAGTCAGGCCCAAACGAAGTCCAGTGAAGTCCAGAGTGCCCAGACGGTAGAAGTGCAGTGGTTTCAGTTCTGAATCTTATCCCATGATTAATCTGGGGACCTACATCCAGGTAAGCCCTTAAGTACCCTAGGTAAAGTGTTGGGAAGATTCTGGACAGGGGGGAGGTTACTCCTATGTCCTTTGTCCAGTTTTGTGCCAGAGCGGGAGCCAATGGCTCCCAGGACTAGTTTGAACTGGACTATGCACAGGGACACCAAATGTGCCCCTCATGCAGACTTTCAGGTGCTGGTAAGCTCACCCACCCAGGCCTAAGACAATAAATCCTGTCTGGGAGGTGGTCACACCTCCCTGTGACAGGATGCCTATTGTTCTGCCTTCCCCTGCTCGAGCTTGGCTCAGCAGCAGGAGGGCAGAAATGTGTCTCTGTTTGGCAGCAACCATTTGTGCTGTCTGAGACTATAAGGCTGGCACTGGGAACACTGAGAGCCTAACAGAAGGCTCTTCCAGTGCTTGGAATCATACCTCCCACACCGTTTACGGTGTGGGGATATGATTCCAACATGTTTGATACCAAACATTATGGGATTCGTTGCAGCGGTTTCCAGATGGTCATTGCGCGATTTCGCGATGCCCCTCTTTATAGTATATGGCTGCTTCACTGACAACCCGGGAGAATGGACTCCGTAGGCTGCAGGGGAGTCCTGCTCATGCAGGGGCACCCTCTCACTTAGAACCAAGCACCCTGACCTCAGGATTGTAAAGGCCTGCTATAGGGGTGACTTATCGGTTTTAAGTGCAGTGACCCTTAGATATAGTAAACCTATATCTTTAGTAAGTGGTGCATGCACTAACTTACACAGGCTGCAATGGCAGGCCTGTAGTTCCATTTTGAATGGTCTCTCATGGGTGGCATAATACATGCTGCAACCCATGGGAGACATCTGGGGTACCTATGCCCTGGGAACGTGGGTACCATATACTAGGGACTGACAAGGGTACCCCAGTATCCAATCTGGGATGTACCTAACTACTGAACACAACAGTTTAGGGAGAAAGCAGATAGACTGGGGTCCTGATTAGCAGGATCCCAATCAGACTAGTCAAAAACAGCATCACATCAAGCAAAAAGTGGGGGTAACCATAAGAAGCAGATCCTACTTTCCTACACCACACCCCCAAATGTAAGGAGATGAGACTAACCTTGCCCAGAGTCTTCCTTTTCTAAGTGGAAATATCTGGAGAGTCCATCTGCATTGGCATGGTTACTCCCAGGTCTATGTTCCACGGTATAGTCCTTCCCCTGTAGGGAAATGGACCACCTCAAAAGTTTGGGGTTTTCACCCTTCATCTGTTTTAGCCATAAGAAGGGTTTATGGTCTGTCTGAACAATGAAGTGAGTGCCAAACAGGTATGGCCTTAACTTCTTCAGGGCCCAGACCACAGCCAAGGCTTCCCTCTCTATAACTGACCAACGTTTCTCTCTTGGGGTCAACCTTCTGCTAATAAAAGCTACTGGTTGATCCTGGCCCTCTGTATTAAGTTGTGACAACACAGCCCCTACCCCCAACTCAGATGCATCTGTTTGGACAATAAATTGCTTGGAGTAGTCAGGACTCTGCAGAATGGGAGCAGTGCACATGGCATGCTTGAGATCATCAAATGCCTTCTGACAGCTAACTGTCCACTCAACTTTCTTGGGCATTTTCTTAGAGGTGAAATCATTCAAGGGAGTCACTGTGGATCCATATCCTTTTACAAATCTCCTGTAATACCCAGTCAGGCCCAAGAAAGCTCTGACCTGAGTCTGGGTAGTTAGAGCAACCCAGTCCATTATGGTCTGAATTTTGCTTTGAAGTGGTTGAACCTGGCCTCCACCCACAAGGTGGCCCAGGTATACAACCTTGCTCTGCCCTATCTGGCACTTAGTAGCCTTGATAGTGAGGCCTGCTTTCTGCAGAGCCTCCAGAACATTCTTCAGGTGGACCAGGTGATCCTCCCAGGTGGAGCTAAAGACAGCTACATCATCAAGATATGCTGCACTATAGGCTTCCAGACCTGTGAGAACTTTGTTCACCAGCCTTTGGAATGTGGCAAGTGCATTCTTCAAACCAAACGGCATCACAATAAATTGATAATGCCCACTAGGGGTTGAGAATGCTGTTTTTGGTTTGCCATCCTCAGCTAGTCTGATTTGCCAATAACCAGCAATTAGGTCAAATGTACTCAAGAACTTGGCTGAGGCCAAAGTGTCAATAAGCTCATCTGCCCTAGGAATTTGATGAGCATCAGTCCTAGTGACTGCATTGAGTCCCCTGTAGTCAACACAAAACCTCATCTCTCTCTTATCACCCTGGGTGTGAGGTTTTGGTACCAAGACCACTGGGCTAGCCCATGGGCTATCTGAGGGCTCAATTACTCCCAACTCCAGCATCTTTTGGACCTCTGTCCTGATGCAATCTCTGACATGGTCAGGCTGCCTGTAGATTTTATTCTTTACAGGTAGACTCTCACCTGGGTCCACTTCATGGGTACACCAGGTGGTTCGACTGGTGTCAAAGACAACATGTGCCTGTATTGATTGAGGACCTTACTGCAATCAATCTGCTGTTGATCAGTGAGGCTGCCTGCCAAGGCTACAGCATCAACTGACCCATCATCAGGGTTTTGTGAGAGGAGATCAGGGAGAGGGTCACTCTCTTCCTCCTGTCCCTCATCAGTTGCCATGAGCAAGCCCATGTCAGCCCCGTCTACAAAAGGTTTGAGCCTATTTACACAGAGCACACTGTGGGGGCTCCTGTGAGTGCCAAGGTCCACCAGGTAGGTGACCTCACCTTTTTGCTAAATGATAGTGTGGGGTCCACTCCACTTATCTTGGAGACCTGCTGGGGCCACAGGCTCCAAAACCCACACCTTCTGGCCTGGCTGGTAAACAGTCAGGACAGCCTTTTGGTCATGCCAAGCTTTTTGCAATTCTTGACTGGCCTCCAGGTTTTTGCTTGCCTTCTTCATGTACTCAGCCACCCTGGAGTGGAGACCAAGTACATAGTCCACTACGTCTTGTTTGGGAGGTTTGAGTGGTAACTCCCATCCCTCCTTTACCAAACATAAGGGACCCCTAACTAGAGGGCCAAACAGAAGTTCAAAACGGCTGTAGCCAACCCCCTTCTGAGGAACCTCACTGTAGGCAAAGAGAAGGCAGGGCAGAAGGACATCCCATTTTCACCTCAGCTTTTCTGGGAGGCCCATGATCATGCCCTTCATGGTTTTGTTGAATCTCTCAACTAACCCATTACATTGAGGATGATAGGGTGTGGTGAATTTGTAATTCACTCCACACTCCTTCCACATTGCAGTGATGTAACTTGACATGAAGTTGGTACCTCTGTCAATTGAAACCTTCTCAGGGAAGTCCACTCTGGAAAAAATCCCTAAGAGGGCCCTGTCCACCACAGGAGCTGTGATGGTTCTAAGGGGAATGACCTCTGGGTACCTAGTGGCATGGTCCACTACCACTAGTATGTAGCTGTGCCCAGATGCTATAGGAGGGTTCATGGGGCCAATGATATCAATCCCAACCCTCTCAAAGGGAACCCCCACCACTGGGAGTGGTATATGGGGGGCCTTTGTGGTGCCACCTGCCTTACCACTGGCTTGGCATGTGGCACAGGAGTGACAAAACTCCTTGGTGTCCTCAGACATGTGAGGCCAGTGAAAGTGAGGGACAAGCCTGTCCCAAGTTTTACTTTGGCCTAAGTGTCCTGCCAGGGGAATGTCATATGCTAGGGTGAGTAGGAAGCCCCTAAACGTCTGAGGTATAACCAACCTCCTGGTAGCACCAGGCTTGGGGTCTCTACCTTCTGAATAAAGGAGTCCCTCCTCCCAGTAGATCCTGTGGGACCCACCGACATTCCCAGTAGCCTCAGCAGCAGCTTGCTGTCTGAGGGGTTCAAGAGAGGGGCAGTTTTACTGCTCCAAACTCAAGTCTGCCCTGGAAGGGCCCCCTGTCCCCAAGAACACCACCTGATCAGGCTCAAGCTCATCTGGGACTGTTCCTTCACAGGGACTGAGATCATCTCCCTCTAGAGACTGATCTGATCCTCACTCTGAGACTGGGGGGGAGACACAGCCTTACCCCTCCTGCTCCTTCTCTTGGAAGGCCCCTGGTCCATTGTTCCAGGGTCCAGGGCCTGTTCAGTGGATGTCAGTTTGGCTTGTGACCTAGTCACAGCAAACACAACTGCAGAGATGCCCAACATTGCTGCATGAGTCCTAAATTTAACCTCAGCCCAGGCTGAAGTCTCCAAATCATTGCCCAACAAACAATCTACTAGTAGGTCTGAACTTACCACAATCTTTTTAGGGCCAGTTACCCCTCCCCAGCTGAAATTAACAACTGCCAAGGAATGGTCAGTCCTGACATTGTTTGCATTGGTCGCTTGGTACATTTCCCCAAGTATGATCTGTCCAGGAGACACGAGTTTCTCTGTCACTATAGTGACACTGGCCCCTGTGTCCCTATAGGCCATTGCCTTTGTTCCATTAATCAAAGGCAGTTGTCTGTACTTGCCCAGGTTACTGGGACTGACAAGCACTGTTCCCAATAAGGCGCGTGCCCGCGCGCCCGCGCACTTCTCTACCCCCGAGCGCGCAGTGCCATGTGTGGAGCGCGCACAGAGGGCACATCCCGCAAGAGTAAAAAACTGGCATTTCCAGATTGCGGAGGACGGAAGCGAAAGGAGCGGAAGTAAGTGTTTTGATGTGGCCACTTGCGTGTGCTTTTTGTATTGCCCTGAAGCGCATGCACTGTTTGTTTGCTGTATTGTTCTTTTAGTAAAGCGAGGCTGCGGGGGAGATTGTGTGCTTTTATTTAAGTATTCATGTTAATTGCAGCCCCTTCACGAGCTGCGATTAACATGAATACTTAAATAAAAGCACACAATTTCCCCTGCAGCCTCGATTTAATAACAAAACAGTACAGCAAGTTTAAAAACACGGCGTGTGTTTTTTAGGCTAATCTGCCTTGTTTGCAGACTTGCTGTACTGGTTTGGTAGTAACGCGAGGCTGCGGGACAGATGGAGTGCTTTTGTTTAAGTATCCATGTTAATCGCCACTCGTGAAGGGGCTGCAATTAACATGGATACTTAAATAAAAGCACACAATCTCCCCCGAAGCCTCGCTTTACTACCAAAACAATACAGCAAGTCTGCAAACAAGGCAGATTAACCTAGAAATACACGCAGTGTTTTTAAACTTGCTGTATTGTTTTGTTAGTAAAGCTCAGGAAGCAGCTTGCACCAGGCCATGTCCCCTGTTAGCGCCGCCTAAAACAGAATCGAGTACTAACTGAAAAGTACCAGCAAGGACCAAATGTTTGTCCTGTTGATTTCTAGATCTTATATTGTTGGTCATTAGCTCCAAAGGTGGTTCAGCACCAGAATTTGTAGCACTTACCCTCCTCACTCTAACAGAAGACCCTGGAGTCACCGATGTGTGCACAAGAGTCTCTGGTGCAGTTCAAGGCTCCATGCTCCTGTTTGGTCACTACTTATCCAGCCGTTATCCTCTGCACTCCTTTGCTTCAGTGTTTCCTTCTGACTACCCTCTGTGGATTGCATGCCTACAGGTCTCAAACATATGACTTATTAGATCAGTAGCAGCTTGTTCTTTAATCTGCCAGCCAGCTGTTCTCATTGCAAGCTTGTCCTGTGCCATCATACTGGTTCCCCTCTTCGTTGCAGTCCTTTTTTTGTGTTGAATTCAAATTATTATCTTCTATTTCCACATATTGTATAATCTTAGAATAATCACTGTCGCCTCTGCTCTTCAGTGCTTATGTGGTAATTTACAAGTACCTAGAATAGACTAATAGTTGGTGAAGAAAAGTGCATCCACATGAAGCTGTTGAAATGGACTGTTTAATTTTTTGAAAGATAGACACTTTAGCGAGCATTGCACTCTTAGCAAATGCACTGCACTGGTTTTGTAACGGATGTCAAACTCTTACCAAGTCAACACACATTCTACCAAAATAATGCAAATCCACATTTTCATGTTAAACATTCAAATACTTTTGAATTACATTTTTCAAAACCACTGATAAAGACCACCGAAAAAGTTAGTCGAAATGCTGGTGGGACGTCCTGTCTTTGTCATTGCCTGTTTTATTATATCTTGTTAAGAAAGGTTCTGAGAGAGGAGGCAGAAGTTTGCCTTTCAGCGAGGGGGTAGGTTTAGGTCCAATAGCTGCTTAGATAGCTCTTTAAAGCTTAGTTGTCGAGTGTAATTTGCTCATCTATTAATCTTAGTCCGTTCTATTTCCCCCCTGGACCGAAAGAGTACTTTGCTTTGAGAAGGTGTCGGGATGGGGGGAGTATTGAATAAAGTGAACACACATAAAGCTTTATTTAAATACATGAGCATTCTACTAAGCCTGACTTTATCCCCGTCATCACCCACTCAATTTCTGAAAATGACACAAGACACCCAACAGAATCACGAATCTCAAAGTGAACACGTTTAAAACTGCTGGTTAATAGCTTTTGCTGTATTAAATTTGCCTCCTTTTGATGTCAACATATTTTGTGGTATCTTTTTGGGATGCTCTGAACAATTCTCCATAGAATAGTATTGTTATTGCCACTTTTCCTGTGGCCTTGACTTGCCCCTGGATTCCCTAAATAAAGGCATTGAAGAAAGCGACTTTGTGTGCTTTTGTTTAAGTATCCATGTTAATCGCAGCTCGTGAAAGGGCTGCAATTACCATGGATACTTAAATAAAAGCACACAATCTCCCCCGCAGCCTCGCTTTACTAATAAAACAATACAGCAAGACCAGGGCCGGCTTTAGCGCTGATGGCGCCCAGTGCGACAATGTTAGTTGGCGCCCCCCCCCAATGACCACCTCCACCATGGATTCTCTCACTAGCACCCTTTAACAGTGACCAAGTCCCATTAACCACTCTCTCTCAGATACATTGAATTAGTTGTATCGCGCCACTCATACCATTAAAGGATGTCAGAGGCACTTTGCATCACACACACATTACACATAGACAATCAAACATATGTGTGTAAATCAGCCTATAGGAAATGCTACATAAGCCAAAGGACAAAAAGTGTAGGAGTCACATGTCATCCATACTGGTAGGCCGTATAGTTTAGGAGTGCTTGGTGTGGAGAAGCACAAACTCAGAGTCGATAAAAAAAGAAACAGCATAGTTGGGAGTTTTGTTTAATAATAAGAATCGATTTCTACCCAAATTAACCCTTTTTGCAACATTAATCTATGCTCTAATGTATAGTTTGCAGTGTGTATGCAGTTCTATGATGAAAGTTAATGCCTCACTATTCTATATTATGACTTTAGGTTATAAATTGCAAGTAACAAAAGGATGTCTCTTTTAAAAGCAGTAACCTGCTGATCTATTTACATTATATGCACTCTGTAATCTACATGGTACACATTCTTTGCAGCAGGCATATTAACCCTCTGCACTACCTTCACATAAGTCAAAACATCAACTATACAAAACTCGAATCTCTCTCCTGGAAGAACATTAATCACAGGAGTTAACTTGACATTTTTGTGCGGCCTGGTAATTGCTGGAGGAAAGGAACATGGCAGCAGGTGCTTTAACCCTTTAACCGCGGCGCGAATTCCGCCGCGGTGCGGCAGTTTAAAAGAGTGGGCGGGGCCGCGTCGGCCAACGGACGTGCGCAGCACTAGCGAGGTAGTGCTCGCGACGGCCGTTGGCCGACGGAAGCACGGAAGGGGTTAAAGAACATAATAAACTTGCAAATACGGCGCCCCCAGGAAGCCAGCACCCGGTGGTAACATGAATTGCTTTAAGGTAGCCTAACTGAGTGCTCAGTGCTAACCATGGGCCCTTCCCAGCCACTTTCACTGCTGTTGTTGTTCTCTACCCCAGCAAGTTTTTTTCTTCCCTGCCCCCCTGCACCAAGGTTTTCCATTTCTGCCACCTCCTGATCTGTGACTGCACTACTTCCCTACCCACTTGTAGCAATGTTGCCCGTTCCTGTCATCCCCTGGTCTGTCACTGAACTTCGTCCCTGCCTACCTGCAGCAATGTGTCGTTTTCCGGCCAGCTTTCATTTTTTAGCTGAAAGCCTTACGCTGTCTGGTTTGCTAAAGACATTTTGGAGACATTCAGAAAGCTGACATAGGAATGCATTCTGCCCGTTGCTTACCGTTGGCTTGGGGTTTGTAACTCACATTGTCATGCTTTCTATTTGCTGGCTTTATTTGCTTTAGGCTGTCCAGCTTGAGTTCGTCTCTCCGGTTGCCCAAACTTTGATTACTGTATTCTTCCACAAACTCACTTTCTATAAACAGGCCTTTACATCTTGGTCTTATCTTGTCACATTTGCGGTGCATTCAAAGACAGAGGTCAAATGTCAAGCTCTTGCTTCAGAGGGGGCTTGGTGTTTACTTTTCTTTCTCTAACTTCAAAGTGAGAGAATGTATGCGACAATCCTGCTGAGCATCCATGTAAGAGGAGAGGGTGTAGGATTTTTTTCCTAGCACATAAAAACATTGACTGTTAAAACATTGACATGGCAAAAGGTAATGAAAATGCAGGAGAGTGGCTGGATTGTGTGGGGAGGTGCAGATAAGTTTAGCCTAATGGATGCTAATAATGAAGCACACGGGCATGTGCCTATTTGCCTAAACTGGAATCCCAGGTAACTATTTGGTCGTTTTTCCTATTGGAGTATCTGGGCCAGTCCCATTCATTGTTTGTAACTCTTAGAGCCTTTGCTAACCATCTTGTCTTCAATTGCAGGTTTGCAGTCTGTAAGGTATTTGGATTTGAATGGTCAGGCGTGAGTACCCACAAAGACAAGGTAATTCTGTTTATGTTCCACATTGGATTTGGGGGGTGCTGGGTAAATAGATTCACAATCTGCACCCCTTTTCTTTTGCAGGTTTGTGAGACCGTGCTACAAATACAGTTGTACAGGCAGACGTGAGTACAGGCAGAACAAACAGGTAATTGTTTGGGAGAGTTAAACTGTGGTGCATCTTGTGTATTGTAGTATAACAACATACCTGACCCATGTTTTCTTGTTTTGTAGGTTTTGCAGACAGTACCCCACACATTTGAACGGGCATACGTGAGTACAAGCAGAGCAGGTAATTGTTTGGTAGAGTTAAACTGTGGTGCATCTTGTGCATTGTAGTATAACAACATACCTGACCCATGTTTTCTTCTGTTGTAGGTTTCGCAGACAGTACCCCACACATTTGAACGGGCATACGTGAGTACAAGCAGAGCAGGTAATTGTTTGGTAGAGTTAAACTGTGGTGCATCTTGTGCATTGTAGTATAACAACATACCTGACCCATGTTTTCTTCTGTTGTAGGTTTCGCAGACAGTACCCCACACATTTGAACAGGCATACGAGAGTACAAGCAGAGCAGGTAATTGTTTGGTACAGTTAAACTGTGGTGCATCTTGTGCATTGTAGTATAACAACATACCTTACCCATGTTTTTTTCTGTTGTAGGTTTCGCAGACAGTACCCCACATATTTGAACGGGCATACGTGAGTATAAGCACAACAGGTCATTGTTTGGTAGAGTTCCCTTATGGTGCACATGGTATATTGCTGTATCACAAATTCACAATGTGCTGAAACAATCTTTACTTCTATTGCAGGCTCTACGGACAGTGCTACATTTAAGTTTGAAAGGGCAGGGCAGTGGACAGAAAAATCCAGGTAATTACACTCTACGTTTTGCCGGCGATGCCTCAGTATTATATGACAGATTGCAATCATGAGCATAGGCATCAACTTTAGCCATGTTCCTTTATTTTGCAGGCTTTGTGGCATAGCAGGCTAAACCCAGTTATCACAAATATGTTCAAGCGCAAAGCTGTACCTTCTGCAGAGTGTGATGCTTCACCACAAAGGAAGAAATGTTGCCTTGTATTCAAGGAAGAGTGGATGAAAGAAATTATGGAGGCTGAGACACAGAAATCACGAAGCAAGGTTCGCGTGCAACTTGGGGAACTATTTCAATACATTCCAGACGTGGGTTGATTTGCAAAGCATGTGCCGAAGCCAAGATTGTTGGGGACTTTTCTACAGGGAAGAAATGGAGTGATGGCTGGAAACTGGATTACCTGAAACGCCATCTAATTAGCAAAGTTCACGAGTCTGCCATGGTGATATTGAGAAACAGAAGTGCTTCTGCCAGGTTTGGTTTTGGAGTGCAGGCAATGCTGACAGAAACTGCCACTGACAAAGCAAATAGAATGGAAGTAGTTGAACGACAAAGATCCCTGCCTGAGGAGATAAAGATTCTCATCAACAATGTGTTGCTGGCAGTCAAGATGAATACTTCAATGTTATCTGTACAAGACATCCATGACCACCTAGCATTGTATGTGAAGATACCAGACAGCTGGAGGAGCAAGAACTATGCCTTTGAGTTCCTTGAGGGCATCAATAGCGTGATACACTGTGAAGGTATGGCAGAACTTCGTAACGCTTTGTATCACACATTGATAATTGATGAGAGCACTGATATTTCTGTTACAAAAATGCTCATCCTGTACTTCAAGTTCCGACCTGTAACCTCAACAGAGCACAAAACACTGTTTGGGGGCATAGTGAAACTGACTAGTTGTAATACTGAGGCTATCACTACTGCTGTGAAAGAATTCTACACTGCCAATGAACTGGACCTCATGAAAATGGTCATGTTCACATCCGATGGTGCGTCTGTGATGCTGGGTAAAAATAATGGTGTTGCTACTCGCCTTAAACAATCCATTCCCCATCTAGTTGAGCAGCATTGTGTCGCTCATCGAGAAGATTTGGGAGTTGATGATGCCTGGAAGAGGGTTCCAATGATTAAAGAGATGGAGACATTATTGAGGACTGTCTACACTGTGTTCTCCAGATCTCCTGCAAGGAAGTCCAAGCTGGATGAAATGGCATCGGTCACTGATTGTGAAGTGGTCTCTTTTCGACCATTGAATGAAGTCCGGTGGCTTTCAAGGCATTTTGCAGCTGGTGCACTAATTCGGAATTATGAGGCTGTTCTTAAGTACTTTGAGCATGAGAAAGTTGAAGAGAATGATCCAGTTGCTAAATATTGTTACAAAAAGCTATCTGACTCAAACTACCATATTTCCCTTGCAGTACTTAATGACATTCTGAGTGAATTTGCATCTTTGTGCAAACTGTTGCAAAAAAGTTCTTTGACTACTGTTGAAGCTGTGCAGTATGCAAGAGCAAAGATTGGCCAAATTAAGGAACAGTATTTGGGGGACACTGTCTTTTGGAGAAGCAATGTAAGAGATATGATGGTGTTGTACAAGGAAAGGCAAGAGTTTGACAGTGGGCCTATTTTGTCTTTTGTTTCCCTTCTTTGTGAGCACATGCAAAAAAGGTTCCCTGAAGATGAACTGAAAGAATGGGCAAGTTTTGAAATCCAGGCAATAGCAACACAATCACATTTTGATTTTGCGACTGAGAATATACAAAGACTTGATGAAAAGTATAAAAATGTCTTGGTCCTGGGTGATTGTAAAACACCAGAAGATGTTGTCCGACAATACAGAGACTATAAATATGTGGTGGCAGAACATGTAAAGGGTGGGTTATTTACCAGCTTTCAAGACATGGTGAATTTCACTGTATGCAATGCTGCTCAGTATAGTGTGGTGTCTCAGCTTGTTGATGTCTGCGCAACATTTCAAGCATCTAGTGCAGATTGTGAACGAGGATTCAGCCTCATGAATACTATCAAGAGTAAATTGAGGAATAGACTAGAGCAGAAGCATTTGGATATGCTGATGAGGACAAAGGCCTACCTCCTGAATGGGAAAGTTGACCTTGATAGAGTTTATCAGCACTGGAAAAATGGCAAGGATCGCCGTGAGAAGCAACCCTGTCACCCATCTAGTGATGCCACTTGACGTGTCTGAACGGCCCTCTCCCACAGTCCATGTTTGCCTGGATGTCAGAGTTTCACAGACTATCTCTGGCGGGATAGCCCAACATTACTCAGTAGCTTTCAGATCAAATTGTAAATATGTTATGTAACTTTGTAACTTATTGTGTATATGTGATATTGTATAGGCTCTCAACATTTCCCCACCCAATGAACAGTGCTCCAGTTAAGAATATTTAGTAAAATCTTATGATGGTACCACCGTTGGAGTCTTGTGCTTTTCTAAACCTGAAGTGTACTTGCCTGTGTAACCAATTCATGTCATGGCGTGTTTATCCAATTTGCAAACTGGCCTTAAGACCCTTAACGTGGCGCTGTATGTGTGAAAATGCACCATCTTTTCACTTTTTTAAGTAAACGTTTGGAGTGACATTTGGAGCTGCACACACGCGCGGTCTGGTTCCTGGCGCACATAGCCATGGTTGCAGCGCACAGAGACCCTCCACTGCCGCACACAGAGGAAAACAATTAGAGGGAACATTGCTGACAAGTAAGGTGGCAATATCCATGCCACCATCACAGACTAGAACAGCCTGAGCTGGAGTTCTGACTAAGCCAGAACCCACCTCAGATCCCAAGGTTAACCCAACTAATCCCTTGTTCCCTGTACCACCACTTGTACTTGTGCTAGGGGGAGCAATTGCCTTAGGGGCAGTGGTAGTAGGAGTAGGTTCCTTGGCTTTTGGACAATCATCATCTTTTGTCCAATGGGTTTTTACCTTACAAAAGTAACACCAATGTTCCTTGTTGCCTTTTCCCTTGTTGGATTATGAATCCCCCCAGATGCAGGTTTTTGGGGCCCTGATGAAGACTCTTTTTTGTCTTTACCCTTGTCCCCACCCTTATCTTAAGTTTTTGAAGAATCTTGCTTCTTCTGATTCACCACTATTGTTCTGGTTTTTCTGCTTCACCCTGGTCCTGACCCACTTATCTGCCATCTTTCCCAATTCTTGGGGAGAAGTCAGATCTGAGTCCACCAGGTACTGATGCAATAGCTGATTTTGGTAATTATTCTGCTCCCTCATAATCAAATTGTACAATTCATCAAAATCATGCACTTTGCTGCCAAGCAACCAACCTTCCAGAGCCTTAATAGTACTATCCACAAAGTCTACCCAGTCCTGATTCTCTGCCTTCTGGGTGTCTCTGAACTTACTCCTGTATTGTTCAGTGGTTAAGCCAAACTATCAATGACAGCACTCTTCAGAACTGAGTAATTGTCAGCATCCGCTTCTCTAACAGTGAGGAGCTTATCTCTACCTTTGTCATCACAGGAGAGCCACAAGATAGCTGCCCACTGCTCTTGAGGGACCCTCTGAACTTTACAGGCCCTCTCTAAAACAGTTATCCATTTGTGGATGTCATCCCCAACATGGTAGGAGGGACAATCTTGCTCAGGTTCCTATTGTCAAAGGAATGTTCTTTACTGCTAGGGACACTGTTGCTGCCACCATGGGACTCTAGTCCCAATTTCTTCCTAGCCTTCTGAACTTCAAGGGACTTTCTGTTAAGGGCCAACTGCTCTTGCCTGAGCCTAAGCCTAGCTTTCTCAAGCTCCAGAAGTTGGCACTCCCTATCTAAAGAGTTCCCTCCTTTACTAGGAATGTGGGTCCCTACATACTGTCCTGAGGCATTGGATTCTCTTGAGGAGGATCTAGACCTCCTCTGTCTACTCTGCACTCTCCCAGGAGAAACAAAGGGGGCACCTTCGTGGCCTCTGGGAGGTCTGAGTTGTCCAGGTGGTGAGCCATCAGGCTCCACCTGGTCAGGGTTAGAGTCTAGGTCAAAGAGGTGTTCCCCTCCTGCCCTATCTTCATTCCCTGGCCCACCCACTCTGTCCTGCTCATCTGACCCAGAGGCTTTCCTCAGGTCATCCAACAGTAACACCTCCACAAGGCGTTGAGTGTTGGCACTTCTCCCTGTCTTCAGCTTTCTAGATGCACACAGTGCTTTCAGTTCTTGGAACGAACTTCACTGTATCTATTAGGCAGAGAGCCACTGGCATCTCCTTTAGTAGACATACTAGGGGCACATGCATCAATGTAGGCAATTGCGATTCCATAATTGCGATTATTAAGGAATCGCAATTATGGAATCGCAATTGCCTATGCATGTAGGTTTCGCTAAAATATTAGCGATTCCTACATATTCCTTAATTGCGAATTGCAAATTGCGATTCGCAATTAAGGAATAGCTTCCCATTCATTCCTATGGGCCTGGAGGCCCATAGGAATGAATGGGAATTGCATGCGCAATTTGCGAGTACCAAATAGGTACTCGCAAATTGCGCATGCAATTTCAAGGGTACAAGGGGGCCAAAAGGCCACCCTGATGCACCCCCTGAAATTGGCATGTGATCACATGTTGCGCACACACATGCCCCAAGGGCATGTGTGTGTGCAACATGGCACTTTGAAAAATGCACTTTTGTGCATTTTTCAAAGCTTTTGCAAATTACCATCAACTTTAAATTGATGGTAATTTGCGATCCCAAATTGCAAAATCGCAATTTTGAAGTGCATCATGCATTGCATGTAGGGAATCGCAATTTGCGATTCCCGAAATGCATTCGCAATTTAGGTAATCGCAAAATTTGCGATTACCTAAATTGCGAAATTGCATTTGGGTTGATGCATCCCAAATGCAAAAATACTGGTCGCAAAGGGGCAGATTCTGCGAATCTGCCCCTTTGCGACCGGTATTTACAATGATGCATGTGCCCCTAAGTGAGGTGTGGTGTTGCACCTACCTAACCTAGTGGGAACTAAACTCTCTGAGGTTGGAGAAAGGGTGTGCTAGACCCTTGACTTACCCAACCCTAAGTTCAGTAGAAGTTACTATTCTAAGCTTGTATTTATATGTGCCTAGTACTAGTGGTTTTTCAGTTAATCAATACAAAGATTTATCTGGTAAAACAATGCAGGTTTGAATCCCAACCGCTGCACCCCAATGTGAGAAGCTGGCCTGGTATATGATGTCCACTTACATTAGTGGACATCATATACCAGGCCAGCTTCTCACACAGGGCGAGTGAAATAGCCATGTGGTTATCCTCCAAAAAGGACACAGTACGCAAACTGAACACAAAACCAAAATATGGAGAACAGGAAGGAATATGCAGACTGTAATTATAATTGAGAGCTATAAAACACTACTATTGCTGAAGAGCTTCTTGGCGCTTTATCCTTCTTAATAAAAATGAAATAACAGCCAAGGAAGATGGTAAGCTCACAGACAAGACAGAGACAGCAGAGAGCCTGTAGGCCCCTGATCACCATTTGACGCTGTATTGGTTATTTAAATTTATGATAAAGCTATGCATATTTTTGCATTTTTGAGTGTTTGTTATTAAGTTTTGGGTACTAGAGAAAAATATTCCCGTTGGGACCATTTGTGTTTTGTACCACCATTTGACGCTATGCACAGAATGTTGAGAGAAATGTCGGACTGATGCTAACGGTTGGTTATGAAACAAGCAGTGAATGACTAGAAAAATATTAGAACACGCAAGTTTGAGAAATGGCAGAGATGTCATTGCAGCCCGCATCAGAGACACACAGTACAGTCCTTCATTGTGGCCGGGTGTTTGAAGAGCCCAAAAAGCAGTGAGTAAACTGAAAGATAAAAAAGTTATATGAGACACTGAACAGCACTGAACAATGCTGCGGCAATTTTCAAGGACAAAACCTAGGCACACATATTGCAGCAGGCTTTGTCAAGTTTAAATGTATGTTACGTATGGGCTCAGTTAGTATGAAACACTCCATACACATGTGGACACTTGGGGCATATTTACAATAAGCTGGCGGAGCGCAGTGTAGCTCCAAAATTGCAAACGCTGCACTTCATCAGTTTAAAAACGCAGGGATGCGCTGCATTCACAAGAATGAGGCGCACCCCTGTGTTTCACCTAGCGCTGGCACTAAATCTAGCTGCCTATCGTAAACACAGGCCCCCTTGCTCTGCGTTGCAGGGAATGATTGTTCATGTGGAGGAAGGTGTCCCTTCCTGCACATAAACAATCCATAATGACGATTTGTAACTTCTATGTGTGCTGCTTTGTACAGCACACATAGAAGTTGCACACATAGAAGTTGCACCTCGTCATTATTTAATGATTGTTTATGTGCAGGAGGGGAAACCTTCCTGCACATGAGCAATCACTGGTGTTGATTTGCTGTTTCTATGTGTGCTGCAGAATGCAGCACAGGTAGAAACAGCAAAAACAAGGCGAAATTAATAATTTCTCCTTGTTGCGCCAGGTTTTTGGTTTTTTAAACACATTTTTATTAAAGATAGTCATCAAACCATATACCATAAGATATTAGTCAATGCAGTCATATTGTAACATTACATATTGCATAATAAGCAATATTATTAGCGTATCCTCGAGTGGTACTTTAAATTGGTAACCATACAATAGCCTGTTTATAACACACAATAATAATCATATCGTCTCACTACTCTTTGAGTGCTGTTCGGTATGGTCTCTATTTGTCCAATTATGTAACGGTATATCTTGATCAGATGAACAATTTTTCGAAATCACATTTCTACTAGTTACATGTTGTGAAATAAAAAAGTTAACTTAAACCTAATTACATACCCACCCACCTCCCATACCCGTAGACTCAGCAAAAATTCAACCGGTTAATCAGTCCAACCCAGTGCATCAAAGACACAAAAGTTTAACATTGTATACCTTGACAACACCCTTCATTATATTATAAGGTTGTGTTGTAGCTCAAATTATTCATCTCAACTGCCCCAAAAAAAAAAAAAAACGCATTGGGGGAGGAAGAGGGGACACATCAAAAATCTGTCAATACGCTTGTATGTCTATAGCAATAAACTCTTCCAATAACACGTTCCATTCCATAGAGATGGGTTTCTTGCGCAGCCCCCGTTCTTCCCTTTTAAGTTCTGCACTCTCCGCCCTTCCCCACCTCACCACCTCAGCGTGCCAATCCTGCAGTGATGGCGGCCTTGCAGTTTTCCAATTCATAGTAATATTACGTTTCGCTAATAGGAATGCAAGGTTATTAAATTTGGTGACTGGGCTACCTTTCTTCCCTTTCGGACCTAGCCCCAGCAAGCAGTATTCCATCAGGTCATTATTTCGTACCGGAGCTATATCTTTTAGTATCTCACAAACTGTTGCCCAGTAGCGTCGTAATCGTGGGCAGCTCCACACCACATGTAGGAGACCCGCTTCCGGTGATTGACAGCGTGGGCACACATCCGATGCGTCCGGGAACATGACACTCAGTTTACGTGGGGTCAGATAGGCCCTATGTAGTAACATGAGTTGTATAAACTTAAATTTAGGGTTCCTCGATACCTTTCTAGGGTACTCTAGAATAGTGCTCCATTCTCTGTCACTGAGTGCTCGGCCCACATCAATATCCCATTTGTTACGAAGGGGTTGGAGTGGTATCGCTGCTATTGTGCGGATCCCTTTGTATAGCCATTTCGTCAAATGTCGCCCATTTCCCATCAAATATTGCATAGTAAATAGTGCGTGCGTTGCCGGTTCTATCCCCCCTGGGGCCCAAGTGGTACGGATGTAGCAAGAAATACTGGCGTGTAGAAGAAACAGCGTGTTTGGCACTCCGTGCTCTTGAACAAATACATCGTGAGGCATTAGGGTACCATCCTTGAAGAATGCGCCCACCGTGTGCACTCCTGTATCCTCCCATGCCAACATTCTCCTATTTGTAACCCTGCCTAATTGTGTGGGGATCCCCAGAAGAAGGGATAGTGGGGGCGATGGAGTCATTGTTTTGGTGTACCTCATAGCATTCCTCCAATACAATAACGCAACTCTCAGCAAATGGGGCGCCGTTGGGGGAATTTTGCTGTTGTGCAACAGGAGCGTGTGTACGTCACCTCTCTGCCAAGCTAATTGGGACATGCCTATCTCCTGTAGGTTCCGCCCCGCCAACCAATATGCCAGCCACTGTAACTGACTCGCGTAGCAGTAAGCTTTCAGGCCAGGGACCCCCAATCCACCCTGTTTAGCGTCTAATTGTAGTTTCGCGACCCCTATACGTCTCCGACCTTTGCCCCATATTAATTCAATCAGTAGGGAGGACAGTAATTTAAATATCTGTGCCGGGACCATAACGGGTAAATTAGTGAAATAATACAGCAATCTAGGTAGCATCACCATTTTGGCGATTGCCACCTTGCCTGCCACCGATACAGGCAAGGAGGTCCAGAACTTTATTTGGGACCTGAGGGTAGTTATAGTGCGATGTAAGTTGCCATCTAGGAGATCCGCTGCGTCCCTATATATATTTATTCCTAGATATTTGAAAGTAATAGGTGCTATATGGAATGACCAGTCCCCAAAGCCTAGTGTCCCAGTGCGTGTCGCGTCAGTAAAGAAATAAACATAAGACTTGTTCTCATTGATCGAGAGCCCGGAAAGTTTCTGGAACGTAGCAAATGTAGAAGGTATGGGTTCATATTCCTCATCTAGGTTCCTGAAATACAATATTAAGTCGTCTGCATATGCGGAGACAATATGCGTGCTGGGTCCCAGTACAATCCCCATATGTCCTGCTACAGAGCATATTTTATGCAAGAGAGGTTCTAAAGCTAAAATGAACAGTAGAGGTGAGAGTGGGCAGCCCTGTCTGGTACCCCTTGCAACCCTATATTGCTGTGAAATATGTATTCCCGTGCGTGCCCGTGCCATGGGGTTTAAATATAACAATCTCACCCATTTTATGTAGTCCTCCGGTATGTAAAATTTGGAAAGGGCATGGAACATATACTTCCAATGTAGGGAATCAAAGGCCTGACGCAAATCCAGCGAAATGCATCCCGCAGCGTCGGTCGTTGGTAGTGTGTGTGTCATTATTTGATGTAATCGCCTAATATTAAGGGCTGTACTCCTGCCCGGGACAAAACCGCATTGGTCAATGTGCATCAGCCCTGGTATGAGCTGACAGAGTCTAATAGCCAACAATTTACTCAATATCTTATAGTCCGCATTTAATAATGAAAGAGGCCTATATCCAGCGATATCTGCACTATCTCGGCCCGGCTTTAGCAACGAGACCACGGTTGCCTGAAGAGTGGTAAGGGGAAGGGTGGCAGTTTCTAAAGATGTCTGATATAACCGCTGCAGGTGGGGTACCAACAAGTCAGCAAACGTTGCATAGAATTCAATGGACAGACCATCTCCCGACGGTGCCTTATTACGGGGCAAACTATTGATCGCCCGTTTAATTTCCATACCAGTCACTGGGTGTCCCAATGCCTCTTTATGGTTTTGCAACAATTGTGGGAGTTGTAGGCCGTCAAAGAATGCATCGAGTTCTGTGTCAGTAGTGGCAGCTGGTTGTATGTACAAATTCTCATAATAGTCTTTAAAGGCCTTATTTATGTCAAGTTGTGTGCACGCCACATCGCCCTCCATAGTCCGGATTTCTAAAATAGGAGATACCGGCGAGGCATCCTTGATAATTTTAGCAAGGAGTGGGCCCACCCTGTCCGCCGTGGCATGTTGTTTCTGTGTGTAAAGTCGGTAATCTAGAAGGCGCAGGTCTTCCAAGAGTTCTGCGTGTTTAATATGTGCTTCTTGTAGTTGCGTTTGGTGTGTATCATCCAGCGTAGCTACTTGTTCCAGTCGACCCAGACTATTTTCTATTTCAGTAAGCTGGGCAATAAGGGTATGTCTCGCCCCTGCTTTCGTACTGATTGCCACACCCCGCATTACAGTCTTAAAGGCATCCCACTCTATCTGGCGCGTGGATGCTGTATTCGCATTTTCAGCGAAGTAATTTTCTATGCCTGTGGACAGTGCCGCCCGAAAGACCGGGTCTTCTAGTAGCTGAGGTTGCAATTTCCAGGTCGGTACTAGGGTAGGTATTTTGCCCCATTGAAGTGTAAGTTCTACCGGATTATGATCAGATGTTTTACCCAAATGTGTAGAGTCACTGATTGTGCCCAGCAGAGATAAGGAACAAAATATTCTGTCTATTCGAGTATGTAGCTTGTGTGGCGGGGAGTAAAAGGAGTATTCTCTATCCCTAAGGTGTGTCACACGCCATGCATCCATAATCCCCCATCCAACTGTCCACCTTCTTAGTGCATCCGCTAATTTCCTACAACCAGTGTTGTGTAATGGAGGGTGAGACCTATCTAGTTCGATATCAAGCACCGCATTAAAATCTCCACCTAATATCCAGGGGTAGTCCTCCCAACCTATCAATACTGTACTTAGAACCTCTAGGAATTTGTCCTGGTCAGTGTTTGGAGTATATATGCTTCCCATTACTATGTGTTCTCCATCAAGTAACCCGTGTATGAGGACATATCTACCATTCGTATCTATCTTTTGTTCCAGCAACTTTAAAGGAGTACCATTCCTGAGCCATATCGCGGCTCCACAAGCAAAGGCCGAAAATGACGTAAAGAACAATTGTCCTTGCCATTTCTTGTGCAGCTTAACTGCTTCATCATGGCTGAGATGGGTTTCTTGGAGGAACGCAATATTTACTTTCCGTCTACTTAACTGGGCTAACAGTCTATGCCTTTTGTGGACGGATACAAGCCCTCTTACATTCCAAGAGCTGTACTTATAGCTACTAGGATGTGCCATCAGGTCCAATGTAAGGTGATCTACTGGGAGCAAAGCAATTATTGGGTCGGATCGTCATCACAGGAACTGAAGCTGAGTCTACAAAAACAACAAAACACCCCAATACTAGGTTCCCCCCGAGAACAGCAGAGGACCAAACCATAACAGAAAGTTCAACCGGAACTCTACATGAACAATGCCACAGTGCAGTCGCCAAGGGGGGGAGGCAACCACCGTGGTTGTAACGGTCATTATCCCGTATTTAGTTACCTTATCCTCATCGCTCCAGCACAAACCCCATCACCCACAAAAATAGAGATATAAAGAACGGGGTATCAACCGGCATTACAGACATTACAGACATTACAACATTCTAGGCAACACGTTATACAATACCAATTTCCGGAGAGCCCGTCTCACCATTTCAGTAATTGTCCGCAGTCTGTGGAGTAACCAACGGGAACAACGTTAGACTGGATTCAGAGTCTGAGCGAGCTGTGGCCTCATCCGAGGAGCGGATAGACACAGCACGGGACTGGGCATCATGTTCCGCCAGCGCTGCTGCCGTCAGGAGAGCGTCCTTCTGGCTATCTGAGATCTGCTCCATGGATGGACTCGCACCAGGCCCTTCGCCACGGCGTCCATTGTCTTCCATGTTAACTGTGTCCTCACGCTGTGGTATAGATCGCGCAGAGCCACTCGGTGGAAACGAGGTCTGGGAAACAGAGGGGGTGAAAGTGATTTCCAGCCAGTCTGCTACTTCTTCCGGGTTATCAAAAAATATAGTTTTCTGGCCAGTGATGACCTTCAACCGGGCTGGAAAGAGTAAGGCGTACTTCAGATTGTGTGCTCTCAGTTTCTTTTTGACATCCTGGAAAGTAGCTCTAGCTTTCTGCACCGCCAGTGTAAAATCCGGGTATAAGGAGATCGTTTTATTTTCAAAACGGATAGGGGCATTCTCTCTTGCAGCACGTAGTATTGTGTCCCGGTCTTTGTAATTTAGAATGCGTGCTATCAATGGTCTGGGAGGTGCTCCCAGGGGGGAGGTCTGGGTGGCACCCTATGTTCTCTCTCCACGCTGTAGAGATCTGTCAGTCCCTCCTTCGCCACATGTTCCCTCAGCCAGGTCTCCACAAATTGGGTGGGATTACGCCCCTCACTCCTTTCCGGTATCCCCAGTATTCGAACGTTGTTTCTGCGGGATCTCCCCTCAGCATCATCCACCCTGTCTTGGAGTCCAGTAGCTGGCGCTGTAACTGCTCCATTTGGGAAGTATGCACATTTTGTTGAGGTATCAAGTCATCCAAAGCAAGCTTGTTGGATTTCACCCTTTCCGCCAGCTGCTTGTGGTCCGCTTGTAAAAGATTGAGGCTAGCGGTGAGTGTCCCCAATTGCGTTTCGAGTGCCGTACGTGAGTCTCTGATCTCTTTTGGTATTAAGTCCAGTTTATCTGTGGTTTGTTCCGCTCCCGTTGGGGGTATCACATCAGTGTCCGTGCCCTGCGACTGGACCCCGCTCATCGCAGCATTTGTAGCATCAGCGGCATGAGGGTCAGGTTGTTTGGCTCTGGTGCATCCCATTATACAGAGGGACTACAGTCTCACACATCGGTTCTCGTCGGGGCCACTGTCGGGGTGGATCCACTATCGGCGCACTCACGGGAGCTTGGAGTCCGACCCCCAGATCGACACTGCACAGTAAACCTATGCCGTCTTGAGGAGAGGGGAATGGGGGGGGTCACCACCCCCGTTACATCCGGTGATATTGTCTCTTGGAGGCACTGGTCAATCCCCAACTGCACCCACACGAGGCGTGTCAATTTCCTGCAGTGGCACCCAACTTATTGAGACCGACCAGTTGCACAGCATGGATGTGGTGTCGTGTACAACTCCTTCGCCACACACTGAGGCGCTCAGGTTCCAGCATCAGCTGGCGACAGCCTCCATCTCCGCATCGGAATGAAACATCAGCAAGTAGTCATGACGCAATGGCGGCGTGGAGGCAATCATGGCTTCACAACATTCTCATATGGTCAGCTTCGTCGTCTCTCCACAGCAAGCCTCCCGGACACCGATAAAGCGCGATCAGCCGATTAGTTATCAGCGCCTCAGTTCCGTTTCAAGCCCAATAACGTGGTGCTGCGTTGTGGAGCAACTGGATGTGTCCCAAGCCGCTCTCGTTACCGGCTCCCGGTTATTACGGCACCAGGGCACCGTCGCTAATGCATAAACGCGCGTGGGTAGGACGCGATCTGCAAGGTGTGGCGCAGTTGGAGTCGGGCACACCGCACCTCTTCTGTGCCCAACAGAGGTCTTCAATATCACCAATAGTAGTCTGCGCTGACCTGTGTCCACTGGTCTCTGTATCACCCCCGCAGTGTCCCTGCAACCCTCAATGTCTCGCCTCCTTCAGTTTTGACTTCCTCCGAGCGCCATTTTGCCTCTTCGTCTCCTATCGGCTTTTCCTCACAACCCGCCGGGTTTCGGAGATCGCGCAGTCAGCCGGCATTAAATTCTTGTTGTGGGTATCTGGTAGTACTCACAGGCCGGGGGGGTCCTTCTCCGTCGTCCGATCACGCCAGTGCCCTCGGCAGCATTCAGCATCCCTCGCAGCCTTTCTCCTCCGGGCCGCCTCTCGCAGCGGCGACGGCCCGGTACCTTCGATTCGCGGTGTCCAGGCTCTCTGTGGGAGAGCTTTCGATTCCTCAGTCGTTCCGCCGCAGTATGTACTTGTTTTTGGCTCCAACGGCCCCCGTTCTTCCAGGATATTTTGACAAGTGTCGGGTTTTGGCACGGAGCTCTTTCAGCTCACGTCCGCCATGCTCGGCAGTTGGCCACGCCCCCTCTTGTTGCGCCAGGTTAAGAGCAGGTTTTCCCTGGTATTATTTTTGGCACTGCTCCATATTTACGCCACCCTTGTAAATAGTGGGCAGCGTCAAAAACAATGGGTGTTGTGACTGAACGCCCACCGCAACACCCATTTTCTGCCCCTTTCACGCTAAGTGCTGCTTGAAAAGGGGCCTTATTTACAAGGCGGCGTTAAGCAACTTAATGTGGCTTAACTCCACCTTGTAAATAAGGCAAAGGGCTTACTGCCACCAGAACGCCATAAAAAGTGACGTTTTGGTGGCGATAAGCCCTTGTAAATTTTCCCCTTAAGGGACTGATAGGTGGTACATGGGCTGGAAACGGTAGAGTGGGGAAGGGAGCAGCTGAACGACTTGGTGTACTGGGACGGATGGCCTGACCTGGATTCATACATATAGTTGAACAAACAGGTAAAGTAAAAGTTTGATTTTAATTGTTAAGTTGGTACTTGGTCTGTAGTGCGCGAAGTCTTCAAAGATAGAGCAGGAGGGATGGTCGGTGGTAGCTTCCTCTCCAGCCTGGGCACCCACTAATGACTACGCCACACACGGAACTTACTATAACACGTCTTTATTCTTCTGCATGTCACTGAGAACTCAACACTCTAAACCTGCATTTACTTCACTACGCTCTAACGATTGCGTCACAGTTCTACGGAGTCCATCAGGAGCCACAAGAGTTCCATCTTTGCTAACTCACACAACACTACATCTCCCCCTCTGCTAAATAAAAAATTAGTAATTTTTTTACAAATATTACAATTATAACTCTTCATTGAGTCTTCGTGGTGCTCTGATCACACTTCCTGACCGTGTCTTCGGAAACTGGGGTCAGGCAGTCGAAGTGCCCATGATCTGTGTTGACGATGTAGGAACAACAGCAGTTAGGGGGTCTCCAGTTGTCCTTTCAGACCCAGTTTCTACATTGACATCAGGGCCTGACGAGCGATGAGCCACATGTCGGAATTGTGAGGAATCTCGTGTAATAGACTTATCAGAGTATTGGGCAGTCACCATGTGTCCTTTGGTGGTCACAACATGAAATGACTCAGCATCAAAATGAGCTTTAGATTACCGTTTTCCAGATGGATAAGCACTCGATCTCCTCTAGTGAACGTAATGTCTTTTGCATGTTGGTGCGTATCTGCATAGGCCTTCTTTTTTCTTTTACGATCCAAGTCTCTTATATGGGTTTCTTCCTCAGTACTTGATCTTCTGGTGGTCCATTGAAGTAAATTGGTCATCATGGCTCTCTCGAAGATCAAGGTTGCAGGGCTTTCACCTGTAGTCAAGTGAGGGGGTCGAATGGTAAGCTCGAAGAGTAGAATTCAAGACAGTTTTAAGGTCAAGCTTTTCCAGTACAGTACACTGAACAGCTTTTTTAAGAGTACTCATGAAACGTTTGACAAGGCCATTGGCCTGGGGGCCAAAGAGGTTTGCTCTTCTGATGCTTCACATTAAGATGACTGAGAAAGTCTCTGAATTCTCGACTGTTGAAAGGTGGGTCGTTGTCAGATTTTAAGATCGCAGGAACATCGCATGTCGCGTTCATGCCGTCTAATCTCTTAATGAATCTTTCTTGAGTGATAGATGAGAGATATTCTATTAATGGAAAACGGGAGTATTCATCAACAATCACCATCAGATGATGTCCATTGTCAAGAGGACCGAAGAAGTCAACAGCAATTCTTCCCCATGCATGCTTTGGCAACTCTGACATGTTTAAGGCGTGTTAAGTGGTTTTCAATAAAAGGCAGTTGCATAGATGACAGGCCTTCAATTCTCTTTCAAATCTCTCATCAAGATGGGGAAACCAGTCTCAGTTTTGGAGAGGTCGTTTTGTGGCAACGATTCCACGATGTCCTTCATCGGCCACTTCAATTATCTGTTGTCACAGGCTCACCAGAATAACAATTCTTGAACCTCTTAGGATGTCGCCTTCGTGAGTAACAGACAGTTTGTCTTTGACTTTTTTAAACTTTTGTTATTGACTGTCATGGGTAAGAGAATGAGTGTGCTGGTTCCAAGACTGATGCTCAATATTGTCTTTCAATTTTAACATGTCAATATCTTGGCTCATGGCAGTGACAATTTGTTCCAACAAAATAGCAGCTGGTATGCTGGATTTCAAAATGAAATTTATGTAGACTTTAGCTGTCTGAGAAGGGGTACCATGGCACTGTAGAGGAACTTGTGAGAATTAGTCGGCAGGGTTTTGATCTTTCCCTGGATGGTGTACAGTTGTGTAGTTTTATTCTTGTACTCGTAGACCTCAACATTCAATGCGAGGTGGCTTGATGATCCATCACAAGCGTGAAAGGCTTTCCATAAAAGAATACATGGAAACGTTCATAAGCCCACACCACTGATAACTTTCCTTCTCAGATTGTGAATAAGCTCATTCAGTTTGGGACAGACTTCTACTTGCATATGCCACAATGTGCCTTTGAGCATTTGGGTGTCTGCTGTGTTGTGCAAGAATTGCACCTCACCCGACTGGGCTAGCATCAACCAACAACCTCTGTATGAAGCTTTGGATCAAAGTATGCCATTTCAGTAGCATTCTCAATAACTTGTTTCATCTTCTTGGAGCTTTGCTCACATTTATGTGACCAATGAAATGAAACAGTCTTTTTCGTCAAGTCTCTCAACGGAGCATTTACAGTGGCAAAGTCTTGTATATATCTAGAGCAGTAGCTGGCCATGCCAAGGAATGAACGTAACATGGAAACATCTTGTGGGGGACTGGCAGTTGACAACGCTTGTACTTTAGCTGGATCGGGTGTCATGCCCCCATCAGCTTTGTCTTATGGAACTCACATTTGTCAGCATTCAAAGTCAAACCTGCCTCTGCAAGTAAACAACACACTTGTGTGAGAGCTTTATCATGCTCCTTCTGTGTAGCACGAACACCAATATGTCGGCACTATAATTAAACACATTCATGATAGGCTGTATGATACGTCGAATGGCATTTGGAAACATTTTGGCAGCTGATGACACACCGAAACATAGTCTTTTATATCGGAACTGACCAATATGTGTAGAAAAGGCTGTAATGTACCTGCAATTCTCCTCAATTTCCAACTGATGATATCCTATATTCAAATCAAAGCGAGCGAGAGAAGACGTTCACACCATTGAATTGGGTTTTCATGTCAGCGATGTGCTGACCTGGATGTCATTCTTGTTCAATTGCCTTGTTTGCTTGACACATGTCAACGCAGATGAGTACAGCTCCTTCACTATCCTTTTTGGGCACTACCAATATGGGAGAAACCCAGGGTGTTGGACCAGTGGAATGTTCAATGATATCATGTTTGAGCAATGATTCAAGTTTTTTTTCAACAGCTTCCTGTAATTGAAATGAAGTTTGTCTGTGTCTTTGAGCAATAGGACAGACAACATCATTAATGTGTAATTGCACTTTCATAATCTTGAGTTTTCCTCACCCATGAAACAATGAAGGGAATTGACTTACTATTTTGTGATGAGCATTCATGTTATAGTTCACTAATATCAGTCCCATATCAGCAGCTGCGCTGAAACAGTTTCACCATGGTGCTAAGACAGTGTTTACATGCAGGCACATAATACAAGGTGGTAATTAGGCGTACTCCTACTGTGGAATCCCTACGCGGTGTGTGTCTAGAGCGTGTGTAGGTGTGGAGCCAAGAATCCCCCCACGGGATGATCCAACCCAATTACCTGGTGGGAAAGAATGTAGGACCCCCTTCTTGGTCACGGACTGAACACCCCCCACGGAGGTGTTAGACAGCTGCTTGGCGAAGCTTCAGCATGCAGGACCTTTCGATGTCAGCGGAAGTGTCTCCTCTGCTAACTCCCGGAAATGCTTCTTTATTTATTATTTGTAGATCGTACATAAAGGCCTTGTACTCAGTGTTCGAGGCATCATGATAATGTTGCCCGAAGCCAGATGTATAAGCAAGGCAGTTTCAGAGAAACGAATCCAACATTGTCACGCATGTGAATATGTGCAAAAGGTCACAGCAATAATGTTATTGTGCAGAAAAGAGTACAATGTAAGAAAATGTGCCACGTTGCTACATGGGCCTAACTCGGGCACATCGAGCATTGCTTCTGAAGCACTTGGGCGGCCATTTTGTCTTCGAGCCGCGACGTACTTATTTTTTCCTTCGCCTTGCAAACCGTTACAGAATGGTTCTTATTCCCACAGCCTTTGCAAACCTGTTCAGTGGCAGGAAATTTACCTTCATGTAGAAATGAAAATCCACACTTGAAGCACAACTTCTTCTTCCGTGGAGACTACACTTTGTGTCCCTCAGCCTTATCCTTTGCTTACGTTTTACGTTCATGACTGACTCACTCTGGGCACCTCTGGTCTCTATGTTAGCAGCTTGTCGATCGGTATGCTCTTCAGCTTTTGCAGCCATGAGCACTCGCTCCAGACTAAGGGGCAGATTTACAAGCCCCCTGCGCCACCAGTACGTCACTTTTTGTGACGTACTGGTGGCGTATTTTAGTGCTCCATATTTACAGGACAGGAAAAGCCACCCTGCGTGGCTTTTCCTGTCCTCTAAATATGGCCCCTTACACGCAGCACTTTGCGTTAAAGGGCGTTCCATGGTGTTTCTGTGGGTGTTCCCACGCAACACCCATGGAACAAGACACATTTCCAGATTTATGAGGAATCGTAAATCTGGAAATGCGTCTGAATGCTACGCCTCCCCAGGGGTGGCGTAGCAAGGCGCAACGAGGAGAAATGTTTTCATTTCTCCTCATTTTTTCCTCTTTCAATGCGTGCTGCATTCTACAAGGGTGCCTGCACGCTGGCGCAGGGGAGAGCACAGGAATGCGACATATTATTGTAAATATGTCGCATTCCTGTGCTTTGGAAGTGCTGCAGTGTGGTGCAGCCAAAGGGCTTGCGTTGCCACGCTGCGGCACTTCCTCGTAATTCTGCCCCTAAGAGTTTCTCTCAGCATTCGTCGTCTGAACGGATCTGACAGGCATCCGTCGATAATTTTGAAGCATATAGCGTCCTCATCATTAAATTTATTGAACTTACAGTGTTTGATGAGCATATCCAGTCTCTCAACAAATTTGTCTATGGTTTCACCATCTTCCTGTCATTCTTGACTGAAAATGCACCTTTCGTAATCCACATTCGTAATTGTATTGAAATTTAGATTAAAGGTTTATTTGATTTAATGGTATGTAATTCCATCAACTCGCGGCATTATCTTTATGGCTTCTTTTACGCCTTCACCAGCTAGATTCTTAATGTATTTGATAATCTTCTTGTTATCTGTTTCTTCTAGCACATCAATGAAATCATCAAATGTCTCTATCGAAGTTGTCCATCTGTCGCCAATAATCAGCTTTTTGGCGGTATTGAATGGTGGTGGTGGTTTCAGGAAGGCGACGGCATTGTAACTATTGGTGGAACTTACTGATGTGGAGAGTAATGTTCTTTCCAACGCTGCTTGGTGATCTTTTTTATGCAAACTATCTCAGTGATCTTCTTTATGCAAACCATCTCTGATGTCTTGCGATGTGCTGCCCTCTGGGTCATCTTTGATAATTACAGGAAACGTGCCCCTTTTCTTGGTCTCCATTGAAAAAGCTAACTTTCACGATTCCGATTGCTGCTCTCAGCTTTCTGAACTTCAGAAACCTCTGGAGTTGTTCTGAGCCCCACTCTGCAGCTTTGGTGGTGCACTGCTTCATTTATGGACTGCTCCGCAAACACAACCCCGGGTGCTTCCTCTGGGGCCACTCCACCCAGCTCTGTGTTATGATGACTCTCTTTACTCAGTTCTGGTAAGCAGATGACCCTTTCTTGTATTTGAATTACTTTGCTTGTAAGCAACTCTTTGTACTACCTAACACCTGGTTGACCTCTTCCTAGCAGGGCTTCTGTTTGCAGCATTATATTGCTATTTGCTGCTCTTTCAAAACCTGGTAGTATACGCCTTTACCGTTCACTCTGGGGGGGCGTAGCTTGCCAAGCCTGAAGATGGCCGCTCTCTGAGTGAGCTCCTTCGGCCGCGTAACAAAATCCTTCATCATCCTGTGTCAAACAGCTGCTAAAAACGTGCCACTCACCTCCATTGTATATTCAAGAGTCACTGGTGCTGGGGGAGCACCTTGAACCCAAGAAGTGAGGCTGTGAGAGCCGATGGCACTGCCCGCCCCCGTGACAACGAGGCAAGGACTGGCGGCTGAGGCCAGAAAGAGCGGGCCTTCCACCGAGTGCTGGCGGCAACCGAAGGAAAAGATGGAGCCTTTTTGCCTCGAGGACCCCCGGATGCTGCCCGGGGGGTGTGCGACCCATAAACTGCCGGCCCCACGGTGACCTGCCCTTGTGGGACTGCAGAGGACGCTGCGACGTGACTGCGAGTGGGCCCGCGCCTAGTGGGAGGGACCGGGCTTTCGTAGATACACCAGACTGAGGCTGCGCTGGGTGCCAGGCGGGAGCCCGACACCACCCCAACCATCCCAGGACACAAAACATTGTTGGGGCTGCGGAGACTAGCGTGGGTGAGTGGAGCACGGCTGCAACAGTGAGAGAGGCCCGGAGTCCTGGATACGCTCTGACCACCGGAGCGGCAATGTCGGCCTGAGCCCCCGGCGCCCTTGACTGCAGAGGCAGCCTGAGGGAACGATCCTGGCGCGCTGACTCAGCGCGGACCGGCGCAGAGGAGATCGGCCCTGGCGGGGCCCTGGCGGAGATGCTACATAACACCAGCAAGCGCACATCAACACAGCATTGCCCAGTGGTGAGTCGACGGAATTAGCAGAGCTGCGGCCTAGTTGCAACCTACCTGTCCTGTGGCGCGACAGAGATCCTCCCGCTGCAGCCCTCATACCAGAGTTGGGCGGGACGAAGGAGGGTAGCGGAATTTACACGCTGGAAAGCGGAGAGGCCATGGAGTCAGATGGACATTAATGGACACGCACTAACCTCCCTACTAATATAAGTGTAAGCCCTGGTGTCATAGCGCTACAACGCGTGGCGCAGGCATAAAGACGAGAAATAACTGCAAATTGATCGACTGGGCCCGGAATTTGTGTTTGGACTGGGACTGCACGACCTCGCAGAGGCCGCCGTGACGCAGTTGGAGAAAAGAATTGGACGTGTGACCGTGCGCCTCTCCGCTCCTGCACCACTAACAAGCTCATCCCTGTGGACAGCCACTTAGTCACCTGATTGACTGTTGCTCCATAAACCAGGGGAGGGAAAAACAGATAAAATGCAGTCCAAACTGCAATTTGATTAACGTAAAACAGTGGGAACGCGCTCCGATGATCAGGAGGCCGCAAGTAATGCCACATCTTCCCAAGATACGGAGATGGGCAGCAATTTAAAACAGATCTTAACGGCCATGCAAACCACCCTAACCAACATAGATGGCAAACTAGACGCATTAACATATCTGGTTGACCGCATGTCGGAGCGCCTAGACAAGCATGCAGAACGCATAGATATGGTGGAGCGTAGAGTGTCCGACACAGAAGATACCCAACACTTGGCCAACACAAAACAGGAGAAATTGGGGAAAGTCCTGACCGTTCTCCAAGCCAAGGCAGAGTATCTGGAGGCACGCTCCCGCCGGAATAATCTTAGGATAATGGGGATCGCGCCAGTACCGGCAACATGGAAAAATATGTTGAAAAGCTCCTTGCAGAACTACTGGGTAGAGAGACCTTTTTGGAATTGTTCATAGTGGAGCCAGCGCATAGGTCCCTGGCGCCTCCCCCGCCTCCGGGGACTAGACCACGGCCCATCATAGCAAGGTTGCTTAACTACAGAGACCGGGATGCTGCATTACGCCATGCCAGGGAACTGCAGACTTTCAGGCACGAAGGCGCAGAGATCTCCATATATCCAGATTTCACGGCCCAGGTCCAGGAGGCAAGAAAGAAATATATGACAGTGAAAAAGAAACTCCAAGATCTAAAAATACCATACGCAATGCTATATCCAGTCCGCCTTAAGATCACTGTGGAAGGCAAGACAAAAATCTTTAATGACCCTAAAGCACTGCAACAATATCTGCAACAGCGAGCACAGCCGGGCACATGGAGGAAGTTGCCAAGAGGCGGAGCCGACGATCAAGAACAAACTTCAGGACTGGATGACAGTGAGTAATGGCTCTATCTGAGATCCTGGCAACACACTGACTCATGGTGATATCAGATAAGTGGATCTATAGCCACCAATAAGTGATACCGCAATATCTAGATATATGAGCAATGCTGTTAAGCTAAATTTAGTGCATCAGTTGCTACCAAGAGCTTAGGGATAAATCACGACTGTTATAGTGACAACAAAGCTCTATAGTTATGAATGTTATTATGTTGACACAAGTTCATATTAGAAATGCGCGGCCCCCCGGAAATCCCACCACCGGGATTGCCGGCTGGCTGCTCCTGCTCACATGTGTACACCACACCAAATGTACCTAGTAGACTGGGAAATGTTTGGGGGGGAGGGGAGGGGGGAACTGGATCTTGGGGATTGTCTCTGCTGCAATTGGGGCAACGGAGTGGGTGGGGGGAGGCAGTGGGGAAAGGGGGAAAATAATGGTCAATGGCACGAATGCAGACATCACAATCACTGGTATAATTGGGTCACCTCAACTAGAAAATGCATGCAGCGTGACCATAGCAAACGGCTGGCATCATGGCACATATAGCTAGACCTTTAATACTGCTGACATGGAACGTGCGAGGCCTAAACAATCCGCAGAAGACAAGAAGGGTACTAGCCTACCTCAACCGACATGGGGTGAAGGTAGCCTGTCTCCAAGAAACTCATGGAGTGTAGTGTAGTGTAGTTCCTATTTCCCTAATAGGCTCTGCACATTGGAATAATATAACCTATAGGTTTGACATAGGACGAAGGTCGGTATGTCCCTATCGATTATATTAAACTTAATTACCTGTGCCAGCTAGCTCAGAGGCCACTAGAAACTCCTTGAGAACAAGAAGGGAGTAGTTTCTGGCAACCGAAAAAACATGACAACTTTGTTTCCCTTTAGAAGCGGAACATGTCTCAGAATCGTGGAAACAATAGATAATGGTTTCACTCATTCAATTGTGCATGCTTAGTTTCTACAGAGTTACACAGAAAGGAAAGACGGGCGTTTCAATAAAAAGGGTTTTATTGAACAGTCTTCTTTCTCGTGTAAGAGATATGTGCTGTTATGATCACAAGACAGTATGCAAGATAAATAATGTACAGCGTAAGCAGTAGAAATGAATAATACTGCGCTAGCATTATCTTTTAGCATATATTCACGTACATAAATAACATGAGCTAAAAATGCGAGTACTCATACGATGCGTCCCTAAACTAGTTCTACCCCAATGTACCTAACCTGGTCTAGGTGTAGGGAAAGGTAGAAGTAGGCGGAGTATTCTCTCGTCTGGTATACTAAGAGTATGTTAAGTCTAGTATGCCAAGTATGATATGCCAAGAGTCCCTCTAGGTTCTAGTCAGCTCCATAGCTTGAGAATGAGAGAGGTGGGAATCTCCTGCCGGATCTGGAACTCTAACACCCCGCGAAGGGAATCAGAACACTGGAAGCTGGATTCGTCTGCGTGCAGGAATGACAGCATCTTCTCAGTGCGTCAGGCCGGGATACGGGCTCCTCTGAAGTCGAGGTCTCCTCTAACTTGCTTGGGCAAGGGAAGGTATATTTATACCTGGTAGGTGTCGTGGAATGTTAGCATTGACGTGAAGTCGGACAGAGGAAGACGTCAGGAATGAACCCTTAAGGTATAACGGTTCATACATAATAGATGAGTTCTTGGAGAGATCAATAGTCCTGTGCTAGGGGAACTCCCGAAGCTTGAGGGTCTGGTTTCTAAGAACTCGTTGTGACGTTAGGGTGGACGGATGTCGGTGACCATGCCTGTATTTGGAGTGCACGGTTAATGCCTAAATAAGGACAGGGATTCTATGCCTATATAAGGGCAAGGCGAATTGTACCTATATAAGGACATGATTCAGGAAAACCTATATATGGACCCCTAAAGCGGAATACAACACCCACTCCATCTTCGAGTGAACGATAATACTAAATGCTAAACATTTTAAATGCTAAACATAAAATTGAGTACCACATGTTGCTAAAAACATTTCTAAAAAGCATTTTAAAAGAAGCTCAAAAGTGTTGAAATGCAATAGGTACTGTACATTTAAAGCATTGATTTCATTCTAAGCATGTAACGGAAGTAAAATGCAACGAGAATGAAACAGTAATATATACATATGACGAAATGGTCGATAAGTTTTTAAAATTAAAGCCATCGCATATCATGGAAGTAAATGAAATGTTAGAGAAATAGGGTGACAATGTGTCCCTGGAAGTATTCAAAGAAGTCCGTTTTATAAGACTAGTTCTACTGTGGGCAGATTGTTCATTTTGCCATGTCATTTCAAAAATTTTAAAAGAAAAAAGTTCAATTCCGGGAAAAGGTCCAAGTTTGAAAAATATGAAGGCCAAATGTCATTGTTGCCCTGGTACACTGTGAGCCGAATCAAAGTCAGTGTATGGGTCTGGCGTAAACATTAGATCATCTATGTCCGTAGCCAAAATATCATCCACCGAAGTCGGTGACATTTGGAACACCTTGTTCAGAAGGTTAAGCGCACAGAGATGAGAAACATCGCCCTCAGCAGAAGATGCAATGTTCACGTCCGTTGTTACCTGTGTGCCCGTTGATCCATCTCGTACCTCAGCAGCAGCCGGAAGCGTCTGTGAGATCTCAATGAATGCCGCCATCAGGATTGGAAGCCTCTGGGGACAACACACAGCATGGGCCGTTATCGGGTCCAGCAGAGTATCGATATCCGTTGGCATGACTGATGGGAGTGTTAGACAGATGTCTAGCACGCATTCTTCACCGCAAAACAGGCAGCGTAGAACAGGTAAGATGCAATCTTGCCAGATTGGTCTGAATGACAGGAACCACGTTGTATTAAGTTCCCGTAGACGAGGCTTGCCCAAAAGCTGTACTATTCGCTCACGGCATTTCCGTTCAAGGAGGGCTCTCTCTACATCGCTCAGAGTGATGTTGGCGAAGAGGCTTTCCATAGCGTAGTAGGAGGAATAGAAACAGAATTCCTGCAACAAGTGCTAGAATTAACGGCACACCACCAAACACCGAATGTGCGAAGTTTGGGATGATTCCGAGGACAGCCTGGAAAGGTGCTAATAGTCCGGAACAGATGGTCTTAAATACATGTACAATTCCGCTTGTATCTGACATATTAAAGATACGTCCTATCATTTCTACGAAATGTATAGGGCAGTTTGTACGAATTAAAGCTTGTATCTCAGCCGAAGTCCTTGCAACTTGTAGATCATAGGTTTCTTTGGCCGAGGTCAAAGGCACTGATTGTTGTATAAGCATGGCTTTCATTCTGCTTAAAGTATCAAATCGAATAAAAGAGACATTCAACGAAGGCCATAGAGGCGACTCCCTGACTGTGTCTATTGGGGCAAACAATACTTGCATACAGCAAGTGACCCTGGAGTTGACCGTTACTAGATATGGGATGCCTGGCAACATGCCACAGCAACTCTGATCATTCAACATGAGGTAACTCCCATTAGAAAGTTGGCCAAACGCTGGATTAATCACAGCAGCTGGTGTACCTTGCTGGTGGCAGGACAAATTTGGCTAAATCTTGTTCCAGTATGTCGATAGCAGAGGATACAATACTGTCCAATGAATAAATTCTGGAGGACAAAGTTGTTAACCCATTGTCGACCACAGAGAGAGTTTTCTCTAAGTTAATACGATCAAGTTCACGTATTCGTTCTGCGGCCTCCATCTGTGACACCTTCCATGCTTCATTATAAGCAGCATAGATGCCGGCATATATGAAACGTTTTTGACGCGGTTTTCTTGGTCCAAGCAAGAATTCCCTAAGGTCTGCGTCTTCTTTAAGTAAAGATAAGTGTTGTTTCACATCCTTAAGTGTAGATTTGTGCAGCCAATCGAGGCATAATTTTCCTACACTGTATGTTGTTACTACCCCCGGATGCTGTCGTTGGACGTATCGTGGGTCTGGCCTATGAATAGTGAACCCCTGTGTTTTATTCAGGAATCTCCCTTGACAGTTGTTTGTGTCTGTGGGCCAGATCAACGATTTTCTCCAATCAGGATTTGTTCTGATGAGTTGTAGTATGGTGTCAACTGTAACCGCTGCCTGTGTATTGTTATCACTTGCAGGTGTTGGTACAGAAGGTGCTTTCATGTCTTTAATCTTGGCTAAACCAAGGCAAGACGTTTGTTGGACAGTGTCATTCAAAAACATTATTTGTTGAGGGACGAAACAGGCTCTAAATAAAGCTTCTATCTCCTGCACTTGCCAATCTTTAGTACCCCAGACAGTTTTTTGTGTCTATTGTGTCTTTCCATAAGTCGAAACCCTGTTTAGACAGTTGGGCAATAAAAGCTACAGAGTAAATCTGTTTTGTATTTGTTAACATAATTTTCATTCCTGTTTTGTTTACATTTCTATAGTAAAATGTTTCTGGATCAGATGTATTGTATCCTGAAAAATATGGAAACTTTTTAGCAAATGTTTTCGAACTACCTGTTGGTGGTGTAGGACAATGCTCCCATTGGTTAAACATAAACACATTCCTAGGTGTTGCAGATTTATGCAAAAAATGATGACCATAGTGGTTATAGCAATACAACTGTTCATAGTCTGATGAACCCTCTAAATATTCATTATTAGAAAATGCAGCAGATTTTTCTAGGTCAAACTACGGATGTCGGTGACCATGCCTGTATTTGGAGTGCACGGTTAATGCCTAAATAGGGACAGGGATTCTATGCCTATATAAGGGCAAGGCGAATTGTGCCTATATAAGGACATGATTCAGGAAAACCTATATACGCACCCCTAAAGCGGAATACAACACCCACTCCATCTTCGAGTGAACAATAATACTAAATGCTAAACATTTTAAATGCTAAACATAAAATTGAGTACCAGATGTTGCTAAAAAAAATTCTAAAAAGCATTTTAAAAGAAGCTCAAAACTGTTGAAATGCAATAGGTACTGTACATATAAAGCATTGATTTCATTCTAAGCATGTAACGGAAGTAAAATGCAACGAGAATGAAACAGTAATATATACATATGACGAAATGGTCGATAAGTTCTTAAAATTAAAGCCATCGCATATCATGGAAGTAAATGAAATGTTAGACAAATAGGGTGACAATGTGTCCCTGGAAGTATTCAAAGAAGTCCGTTTTATAAGACTAGTTCTACTGTAAGCAGCTTGTTCATTTTGCCATGTCATTTCAAAAATTTAAAAAGAAAAAAGTTCAATTCTGGGAAAAGTTCCAAGTTTGAAAAATATGAAGGCCAAATTTCATTGTTGCCCTGGTACACTGTGAGCCGAATCAAAGTCAGTGTATGGGTCTGGCGTAAACATTAGATCATCTATGTCCGTAGCCAAAATATCATCCACCGAAGTCGGTGACATTTGGAACACCTCGTTCAGAAGGTTAAGCGCACAGAGATGAGAAACATCGCCCTCAGCAGAAGATGCAATGTTCACGTCCGTTGTTACCTGTGTGCCCGTTGATCCATCTCGTACCTCAGCAGCAGCCGGAAGCGTCTGTGAGATCTCAATGAATGCCGCCATCAGGTTTGGAAGCCTCTGGGGACAACACACAGCATGGGCCGTTATCGGGTCCAACAGAGTATCGATATCCGTTGGCATGACTGATGGGAATGTTAGACAGATGTCTAGTACGCATTCTTCACCGCAAAACAGGCAGCGTAGAACAGGTAAGATGCAATCTTGCCAGATTGGTCTGAATGACAGGAACCACGTTGTATTAAGTTCCCGTAACGAGGCATGCCCAAAAGCTGTACTATTCGCTCACGGCATTTCCGTTCAATGAGGGCTCTCTCCACATCGCTCGGAGTGATGTTGGCGAAGAGGCTTGCCATAGCGTAGTAGGAGGAATAGAAACAGAATTCCTGCAACAAGTGCTAGAATTAACGGCACACCACCAAACACCGAATGTGCGAAGTTTGGGATGATTCCGAGGACAGCCTGG
The DNA here is from genome assembly GCA_963921515.1 of Calotriton arnoldi. Taxonomy (NCBI): domain Eukaryota; kingdom Metazoa; phylum Chordata; class Amphibia; order Caudata; family Salamandridae; genus Calotriton; species Calotriton arnoldi. The sequence goes on along the minus strand of CAWUFW010012687.1, from coordinate 111,723 downwards.
AAAGGTGCTAATAGTCCGGAACAGATGGTCTTAAATACATGTACAATTCCGCTTGTATCTGACATATTAAAGATACGTCCTATCATTTCTACGAAATTTATAGGGCAGTTTGTACGAATTAAAGCTTGTATCTCACCCGAAGTCCTTGCAACTTGTAGATCATAGGTTTCTTTGGCCGAGGTCAAAGGCACTGATTGTTGTATAAGCATGGCTTTCATTCTGCTTAAAGTATCAAATCGAATAAAAGAGACATTCAACAAAGGCCATAGAGGCGACTCCCTGACTGTGTCTATTGGGGCAAACAATACTTGCATACAGCAAGTGACCCTGGAGTTGACCGTTACTAGATATGGGATGCCTGGCAACATGTCACAGCAACTCTCATCATTCAACATGAGGTAACTCCCATTAGAAAGTTGGCCAAACGCTGGATTAATCACAGCAGCTGGTGTACCTTGCTGGTGGCAGGACAAATTTGGCTAAATCTTGTTCCAGTATGTCGATAGCAGAGGATACAATACTGTCCAATGAATAAATTCTGGAGGACAAAGTTGTTAACCCATTGTCGACCACAGAGAGAGTTTTCTCTAAGTTAATACGATCAAGTTCACGTATTCGTTCTGCGGCCTCCATCTGTGACACCTTCCAAGCTTCATTATAAGCAGCATAGATGCCGGCATATATGAAACGTTTTTGACGCGGTTTTCTTGGTCCAAGCAAGAATTCCCTAAGGTCTGCGTCTTCTTTAAGTAAAGATAAGTGTTGTTTCACATCCTTAAGTGTAGATTTGTGCAGCCAATCGAGGCATAATTTTCCTACACTGTATGTTGTTACTACCCCCGGTTGCTGTCATTGGACGTATCGTGGGTCTGGCCGATGAATAGTAAACCCCTGTGTTTTATTCAGGAATCTCCCTTGACAGTTGTTTGTGTCTGTGGGCCAGATCAACCATTTTCTCCAATCAGGATTTGTTCTGTTGAGTTGTAGTATGGCGTCAACTGTAACCGCTGCCTGTGTATTGTTATCACTTGCAGGTGTTGGTACTTTCATGTCTTTAATCTTGGCTAAACCAAGGCAAGACGTTTGTTGGACAGTGTCATTCAAAAACATTATTTGTTGAGGGACGATACAGGCTCTAAATAAAGCTTCTATCCCCTGCACTTGCCAATCTTTAGTACCCCAGACAGTTTTTGTGTCTATTGTGTCTTTCCATAAGTCGAAACCCTGTCTAGACAGTTGGGCAATAAAAGCTACAGAGTAAATCTGTTTTGTATTTGTTAACATAATTTTCATTCCTGTTTTGTTTACATTTCTATAGTAAAATGTTTCTGGATCAGATGTATTGTATCCTGAAAAATATGGAAACTTTTTAGCAAATGTTTTCGAACTACCTGTTGGTGGTGTAGGACAATGCTCCCATTGGTTAAACATAAACACATTCCTAGGTGTTGCAGATTTATGCAAAAAATGATGACCATAGTGGTTATAGCAATACAACTGTTCATAGTCTGATGAACCCTCTAAATATTCATTATTAGAAAATGCAGCAGATTTTTCTAGGTCAAACTACGGATGTCGGTGACCATGCCTGTAGTTGGAGTGCACGGTTAATGCCTAAATAAGGACAGGGATTCTATGCCTATATAAGGGCAAGCCGAATTGTGCCTATATAAGGACATGATTCAGGAAAACCTATATACGGACCCCTAAAGCGGAATGCAACACCCACTCCATCTTCGAGTGAACGATAATACTAAATGCTAAACATTTTAAATGCTAAACATAAAATTGAGTACCACATGTTGCTAAAAACATTTCTAAAAAGCATTTTAAAAGAAGCTCAAAACTGTTGAAATGCAATAGGTACTGTACATTTAAAGCATTGATTTCATTCTAAGCATGTAATGGAAGTAAAATGCAACGAGAATGAAACAGTAATATATACATATGACGAAATGGTCGATAAGTTCTTAAAATTAAAGCCATCGCATATCATGGAAGTAAATGAAATGTTAGAGAAATAGGGTGACAATGTGTCCCTGGAAGAATTCAAAGAAGTCTGTTTTATAAGACTAGTTCAACTGTAAGCAGATTGCTCATTTTGCCATGTCATTTCAAAAATTTTAAAAGAAAAAAGTTCAATTCTGGGAAAAGTTCCAAGTTTGAAAAATATGAAGGCCAAATTTCATTGTTGCCCTGGTACACTGTGAGCCGAATCAAAGTCAGTGTATGGGTCTGGCGTAAACATTAGATCATCTATGTCCGTAGCTAAAATATCATCCACCGAAGTCGGTGACATTTGGAACACCTCGTTCAGAAGGTTAAGCGCACAGAGATGAGAAACATCGCCCTCAGCAGAAGATGCAATGTTCACGTCTGTTGTTACCTGTGTGCCCGTTGATCCATCTCGTACCTCAGCAGCAGCCGGAAGCGTCTGTGAGATCTCAATGAATGCCGCCATCAGGATTGGAAGCCTCTGGGGACAACACACAGCATGGGCCGTTATCGGGTCCAGCAGAGTATCGATATCCGTTGGCATGACTGATGGGAGTGTTAGACAGATGTCTAGCTCGCATTCTTCACCGCAAAACAGGCAGCGTAGAACAGGTAAGATGCAATCTTGCCAGATTGGTCTGAATGACAGGAACCACGTTGTATTAAGTTCCCGTAGACGAGGCATGCCCAAAAGCTGTACTATTCGCTCACGGCATTTCCGTTCAATGAGGGCTCTCTCCACATCGCTCGGAGTGATGTTGGCGAAGAGGCTTGCCATAGCGTAGTAGGAGGAATAGAAACAGAATTCCTGCAACAAGTGCTAGAATTAACGGCACACCACCAAACACCGAATGTGCGAAGTTTGGGAAGATTCCGAGGACAGCCTGGAAAGGTGCTAATAGTCCGGAACAGATGGTCTTAAATACATGTACAATTCCGCTTGTATCTGACATATTAAAGATACGTCCTATCATTTCTACGAAATGTATAGGTCAGTTTGTATGAATTAAAGCTTGTATCTCAGCCGAAGTCCTTGCAACTTGTAGATCATAGGTTTCTTTGGCCGAGGTCAAAGGCACTGATTGTTGTATAAGCATGGCTTTCATTCTGCTTAAAGTATCAAATCGAATAAAAGAGACATTCAACGAACGCCATAGAGGCGACTCCCTGACTGTGTCTATTGGGGCAAACAATACTTGCATACAGCAAGTGACCCTGGAGTTGACCGTTACTAGATATGGGATGCCTGGCAACATGCCACAGCAGCTCTGATCATTCAACATGAGGTAACTCCCATTAGAAAGTTGGCCAAACGCTGGATTAAGCACAGCAGCTGGTGTACCTTGCTGGTGGCAGGACAAATTTGGCTAAATCTTGTTCCAGTATGTCGATAGCAGAGGATACAATACTGTCCAATGAATAAATTCTGGAGGACAAAGTTGTTAACCCATTGTCGACCACAGAGAGAGTTTTTTCTAAGTTAATACGATCAAGTTCACGTATTCGTTCTGCGGTCTCCATCTGTGACACCTTCCATGCTTCATTATAAGCAGCATAGATGCCGGCATATATGAAACGTTTTTGATGCGGTTTTCTTGGTCCAAGCAAGAATTCCCTACGGTCTGCGTCTTCTTTAAGTAAAGATAAGTGTTGTTTCACATCCTTAAGTGTAGATTTGTGCAGCCAATCGAGGCATAAGTTTCCTACACTGTATGTTGTTACTACCCCCGGATGCTGTCGTTGGACGTATCGTGGGTCTGGCCTATGAATAGTAAACCCCTGTGTTTTATTCAGGAATCTTCCTTGACAGTTGTTTGTGTCTGTGGGCCAGATCAACCATTTTCTCCAATCAGGATTTGTTCTGTTGAGTTGTAGTATGGTGTCAACTGTAACCGCTGCCTGTGTATTGTTATCACTTGCAGGTGTTGGTACAGAAGGTGCTTTCATGTCTTTAATCTTGGCTAAACCAAGGCAAGACGTTTGTTGGACAGTGTCATTCAAAAACATTATTTGTTGAGGGACGATACAGGCTCTAAATAAAGCTTCTATCCCCTGCACTTGCCAATCTTTAGTACCCCAGACAGTTTTTGTGTCTATTGTATCTTTCCATAAGTCGAAACCCTGTCTAGACAGTTGGGCAATAAAAGCTACAGAGTAAATCTGTTTTGTATTTGTTAACATAATTTTCATTCCTGTTTAGTTTACATTTCTATAGTAAAATGTTTCTGGATCAGATGTATTATATCCTGAAAAATATGGAAACTTTTAGCAAATGTTTTCGAACTACCTGTTGGTGGTGTAGAACAATGCTCCCATTGGTTAAACATAAACACATTTCTAGGTGTTGCAGATTTATGCAAAAAATGATGACCATAGTGGTTATAGCAATACAGCTGTTCATAGTCTGATGAACGCTCTAAATATTCATTATTAGAAAATGCAGCAGATTTTTCTAGGTCAAACATCATATCATTTACAGTTTCAAAGTCCCAATCATCAGAGTAGGTACTAGATGAAACAAAATCACTTAGTGAAATCTTAAATAAATGTGGAATGTTCAAATGTTCAGTCGGGCCAAAAATATCGAAATCTGTTTTGTCCCACACTATACCATCCTGTATAGGAACGGCTGTGATGTTCACTGCAGACAAGTCTCTTGTTTCACGATGGGATGATTTGTGAGGTTTCAAAAGTAAGTTCACTTCTTTTCTTTCAATGTCCAAATGGATGTATCTCCCATTTATAAGCACGCTCATAGTCATAACCAAAGCTAGCCAAAGCAGGAAGAAAAATATTCCAGAAATAACCCAAAGTTCAATCCATGGTGAAACTAGATAAGTCTTTTTCAAAAAATGTAAAAGTCTTGTACTTGCTGTTTAAAAGTTTTTGATGCTGGCGACGTCTCGGGCTCACTCGGATCCTCAGAAAACGTATCAAAGTTAATGAAGTAGCCAGAAGCAGTTCTGTCAATTGTTGGAATTGCATCAGGATTTGTAGAAATCGCTGGTACCAGTTGATCACTTGTTACATTGGTGTAGACAGGTGTATTTGGACGAACTGTTACTTGTGTTTCAAGAGGGATGAGTTCCATAGCATTGTTGCTCAGTCCTTCATCTGTTACTGATGAATTCTCGATGGTTATCAGTCTTTCAGTCTGAACCTCTTGGATAGTAGCGAGAGGAGTGTGTCTGCTACTAGGTCGGAGTCCACGAGGCCTACTATTTAGTATTGGCCACATACTGTGGTCTGATGAGGTTGATGGACACAAATCTTTTCTCCTTTTTTCCAGCAAGGGGCGGCAGAAGTACTGTTCTTGTTCCGTGTACGGCTAGGACAGGTACTGGTTGTCTGTAAGAAGGTCCAAATTCCTTCTTGTCCGCAATCTTCTCTCTGACTAGATCCCCAACTTTTGGAATCCAGACAGGCCTTGCTGGGACCGCCGGTTTTTCCCCAGTGGTGGTTGGCTGCAGGAATACGTTGCTTTGTTTCGATCTTAGTTGATTTAGGTCCTGTAAAACAGCCAAACGATCTTTGATATCAAAAGGTTTATTTTCCACCACTGTGCCTCTACATTCCAGATCGGGCACCCACATTCTTGTCCCAAATAGTCCCTCACATGGAGTGACCCCCTAGAGAACTTCTTGGCAAATTGTTTAATGAGCGTTGGACCCCATATAGATGTTTGACCCACCCATCACCCGAACCTAATACCCTAGCTGTTATAGACTGCTTTATGTCCCGGTTTTTCCTTTCCACAAGAGAATTTCCCTCAGGATGAAACGGAGAGGAGTACCGCAATGCAACGCCCAGACTGGCCATGGCGTCTTTGTAAGCCCGAGAGCTAAACGCAGGGCCCTGGTCAGAATCTAGCGTGCTTATTGCGTATGTGCCGATAAAGACTCGCAAATCTTTTATAACAGTTCGAGCGTCAGCCGAGCGCTGAGGCCATATCCATAGGAACCTAGAGCAAGAATCCACTGCGACCATGATATATTTATAGTTACCGTCCCTTTGCAAGGGACCTCAGTGGTCCAGGTAAACACAAGCTAATGGTTTGTCTGAAATTAACAGGGGTGTCTGCGCAGGACGTTTCACTGTGGAGACTTTCATCTGTTGGCAAATTTCACATTCCAGAACATAGTTCTTGGTTTGCTTCCTAATGCCAGGCCACCAATATCTTTGTGTTAATAAAGATACCGTTGCAGAAATGCCTGCATGGGCAGAAGCTATCCCTTCGTGTGCTGCTAGGATTAGTCCTAATCTGCGTTCCTTGTTTGGAATTATCCTATCCCCCACTCCAGGGATTCGAGCAAAAGGAACGTTGTTCGCATCAATTACATAAGAGTACTTGAGTGGAAACTTTTTTGGTAACGCTGCACCACTGCCTTTGCTCGTAGCATTGACAGCCAACATTATCTCACTGTCTATTTTCGTTTTTGAACGAGTGATCGCAGCTTCGGAAGCCGTCTGAACAGCCCCCTTTGCGGCTTCGTCAGCCAATGAATTCCCTGCAACGTGAACGCCATCACGTTGATGACTCAGTGTATGGATCACGTGAGCCTTTGGTAGTTCGCTTTTTAACTGAACTACTTGTTCCCAAAGCGTTTTATGCTTTATTGTGCCACCTTTTGCATCTTTGAACCCATTTTCAAGCCAAGTTTGTATATATTCATTATACGACTGCACACAGTAGAAAGAATCGCACACTATTAGTGTGGGGAATTCTCGATCTGTACTTTCAAGTGCCAGTTTGAATGCTTGTAGTTCAGCTCGCTGAGCTGTGCAATCTCCTAGAGATTGGGTTTTTGTGACCATAGGTCTGAAGTTGCCATCGCGCATGCGACCTTTAACGATTGCGCACGCTGCACTGTAAGCTTGCTTACTCCCTGTTGCGGGTTGTGCGGATCCGTCAGTGTAAATTATGAATTCATACTGATCGAGAGGCAGAATCTCAGTGGGCAGAGGACATTCATGTTCATATTGCAGGAACGCTTGTGTTTTTAAATCAGGATCAAAAACATATTCAACATCTGTTGCAGCAAGAGAATTAACCCATTGTATCCATCTCGGATGTAATGCTTTTACATTTGGAATGCTTGCTTTAGTTACCGCCTCTAAGGCCGGAACTGGGGTTACGACAATAATGCGTTTCCCTTGGGCTAGAGCTCTTTCTTTTGCTACAGCGGTTTGAACAGCTGTCAGAATTTTTTCTGTTGAAGTGAAGCGCATTTCTGCTTGTGTATACAAGTGTGATTTGTATGCAATTGGTACTTTTTCACCCTCATTAAATGTTAAGTAGGTGAATCCGCATTGACCCGAAATTATTCGGATCACTAAGTTGCGTTGGCTTACGCGTGTTTGTAAGTGATTTGTTGCTAACATGTTAGCTTGGAGTGAACGCAAGATTTCTGTGTGTTCTTGTGTCCAATTTTTGATTGAAAAATCAGGTTTGATTAATGCGTAGAGAGGTTTAACCCTTTCTGCGTAATTTAGAATGTAAGTTCTTCCAAAATTTAGGAAACCCAGGATGAATTGTAAATTTTTCAGCGTCTTTGGAGGTTGGAGCAGCGCACACCTTTCTAAAAAGTTGGCTGCCAAGCTCTTGCCTTCACTTGAAAGCTCATATCCTAGAAACAGGACATTGAGATGGGCAATTCGGGACTTTCTAAAGTTGAACTTGTAGCCCTCAGAGGCGAAGCCCAGTATAATGGTGCTCACCCTGTTCAAGTGTTTGTCCAGGTCATCGTCTGTCAGATAGATGTCATCGACATAGGACAATGCCTCATTGTCATAAATTTGTAGTAACTCCGTTACTCTCGCTGAGAATAACCCTGGGCTGTTCTTGAACCCTTGTGGGAGTCGACAAAATTGACGCTGGGTCCCCATTATTGAGAAAGCTGTTAAGTACCTGCTTTCAGGTGCTATGTTTTGACAAAAGAAACCATTTGAGATATCCAATGTGGTTTTGTATTTTTTACGCACAATGTTATTCATTAATACTGTACTATGTGCATTTTGCACTGCAAATGTTTTAGAACAAGTATTCAAGTGTCTGTAATCCAAAACTAGACGATAGGTATTGTCTGGTTTGGAGACAGGAAACAAAGGATTGTTCATTGAAGAGGTGCATGTTTCAATCACCCCTTGGTATTCAAGTTGATCTAAGATCTCCCTGACCTGTTTTTTAGCTTCTTGCTTTATTGGATACTGCCTTTGTGCAGTAGGTTCATTTTTCAGATGTATTTTATGGTGAGGTGAATCCTCGTCCCATCCTACATGATTTTTGTATAATGCTGGGGCCTGGGCAACTGCCCATTTCCTGGCATAAGTATATTTTAGATGAATTGGAATATGGTTAGAGAAGGCAGGCATAATAATGTCCTCGCCATGTGGGCACTCCCTGACAAATTGTGGTGGCCAGTCTTTTTCTGCTAGAAGTATGTCATAGCCCCTTGAAAGTTTTTCCCAAAAAGTGCTTTCACCTGTCTAGGTATGTCTCCCTCCATCCGGAGTGTTATTTCATATAACTTTTGTGGAGTACTAACCCTGGTGTCTACAGTCTCAACTGTAATGTACTCATTCAAGTTCCCTATCTCCAGAAGTTCTTTCAGGTTCTGGCGAGCTATTGTGACTTCTGCTGCACTGTCCAGCATTGTCTGAGCCCATTCTCCGTTCTTGAGTTGTGTTCTCAGTATCCTCGGCATGTCTGACCTTCAGACCTGCTACCTTCTTCTTTGAGAATTGAGGTTTTGATTTGTTTCTCGGAACGTGTTTGTCGTCTTTCGATTTCACGCGTTCTTCTCTATGTTCTGACCGTCCTCTTCTTTCCGATGTCTGTGACGAGATCTGAAAGGTACGAGAGGAACGTGTATCAGTATCTTGATACCTGTCAGGCTTTTTCAAATTATCCCTATTCCTGAGGTTATACCTCCTTTCAGAGGGCTCCTTTTGAGGAGACCTACCTCAGGATTGAGAACGCTTTCTCTGAATTATTTTTATTAGTTTCCCACTTCTTTTTAGAAGATGTAGGAGTTTGTTTAATAGAGTCCTTTTCAGGACTTTCAGATAGTTTTGGCTTCACTGGTCTTCCACCCAAACTATCTCTGCCTAATTCTGCATAAGATTGTTCTATTATTCTGGGTAGCTCAGTTTGATGTTCTGTAACATCGAATTCCCTCAATCGTTGGTGGATCGCCACTGCTGCTGCCTCCCCTTTAATATTAGATAATATTATTGTTGAGACCTGGTCGAAATTTTTCAGTAATTTCATACCTAAATTTAGAGCAGGCTCTGCCGCATATTCGTTTTGAATTTGTTTCAGGACATCAGGTATTACTGCAATTGATGGAATACCATGTGTTTTAGTATAGATGGCAGCAAAGACTGAGCCCCAAGTGGTGCAGTCTTCCAGTTGTGGTGTGATCCCCATTGGTAAACAGATTGTTAGGATTCTGTGTTTCTCATACGGGCTAGTATTTGGAAATACTGCTTCGATTTGAGTAATTTTTTGAGCTATCCAGAATGGAATTTGCTCACGTTTTGTGGGCATTTTACCCATGACTGCGTATAGAGTCTGTGGTGTAATTTTTAGTGTATTCCCCTGTTGAGGAGTTTGATTTGGAAGTGTCAATGGTGGTTGGACTGTGAAAGTCCGCATGACATATTGGACTAATCGTCTGTAGATTTTGATTAACTCTGTAAGTTGAGTAAGTAATTCCTCGTCTGACATTTCTGCAATTGCAGGATGAGGTGTGTAGCCGGCTAGTTGCTCCTGGTCTACCTAGTGGACCGAGCCTGGTAATGTTTCTGTGATGTTTTAGGGCGCCTTTAAACCAGAGCTGATGCTCCTGGTATGTTAGTGGAATTTCAATATCCTCGAAAGGAATATATTCCTCTGGTGGTTCATCTTCTTTGTAGAAGTGAAACAGTCTTGTTACTGAATTTGATTCAGGAAATATGACCCATGAATAGAATACCTCTGTCTGAAAGGATTCGTGTGCCTCTATCACGAAAACTGCTCTACCTCCTCTTGGTGGTAGGCCATGTTTTATACGTTTTAGAGTGATGGCTCTTCTTAAGTTTGGATTGATGTCTATAACGCCCTCCTCGGGTTCATTTAAACCTGTAAAGTTAAAAACTGTTGCTATGGCTGTGTCAGCCGCAGCTCCACCGGTGTCGGTGGCATTTTCCCTGATGGACATTTGTTTTTTGAAAAATGCAGAACAAGTTTCAAGGAAACAAAAGATAAGGTGCACAATATTTTGGAACACTGTATCCTTCAACGTTGAACAAACCAAACAACTAATTTATAGGGTGCTTCCCTATTTAGTTATGGCGGATATTTAGCCCTACCCACTCCGGACGTCTTATGGAGTATGTGAGTAGGGGTCTCTGAGAAAAGCACGAATGAGTTACTCAGTATCTAGCGTTAAATTACTGCCTTACCAAACCGTTGGGCGCCATGTAGCGTAGTTCCTATTTCTCTAATAGGCTCTGCGCATTGGAATAATATAACCTATAGGTTTGACATAGGACTAAGGTCGGTATGTCCCTATCGATTATATTAAACTTAATTACCTGTGCCAGCTAGCTCAGAGGCCACTAGAAACTCCTTGAGAACAAGAAGGGAGTAGTTTCTGGCAACCGAAAAACATGACAACTTTGTTTCCCTTTAGAAGCGGAACATGTCTCAGAATCGTGGAAACAATAGATAACAGTTTCACTCATTCAATCGTGCATGCTTAGTTTCTACAGAGTTACACAGAAAGGAAAGACGGGCGTTTCAATAAAAGGGTTTTATTGAACAGTCTTGTTTCTCGTGTAAGAGATATGTGCTGTTATGATCACAAGACAGTATGCAAGATAAATAATGTACAGCGTAAGCAGTAGAAATAAATAATACTGCGCTAGCATTATCTTTTAGCATATATTCACGTACATAAATAACATGAGCTAAAAATGCGAGTACTCATACGATGCGTCTCTAAGCTAGTTCTACCCCAATGTACCTAACCAAGTCTAGGTGTAGGGAAAGGTAGAAGTAGGCGGAGTATTCTCTAGTATGGTAGACTAAGAGTATGTTAAGTCTAGTATGCCAAGTATGATATGCCAAGAGTCCCTCTAGGTTCTAGTCAGCTCCATACCTTGAGAATGAGAGAGGTGGGAATCTCCTGCCGGATCTGGAACTCTAACACCCCACGAAGGGAATAAGAACACTGGAAGCTGGATTCGTCTGTGTGCAGGAATGACAGCGTCTTCTCAGTGCGTCAGGCCGGGATACGGGCTTCTCTGAAGTCGAGGTCTCCTCTAACTTGCTTGGGCAAGGGAAGGTATATTTATACCTGGTAGGTGTCGTGGAATGTTAGCATTGACGTGAAGTCGGACAGAGGAAGACGTCAGGAATGAACCCTCAAGGTATAACGGTTCATACATAATAGATGAGTTCTTGGAGAAATCAATAGTCCTGTGCTAGGGGAACTCCCGAAGCTTGAGGGTCTGGTTTCTAAGAACTCGTTGTGACGTTAGGGTGGACGGATGTCGGTGACCATGCCTGTATTTGGAGTGCACGGTTAATGCCTAAATAAGGACAGGGATTCTATGCCTATATAAGGGCAAGGCGAATTGTGTCTATATAAGGACATGATTCAGGAAAACCTATATACGGACCCCTAAATCGGAATACAACAATGCCACATCTTCCCAAGATACGGAGATGGGCAGCAATTTAAAACAGATCTTAACGGCCATGCAAACCACCCTAACCAACATAGATGGCAAACTAGACGCATTAACATATCTGGTTGACCGCATGTCGGAGCGCCTAGACAAGCATGCAGAATGCATAGATATGGTGGAGCGTAGAGTGTCCGACACAGAAGATACCCAACACTTGGCCAACACAAAACAGGAGAAATTGGGGAAAGTCCTGACCGTTCTCCAAGCCAAGGCGGAGGATCTGGAGGCGCGCTCCCGCCGGAATAATCTTAGGATAATGGGGATCGCGCCAGTACCGGCAACATGGAAAAATATGTTGAAAAGCTCCTTGCAGAACTACTGGGTAGGGATACCTTTTTGGAATTGTTCATAGTGGAGCCAGCGCATAGGTCCCTGGCGCCTCCCCCGCCTCCGGGGACTAGACCATGGCCCATCATAGCAAGGTTGCTTAACTACAGAGACCGGGATGCTGCATTACGCCATGCCAGGGAACTGCAGACTTTCAGGCACGAAGGCGCAGAGATCTCCCTATATCCAGATTTCACGGCCCAGGTCCAAGAGGCAAGAAAGAAATATATGACAGTGAAAAAGAAACTCCAAGATCTAAAAATACCATACGCAATGCTATATCCAGTCCGCCTTAAGATCACTGTGGAAGGCAAGACAAAAATCTTTAATGACCCTAAAGCACTGCAACAATATCTGCAACAGCGAGCACACCCGGGCACATGGAGGAAGTTGCCAAGAGGCGGAGCCGACGATCAAGAACAAACTTCAGGACTGGATGACACTGAGTAATGGCTCTATCTGAGATCCTGGCAACACACTGACTCATGGTGATATCAGATAAGTGGATCTATAGCCACCAATAAGTGATACCGCAAAATCTAGATATATGAGCAATGCTTAGTGCATCAGTTGCTACCAAGAGCTTAGGGATAAATCACGACTGTTATAGTGACAACAAAGCTCTATAGTTATGAATGTTATTATGTTGACACAAGTTCATATTAGAAATATGCGGCCCCCCGGAAATCCCACCACCGGGATTGCCGGCTGGCTGCTCCTGCTCACATGTGTACACCACACCAAATTTACCTAGTAGACTGGGAAATGTTTGGGGGAGGGGAGAGGGAACTGGATCTTGGGGATTGTCTCTGCTGCAATTGGGGCAACGGAGTGGGTGGGGGAGGCAGTGGGGAAAGGGGGAAAATAATGGTCAATGGCACGAACGCAGACATCACAATCACTGGTATAATTGGGTCACCTCAACTAGAAAATGCATGCAGCGTGGCCATAGCAAACGGCTGGCATCATGGCACATATAGCAAGACCTTTAATACTGCTGACATGGAACGTGCGAGGCCTAAACAATCCGCAGAAGACAAGAAGGGTACTAGCCTACCTCAACCGACATGGGGTGGAGGTAGCCTGTCTCCAAGAAACTCATCTTACCAACTCTTCAGAATTAAAAGTAGGTGCCCGCTGGGCGTCCACTCGGATAACATCCTCCTACTCTACATACGCTAGAGGAGTGATAATACTTGTTAGGCGTGGCATCCCATTCACATTGCTGCACTCCCTCACGGATAACCAGGGCCGCTACATTATCATCCAAGGGAATTTTGGAGGTACTATATTAACTCTAGTTAATACATATGGACCGAACACTGATGACCCGGCTTTTTTTACGCAAGTCTGGGCAAGACTACAGACTCTGGGTCCAGCAGAAATAATTTGGGGAGGAGACTTAAATACATGCTTAGATCCAGCAATGGACAGGTTCACGTGTAACGACAAATATGGCAAATAAGCAGCCAAGATGCTCAGGGACGGTATGGAGGAATAGGGGATGGTAGACCTATGGCGGCTGCAGAACCCAGGGCGCAGAGAGGGAACCTGTACTTCCACAACCCATAATACATGGTCTAGAATAGACTACTGGATAGCAACTCGCGCAGTTAGCATATGGACAAGTTCCATAGACCATATGCCCAAGACATTATCTGATCATGCACCTGTTCGTCTGGTGCTAGCACTCTCCACACACTCCCAGACAGTTTGCGTGGCGCCTCCAGGCATCCGCAATGCCAGACCAGGTGTTTAAAACTGAGCTGAGACAGGCAATAACGGAGTATTTCCTAATACAGGGACAGTCGATAGCGCCCAATTACTTTGGGAGGCCTTTAAGGTGACTATCCAGGGGTTTTGCATAGGCAAACACCCGGGGATACTAAAGGACATACGGCAGCAATTGAACAGAGTAGAGAAGGATATTAAGAAGCTAGAAAACGAATATGCACAAACTCTGAACCCTTTACTGCTTGCAGAAATCAGAAATAAAATGAACATATACCAAGAGTTTGCAGACAGTGAGGTGAGGTACCTATCACGTAGGCACACATTGCGTAACTATGGGGAGGGAGGACGCCCAGGCTGTACGCTAGCGGGTAGGATTCAAGCATCACGCTCTCCCTCACATATTACACAGATCACAGACGCGCGAGGCACACCACACAACGACACACCCTCTATCACAGACAGATTCTCGGACTATTACGCGCAACTATATTCCACACAACTGTCCACTTCTGAGGATGACATAAATGAATACCTAAACGATACAGCCCTAGCTTGGATCTCTGACGAGCATCGGGAATACTTCAGCCACCTGATAACTGAAGATGAGATAAAAGAAGCCATTAGGTCTCTCCTTAATAACAAAGCCCCAACAACAGACGGATTCCCGAGTGAATTCTATAAGGAATATAGTGACTTGCTCATCACCCCTGACAGCTATGTACTCGGAAGCATATCAAAAGGGGGCTCTACCACCATCTTTATGGGAGGCATTACTAATCACACTACTCAAACCAGAAAAGGACCCGACTCAGTGTGATTCCTACCGCCCCCTGTCCCTTATTAACCCAGATGCCAAAATACTAGCAAAAACAATAGCATTGCGACTACAACCCCCTAATGCAGACGTTAGTGTTACCAGACCAATCTGGATTCATTCCAACATGTTCAACGACACATAACCTGCAAACCATCTTTGCACTATTCCACCAATTACAACCAGACCTGCCGGCAGCTGCTGCTCTTCTGGACGCAGCCAAGGCATTTGATTCAGTGGAATGGCTGTTCATGTTCTCTGTTCTACGAAGAATGGGATTCCCACACCCGTTCCTGCGCTGGATCAAACTGCTCTATACAGATCCATGCGCAAGGCTCAGGATTAACGGCCTAACAGCCGCTCCCTTACACATCTATAGGGGAAAGCGTCAGGGATGCCCACTTTCGCCACTATTATTTACCTTGGCACTTGAACCACTGGTGTGCAAAATCCGGCAAAAACACGCAAACATAGCACTGCAGTTCCACCTATGGCCCGTTAGCATATCGCTCTATGCAGACGATATGGTCCTATATTCACGCCACCCGGAAGATAACTTAAATCCACTAATAAGAGAATATACACGAATTGAACACTACTCGGGACTGAGTATAAATTGGACTAAATCCATGGTGATTCCACTAACACTTGCTATGGAATAACCCCCATTAGACTTTCCACTACAGTGGCGAACAGAGCCGGTCAAATAATTAGGGGTTTGGATACATCGAGACCCTAAACTGGTAATACGCGAACATTATGGCACTGCCTCACAAAACTGGAAGGACAGGTTGCCAGATGGATTCGATTGCCACTCTCAATAGCTGACAGAATTGCCATACAGAAAATGGTGGTGTTGCCTCGCTTCCTTTATTTATTCACAAACATACCTGTTGCGCTCACACAACAGTTTTTCACGAAACTGCACACATGTATGACCACGCTTACGTGGGCAGGTAAACAGCCTAGGGTATGATGGAAGGAACTCACTCGGCCATACACACAAGGAGGGTTCGGGGCCCCAGACTTGCAGCTCTATTATGACTGCGCTCAAGCACAGCATGCGCATTATTGGATACACCCGCATGTATATCTGCCGCATGTGGCGGTGGAGAACGATAGTACTCATCCAACACCCCTAGCCGCTTTTTTATCAGAGCCGAAGCAGTACACTCCATGCGCCGAAATTAACTAGGTGCGCAACACAGCTGCAGCATGGTACGCACTGACAAAATGCACCAACAAACTCACGGTGTATGCCCCGGCCCTGTTACTACGACATCATCCTCAGATAACAGTAACGCAGGAAACCAAATGCAAACACTACTGGGCGATATGGGAATGCGTACAATGGGTGATATATTTCCCAATAGCCAATTCATATCACAATCAGACGTCATGTCGGCTGCTAACCGCACACTGCTAATGCTATTCGCCTACCTCAGATTACGAGCGGCACTGAGAGCTATCTATCCCACATTTCCTCATGAGCCCCCAACACACAATGCCCAACAAACATTGCTCACATTACCCAAGCGTCAGTGTCTCATACCTAGGTTATACAATGCAGCCCAACGGGAGCAATTCCGAGAACATGAGCGGGCTCTAGAAAGATGGGAAAACACACTAGACTGTCCACTATCTAAAGAAGACTGGGGATATTGCTGTGCACTTACACAGTCACTTACACCTAACTGTAATCTCAGGATTAGTCATTTTAAATTTCTGCAGCAGATATATTATACACCAGCACAACTATATAAATATGGCCTCCGTGAGGATGATAGATGCTTATGCTGCAGCGCTACACAAGCAGACTTCATACATGTCACCTGGGCATGCCCCCACATACAAAACTACTGGCAGAAAGTGACAAATGCCTTGGGAATAATGCTAGCAGAACCAATACCCAATACACCCCAAGTCTGCCTTTTAGGTTTATATAAAGTGAAACAGGCCCGGAAGCATAAATTACTAGCTGTAGCTCTACTGTTGGCCAAAAAGCGAGTTGCATTGAGGTGGGGAAGCAAACGGGTGCCACAACTAAGAAATTGGATTACGGACATGACATATTGTAAGGAGCAGCTGGAAGTCTATGCAGAGGTGCTACCAGAAGCCTCTCGCCCTAAAGACTTTTAGGACCCGTTCATACAATACTTAAGGTCCCAGCAAACACAGTGATGGACACTTAGTGTGGAATAAGGTGCACTGGACGCTTACAACACCCCAACAATTAATGTAACTGTGTTAGATATTGACAATTGATGCTTCTGCTGGGTTCACATGTATACCGATATACCAGCATTGTAAAACGATACTTATCAACAAGATTGCGTTGTTCTTATGTCTTAGAGGCAAGTTGTATTGACCTTTTACGCTGTGTAATTGATATGTGATGTGATTTATGGGTTCTGTTATGTGCCTGATCATCAATAAAAAACAAATATAAAAAAAAAAAACTTTATCACTCTGTATGATGTATAGCTTTAGGTTATTAGTAGTGTGGTACCTCTTTCTACGGCCTTCTCAGCAGGTTCTTAACCAACGATGTGCAGACTTCTCAAGTGAAGCTTTCATTATCTTCAAATGCTTTACACAAGCTGGAGTTGCGCTTTGACTCCACAGCGGCGATTCAGCGCTTCGACTGAGGCACATGTGGCACGCACAAGCATTTTTCTGGACCACGGCAAACTCTCTGTGAGGGCACTGTTGATCTTTGGGTTACTTATCCCCTATTTCGTCAGCAGTTGTAGCGTCCGCCCCAGCCTGGGTACCCACTAATGACTACGCCACACACGGAGCATAGCATAACACGTCTGTATTCTTCTGTGTGTAACCGCGAAAATTCTAAACCTGCATTCATTTCACTATGCTCTAACACTTACATCACAGTTCTACGGAGTCCATCAGGAGCCACAAGGGTTCTGTCATTGCTAACTCATGTGACACTACAGGTGGGTTGGTGGGGAGATGAGGGGACTTGGGAATGCTGGTGTTTTTTTGTTGAATTGTTTGCAAATGCACTTGAAATGCACACTGCATAACGGTTAGAACAGTGGAGGCTCCTCCGTTAAGGCGAAGGAGCGTCTTCCCACCTGCTGCGAGGGAAGCAGGTACACACAGAATAATGAAATGGTCATTACCATTTTATTGTTCTGCATGTCGCCGGCAGCACTAGCACAAGCATTATGGGGGGGCAGGGGAGACAGATTCCTGCCTATTGCAGGATGTCTGCTTCAAGTGCTCAGTGCGTATGACAGTCTGTCTACAGCCGGCCAACCTGTCTCGCACACTTCAGAGCCTGAAATCCCAGTGCTGTAAAACAGCCGAGGGATTGCAGGCACAAGACCCAGCCTCAAAATAAGCACTGGGTTAGCCTGCTGCAACCAATCCTAGAGCTGCTAACAACATGAGAGCAGCTCCAGGATTGGTTGGATTTGCATGCAGGAAGTAAACCACCTTCCTTTCCTGCACGTTGGCTTCGGGAGAGGAGAAAGGCAACATATCCATGAGTTTTACGCCGCACCCTACCGATTTTTTAAAGTTGCTAGCCGTTCCTGGGTTAGAACATTAACAGTGAAATTATTCAATTATGGAAGAGTGTGAAAGTAAGGCATGCACAGCCAGGAGACAGCTGAGTGTAAGGCAATACAGTGGGTGGCAGCTATGGCAATAATCTATAATTTGCAACTTTACTATACACTAAGGGGCCTATTTATGAGCCCGTTTGTGTCACACTTGCACCATGCAAGAGTGACGCAAACCTTAAGACAGATTTTTTAAGCCAAGCAAAGCCACTTTGCGTCACTCTGAGTGACTTAAAAAATCTGGAGTAATGCAACACCGTGCAAATTGCTGCATTGTGTTACCCTCCCCTGGAAAGGCGGTCCCTAGGTATTGCATTGGTGTTCACACGCAACTCCCATGGATTTTAATGCATCCCCAGATTTACGAGAGCTTGGAAACCTGGGGATATGCCAAAATCTTACTCCTTCCCTGGGGAGGCTTAACAAGGAGAAATATCCCTATTTCTCCTTGTTTCTTCCTGTTCTATATGTGTTGCATCCTAAAGCAGACAATGAATGAGGAATATGCCTCCTAGGATTGATTCTGTGTAGGAAGTTGGCCTTTACTGCACAAAAACAATCCTGCATGTAATGCCAGCCCCCTTGCACCATGTTGCAAGGGTGCCTGCAATGGTGCTAGGCTGCCAAAAGGGTGCTAGCGGCAGAGAAAGTACAGGAATGCACCGTATTGCCTTAAATACTGTGCATTCCTGCCCTTTCCCTATCATGCAGTGCAGTTCATGTGACTTACTGCCCTGCACTGAGTGACTTTCCCATAAATAAGCCCCTAATTATACCGTCACATTACATCACTTACACCATATGAACACATACCTTTTACAGCAAAAGTTATAACATCTGAAATCAAATGTTTTGTGACAACAAAGTGTATAGTAGAGTGGCGAGTTATAGTTGAGTGGTTATTGAGTATCACGTTTATTATAGAATTGGGCCCTAATAACGTCTGTGTCCGAAAGCAAAGAGCGATTAAAACCTGCAAAGAAATTATCAAACTTGACAGTTCAACATAATGTCCTCTGGGGTTAAACAAGCGATGATTGCTTGCCTGCAGGTGTGTTTACCACTGTCCTTAAAGAACAACTTACTTACCTTCGGTAACTTCTTATCTGGTACAGACTATATCTAACCGGAGATTCTGTAAGATTTTTCGTGAGCAGTACTCCTGAGCGCCGGTAGGTGGCGTCGATTGGCTCTGCCTCTGCTGTCAGTTTCTTTTCATGACTTTCCATGCCAGAAGCACAGAGCCATAAAGAACACTGACCACTGGTGTGTCAAAACTAGGGTCCTGAAAGGGGTCGGCTCTGTCCCAAGAAATCCGTTCACAGAGCAGGGAGAATGGGTGGGTCGGTAAGCAATCTGTGGCTAGATATAGTCTCTACCAGATAAGGCGTTACCAAAGGTAAGTAACTTGTTCATCTGATAGAGACTTCTAGCCACAGATTCCTTTATTTTCAATAGATACTTTTGAATAGATACCCAAGCAATGCCATCCCTGGAGTAGGGTCTGCAAACTAATTTCAAACTAGAAAGTCCTGCAGGACCGAACGGGCAAAGTGTCCATCCCTGTGGACTTGACTGTCTAGACAGTAATATTTAGTGAACGTGTGTAGAGAAACCCATGCTGCCTGGCAGATATCCAGGACTGGAACTCCGCATGCTAACACAGTGGTCTCAGCGTAAGTTTTTTTTGGAATGAGCACGCAAGCCCTCTAAAGGTTGCTTCTTGGCCAGTGCATAGCAGATTTTGATGCAGAGCACGACCCATCTGGAGGTGATCCGCTTGTGCACCGCCCGTCCTTTCTTCGCACCAACATACCCCAGGAAGAGCTGATTGTCCACCTGGAACTCTCCTGTGCAATCAAGGTGCAAGGACAATGCTCTTTTAGGGTCCAGATAGTGGAGTCACTCCTCTTCTTTAGAGGGATGTGGATGAGCATAAACGATAGGCAAGGTGATAGTTTGGTTTTTATGAAATGGGGTGACTACTTTTGGTGGAAAGGATGCCCTTGTGAGAAGCACCAGTTTGACAGGAAGGATAGAGTGAGAGGTAAGGCGGCTTAGATGATAAGGCCTGCAGCTTACTCACTCTATGTAATTGCCACAAGGAAGGCTGTTTTCAGTGTGAGAAGCCTGAGGGGACACTTTTGGAGAGGCTCAAAAGGAGCACACATTAAAAAAGTCAAAACGAAATTAAGGTTCCATTGAGCTACAATGAATGATGAAGGAGGGAAGAGGTGAGGAAGACCTTTGAGAAACCTATATACAATAGGGGACTTGAACAAAGAAGGCAGAAATAGCAGATAGATTTCCCTTAAGAGTGCCCAGAGCAGAGCCCTGCTGGGCAAGGGAAGGAATGAAGAGTAAGACTTCAGAAAGGGGAATCAATGGTTTGTTCTGCACACCATGCCACAAATTGTTTCCAAATTCCGTCTTGGTGAAGGGACGCCTGGCTGCCAAGATGACGTTACAGACTTCAGGAGAAAGGTTGTAAGCGTCAACTGTCACCACTGCCAATAGATAGGATCGGGTGAAGAACCTTTCCCTGCTGCTGCTCCAGAAGATCTTCCCGAAGCGGCAGCCTGATCGGAGGATCAATGACCATGCTCAGTAGCTCGGGATACCAGACTCTCCATGCCTAGTCCAGAGCCACAAGGATGAGTTGGGCCCAGTCATTCTTGATCTTCTTGAGAACGCTGGGCAGGAGTGGTATGGGCATAAAGGCGTAAAGGAGGCCTGAATTCCACTAAAGACGAAAAGTGTCTCAGAGCGAGAGCCACCTTGGAAACTCCAGTGTGCAAAACTGCTGACATTGTGCATTCTCGGCAGAGCCGAACAGATCTAACCAAGTCCCTCCTCACTGCTGAAAGAGGCCTTGCTCCACCTCCGGGTGGAGACACCATTCATGATCCACTAGGCATCTGCGGCTGAGTTAATCGCTCTGTCATTCAGAAAGCTGCCAGATGTTGAAACACCAGGGATATGCCCTGCTGCTCCAGCCATGTCCAGAGGCGCAAGGCCTCTTGACAAAGGGTTCACAACCTCACCCCCCGTTTGTTGTAGTACCACATGGCAGTGGTGTTTCCATGAACACCTGCACTAGCCTTCCCTTGATGGAGGGTAGAAAGGCTTTCAACGCCAGTCAGATCGCACAGAGCTCCATCATATTGATGTGGAGTCCCAATTCCACCGGAGGCCAGAGTCCTCTGATCTTCACCTCTCCCAGATGACCGCCCCATCCAAGGAGTGACATATCTGTCACCATTGTCAGATCTGGTTGGGGAAGGGTAAGGGGTCACTGTCGTGGAAACCGCTCTGCCTAGCGAGACTGTCATGTAAGTCTGCATCGAATTGTGAACTTTGTGGCATCTCTCCCGTCTATGATAGCTTAGGAGAGAATCACCCGGGCCTCCCCTGGGACCTGTGTCAGCACTTGCGCAACATATCCCACAGAGTGTGGGACTAATGGCCCAAAAGGCATGTGGTGTTCACAGACCGCAATGCCAGGCTGATGAAAGAAACATCTTCTGCCCAAATGAGTCCAGCCTCTTGCATTCCCTATCCGGGGGAGCGGTAGGGAAAGCGCCTTGGGAGGTGGAGTCTTGGACCACCAAGCTCTCAGGGGTAGGGTGCTGCATGAGGAAGTTTGGGTCCCCAGGTGAGGGATGATGGCGGCAGGCAATCGTCCTATTCACAGGAGCCCCTTTGCTGGGTTTGGACCAGGTACCCAAAAGAACATCAGTAAGGGCATCATTGAACGTGAGTAGGGGTTCAGACGTGGAGGCTCCTAGTTGCAGCACCTCTTTCAAAACTGCTACCGAGGGTAGCTGAAGGTCAAAGACCTCAGCCACCCTCTGCACCACCATTGCATAGGAAGCTCCCTCCTCCATAACCAAGGTAGGGGGAGAAAGCAGACCAGCATCTGGAGACATATCCAGGCCACTGGTCTCACCCAGTTCCTCACATCAGTCCATATTATGTTCTTCCTCATAGGACTGGTGCTCTAAAGGGTCCAGCGACCCTTCCCAGTCTTCCCAGATGCCTAGTCCAAGAGAATAGGACTCAGGCTCCAATCTAGGAGGCAAGGCTCCTGCCGGCATCACAGTCAGGCAATGCCCATCCAGCTCAGTGTTGGAGTCGGGGATGGTGCCGCCGGTGGGCATCAGGAGCATCGAGACCGGTGCCCGGGAAGGTCGAGATGGTATGACCGGCATTGGCCTGGATCCAGGAATGGAACCTTGGGCGCCCACTGGAGCCAGAGCCGCCGGCACAAAACCAGATGAGGCCCTCTCCCACCCCACTTGGCCCGAAGGCACATTGGAGGGATTAGGCCACCCAAATATGAGGCGTGTGGCCTCACAGAACTCCTTCAGTTGGGTGGAGGTCGATCTGGCTTCCGGAAAGTCAGGGAGGCGTGGAGTCGGCCCAGTCACAGGTTCCGGGGAACGAGGCCTAGAATGTTGATGCTCCCTAGTTGCGTCGGCCGACGGACGAGGAGAAGTCGAACAACGCTTCGACTTCTTCTTTTACTCGAATGTCCCAAGGACTTTGAATGGAACTATGTAGACTTCGGGCTCCGCAACCGGTCCCGGGACCTTCCCCTCAACCGGGTCCACGACTTGTGTGGAGTCTTATGCCCAGCCCCCATGAACTTTAAGGACCGCTACCGTAAAGCCTTTGGATGCATGGCCTGGCAGTTGGAGCACAGCTTCAGGTTGTGGTAGCGCTCCAAACACCACAGACAGACAAGGTGTGGGTCCATCACTGACATGGGGCGGTGAAAAGCTCAACAGGGCTTAAATCCCATCTTACGCAATGGCATCCTCAACACACCAGGAGGAAAAACTCCAAAAATTCTCAAGAAAACGTCAAAAAAGTTCCATCAAAAACGTACTGAGAGGTAGCTCTTCTCTCGGATCAGCGCTGGCTGGCGCGGAAAGAAATGAACTGATGTCAGTACGCCTGAGTGGTGCCTATACTGCGACATCATTTCTGTGTGGATGAAGCCAACGATGTACGCAGAGCCAATCGACGCCACCTACCGGTGCTCAGGGTTACTGCTCACGAAAAATCTTCCAGATCCAGTCTGATGCTTGGGGGAAATTCAAAGGTAAGGAATCTGCAGCTAGAACTCTCTATCAGATGAATGTTTTCAATAGCTCGCATCTTGACGGCTTTAGTCATGGGCAGATGCAAACTAGGTAGATTAAGTCCTCTTTAGGAGCACCACACAACCTACTGTTCCCAGGTTTGTCATCCAAAGTGGTTGCGCCACTAGCGACACGAACGACCTTAGCCTGAGGGCCAGGAATTTATGTTTCATAAAGGCAGAATAGGGGGATACAAAATGAGATGCAGATTTCAAGGTTTTATAGGAATTGATCAGCATCCAGGCGTTTGATCGTTTAGCCAGAGTTGACTTGTCCTCAAGAAGAGATTTTGTCCTCATTGATTTATTTAATTTTTTTTTTAAAGTCATATAAGGTAAAGACAAATCCCATAAAAACGGACTTTCCATGCTGCTAATACATCTCTCCAGATAGAATTTAAAGGAGGTCTTCATTGAATTCGCAATTATAGATCACAGTATTTTTTGATAGCATCTTTTCAGAGTGCTGTAGCTTGTAACAGCATCTGATGAAGGCACACTGCCTGGCAATGGCTTGTTTTATAAAACCAAATTCTAAATAATCTGAGCCGGTGATGCCATCTTTGGGATCTTAAAAACTTGCCTGTATGTTTTAATTATCAGACCTTCAAACATGGCTTATGTCCCGACAATACAGCACCTTGCTTCTGTAGGCGATGGTTGGGACAAGTTTTGAGGCCATAGCAATCAACATTGGTGATAAGATAGGGCCATTTAAGTTGGTAAATAAACTGGAGAATGTGGTTGCAATGGTATTACCCTTCCTGATAAGATTGTGCTTTTGCAGAAGAAATGATCCCTTGTTATCGACCAAGACCCCCAGGTATTTATAGACTTAAAGGTGCTATAGTGGCAGCACTTGTAGAAACCAACTTTTAATATGATCATTGTTGGCCGAGATAGTCATAACTTTGGTCTTGTTCCTGTTGCTTTCCAGTGTATTCTCTTGGGTGCACTTCGAGAGCACGTCTATTAGACGCTGCAGACCAACCTTTATTTGACTACAGAGGAAGACATCATCTGCGTACAGTAGATGACTTCATTGCAGTGGGCCCAGACATGCGGGATGAACATTAATCTGATCAAGTGACTTTGTTGGATCTGCAAAGAAATGTATTGAAGAGGAACGGTGCGAGGACACAATACTGTTTGAGGCCTTGATGTGTCCTTATTTTTCTGGCGATCCGGGTGCCGTTGCTTATTTTTATTTGGATCCAGGTGTTAGAATACACTAAACTATCCCTCTCAGGAGAGGTTGGGGAATGCCCCTACTTTATACGTTTCGGCCAAAGTTTACCACGGTCAACACCATCAAAAGCTCACTTAAAATCTACAAAACATAAATGTAGTGGTTGTTTTCTTCAGTTTCAGCGTATCTATGATAAGGGTCAGTGGTAGGATTTTCGTTTCTGTCCCAGACCCTTTCATGGAACCCATTAGGTTTATGCGGATGATGTTTTTTGTGTGGGCCCAGGTTGTTAATTCGATCAAAAGAGCTGATGTGAAGTACAATAACAAAATCTGACGATAGTTTTCCAGTTTGACTCTGTTACCTCCTTTAAATATGGGGTTTAAGATGGAGCCACAACAGGCTTCAGCGACTATGCCTGAAATTAAGGCATAATTAAATATAGTGGTAAACTTGTTTGTGGGTTTTCTTTAAAAACTTCCTGCAGGATACCGTTTGTGCCAGGTGCCCCATCACGCCTACCTGATCTTATGGTTTTTATGAGATCCCCTTTTTGAAATGCAAACTTGATCAACGACTCCCATGTGCCTTCTGAACTGGATAAGGTATTCGGTCCTGCTGAGGCTATCCTTAGGATGGTTTCCTGACATGGGAGGATCAACAGGCTAAGCCAACTTTGAAAAGTATCCTGATACTGAATACATCAGTCAGATAAGAGGTTTAAAAGTCAGATAAAAGTATCCTTTTAGTGAATACATCAGTCAGATAAGAGGTTTACGTATGTTCCGGGATGTTAGAGTTATTTATGGTGTGGAATAATCTAGCAATCTCATTTATTGTTTTACAGAGTTTTTGACTTCTTATGTTTACTATCGTATAGTAACTTGGCCCAATAAGAGTTTAATTGTAGCTTCCTCACCTTCTGTCTCTGATTTTGGTATTCTGATTTTGCAGCCCTAAACTGATCCAAGTGTTGGACTGAGAGGGGCAGTTTCCTGAAGGCTTATTGTGCTTGGTTCAGTGTTCGTTTTGCCTGTCTGCAGGCCAAGGCTTGAT
Organism: Calotriton arnoldi; assembly: GCA_963921515.1. Lineage (NCBI taxonomy): Eukaryota > Metazoa > Chordata > Amphibia > Caudata > Salamandridae > Calotriton > Calotriton arnoldi. The sequence continues at coordinate 86,140 of CAWUFW010012687.1, read as the reverse complement.
ACCTTCTGCTTTGGAAGTCAGCATCCTGGTAATTATTGATATGGCCTTCTTCCACTTTATTATTTTGTTGGACAAAATTTTGGCAGAACTTCTCCCAATATTGGAGTGGGTCTGAGTGGATGGTTTCAGATTCTTAAAAGGTTTCCTCTGCTCTTTGTACTATCTGAGTTATCATTATGTCTGAGCATGTTACCTTCTTAGGTTTCGCCTGCACAGCACTTGCGATGTGTTTGACAAATCTATTGTTTTTAATATAAACTTAAACAGGACTTACATCCTGCCTCTTCTCTTTCTTGGCTTCTCATTGGTTCCCATGCGTGCCACTTACCTTTCCTCCATTTCTATTGGCTGTAGCATATTTCCCTGCATTTACCAATGCTTGTTCCTCATCTGCTTCTCTTATCAGTTTCCCGCCACCTAAGAACATCCTTTTTGGTGGAACTATATTTTCGTAAAGTTTTGCCTTTTACTCTTGCAGCATATTTATATAACAATTTATCACCCGGACAGATTAAGTGATTTGCATAGCATCATAGGATGTTGTGCAGCATCCCCCACACACACACACACACACACACACTCGAGAACCCCAGCTCTCGAGTCTGCAGCTCTGGCTACTGCGCCACATCCTCTCCACTCCTGTGCTATTTGTCAGGGAGCTCTTTTCATCTCCCGGACGATGATTGATGAAAACAGCTCTTTTATTCTTTACATAGGCAAAACTGATGCATTACCAATGCTTGTTATAATTCACTGTGTAAAGAGTACCAATATTTGTTAACCCGTGTGGGTGTTTTGAAGCCTCTAGGCAAAGTTCCGTCAGCTGAGGGAGGTGATCGCGCTCTGTTTCTGGTCCTATTTTGTACGTCTTCAGCATCGGAAACAGATTGGGGGATATTCACAAGAACGTGTGCTAAATATCACCAAAAAATGTTAACGCAACTTTACACATCGCAGCCGATCACGGGAAAATAACCCTGTGTTAACGTGGAATTCACAACACGGCGGTACCATGCGATAGTCCCCCGAAAAGGCGGTCAATGTCCGCGATACAATCACTGCGACCGTGATAAAAACACAAACCTCAACGCGAAAAAACATGCGATGGGCCAAAGCGCGATGAGGAAATCAGAGATAAGCAGCGAGAGGCCAGCAAAACCCACGCATAATGCGGGGAAAAGCACAAGAACAGCATACAGAAAATGCCACCACAAACGAAATCAACTGCGGAGTACCACGGACGCACCCTGACCGACTGCAGAGGACTACATGAACCGCACAATCCCCACGGAGGAACACCCAGGAATACAGGGCACGTGGAAGGGCAATGAGAGGAGGAAGACAGGGTACAGTCTACAGGAAAACCACATGATCACCACGGATGAGACAGAACACCACCACCAACTGTACGTCACCTCCAACGTGTCATTGGCAACAAAGAGGCAAAGATGGCACACCACCTCGGACCAAGTGAATGCCGCCGCATGGCAGAGGAGGACAAATAAAGAGCACAAGAGACGCTGGACTGATGTGAATGGCAAAACCAAGCAGAAACCCGCTGCCAACATGAAAGCAGCAACGCACCCCGGAGGAGGGGGCCAGCAGAACACCAGGAGCTGAATGACATGGAGAAGATGGTGGCCACATTCACCAGTCTGGAGACAGTGACATGAGTTGGTGATCTGGACACTGCCCAACATGACCCAACATCACATCAACATGGTGCGTAGCGACCTGGGAGTGGGGGGACTGGTGGAGATGGGCACAATGGCACACATGCACAATCAAGCAGGGCACACTGCACACCCACAATGACCCTGGTTCATGTCCCTGATCCCACGGGAACACTCCAGCACACACACAAACACCAAGTAGTCCCACGAACAGCCTGTGCCCAAAGGGGCACCCACCCAACACATCAACAGTCACACAACCAACACATGCCCACGTGCGAACATGGGAACATGCACATACATCAGCCACACTGACAATGCAAGAGACACCACATGACCAGTAGCTTGGCTGCAGTCCTAACATCATGGCAATGTACACGGCACGACACTGAGGTGGCTGAGTGCGGACAACACCCGAAAAGGAGCAGGTCACACTCGGACACAACTACCTGCACAAACAACCCCTGACGTCAACGACACATCTGCGGACAAATCAGGCCCAAGAGTCACAACTCGACAAAGAGCACAAGTTACCCAAGTCTGCAACATCTCAGCACCCTGGAAGCACAGAACTGACAGGCACACCGCATGAAAGGGATCAGTGGCAGACAAATCAGAGCCGCAGGAGCGAATCACCCACTGTGCAGCATACGCACATAAGTATAAGTGCACCTCGACATTGACAACATCCCGGTACAAACAGCAACACCTCCACTACAGAACACAGGACACAACTGGTGCCGCAAATGTACACAACATGGCAAATCACATCTGGCACAGCAGGAAACTGTGACATGGCAATGTACAAGTACAACCTGTAACCTGCAAATATATTTTATTCACATATGCTGTGCTTGTGGACAGTTTGTACTGTCCCATGATTGCCAGGGACGGCCACAATGTGACGTTCTCATGAGAAGAAATTGTTAATGATGGTGTTCCTACGGGCCAATCCTGCCGCAGCAGCAGTGGGATGTGGGCCACCTGCCCCATCGTCCCCATCATCGTCCGGTACTTCTGGAACTGGGATCCATGGGGCATTGGTGCGTACACAGATGTTGTGCAACACACAACATGCAACAATCATCTTGCACACGATGTCTGGGCTTTACAGGAGCCTTCCACCTGTGACGTCCAAGCACCTGAAACGTGACTTCAACACGCCAAATGTGCGTTCAACGATGCCCCTTGTGCGTATGTGGGCCGCATTGTACTGCCTCTGGGCGGGTGTGTTCGGGTCTCGGAGGGGTGTCATCATCCAAGGGCAGAGTGCATATCCTTGATCACCTGGGACAGTGCAGAGAGAAAAGAGTCAATACTTGGTTCGATATGATGTGATGGCAGGCCCACTGATCCAGTGACGCCTGTGCTGGCTGTGTGTGGGGTGAGTGTAAGCCAGCCCTCAGGGAGTAGCTGGTGCTGGCAACAACTCCAACAGTCATCAGGCACTCAGAAATGCAATGTCAGAACAACAAGGGAGCATGACTTGAGTCGCACAGGGTTAGTGGCCCCGGATGCACAGCGGCCGACACGGGCCTACCGCCACGGGACGCTGACCTGCGGGAGACTGGGGTAGGGTCATGAGGGCAGAGCAGGGTCTCGAATGTCTCAGAGGTGCCGTCCGTGGAGTGTCTCGGGGAGAATGGGAGGTGTACCCCCAGGGCATGATGCAGAGGGCACATGCCTGCTGTGACCGGCAACATGGCGGATATGAATGCCACAGACCCATGCCAGACACCAAGTCCGTACCTGCCCGTTGCTGATGACAACCCCCAGGCCACAGGCTCAGACACCAACGATGTCCCGCCGGAGGCTGACGGTCACTCACGGCGCACAGGGTTAGTGGCACCAGGTCAGTCCTTGCTACTGGTTGACCTCCTCCGTAACCGTGATCAGTGTTACCACCGGACTGTGACGCATCTCCCTCTCAGTACTCCCCCTGCGTACACTGGCATGGACCCTGCCATTGATCAATGATGACTCAGTCCAGGATGTGGGACATGCTGGACTGCAGTGTAGCCGGGCTGCAGCGGTGGAGTATGTCAACGAATGGGGACCCCTGGGGGCCTGTGTCACGGAGGACAGCGATGGCCTGAGGAGGCCGCCAAGGTCGCGGGCATGGGTCTTGGAGCTAGCACCGGCACGTGGTGGGCCCTCTTTGACACACGACGGTGTCGGCAGGTGAGCAGTGCGGCCTTGGAGCGCTGGAGCGGGCAGGCCTGGTCTGGGTATCAGCGTCCTGGGGTGCAGCAGGCGCACAGGTTCGCAGGCCCCGCTGCTCACGGCGTCGGCCTCGTGGCGGACTGCGATGCGCCGCCCTGGCAGTGACGTTGGCCTTTCCAGGTGTGAACCACGCTCTGTGCCACGGGGTTTTTGTCCACACCCCTGTGCAGGCCTGGCATACTCCTGGCCCACCCACTATGCTCACGCACACAGGGGGGGACGCAGCGAGTGACATTTCCGCGATCTGACCCACGGCCTGGGGTGACATGGTTGCGTCCACTGTTCATTACTCTCCAGTCACCAGCAGTTGATGTCTGCATGGACATATCTGTGGTTTGCATACCCATGTCTGTCCGGCACATCCACGCCTCACTTGTCGTTGTGTACATTCCCATTCACGGGTCACTTGCATCCTTCGCACATGGCTGCATTCCGCATCTCCACACGTTCAGCTGTTGTGTGGCTGTGGTGCCATGATATAGCTGTATTGTGTGCAGGGGAAGCCCAGGATCCCCATGGAGTTGTGTTGTCGTGTCTGGTAGGTGGGCATGTTGATTGACATGTTGTATGTGGTTTGGTCACGTGTGCATTCCCACAGTTGTGCGTTGTGAGATGGTGGCTTTGAGGAGTGTGGTGTGTTGATTTGGCACTTACCAACGAGCAGTCCAGTTCCATAGATGCCATCCTGGAAGCGCTGGTTGATGATGGACTGTCGGAAGATGTAGGAATCGTGCACACTGCCTGGGTAGTTTGCGACGACATTGGTGAACATTCCCCGGTGGTCCACTATTGCCTAGACATTGATGGAATGCGTGTGCTTTCTGTTGCGGTAGTGGTGTGCAGTATCCGCAAGGGGCACAAGTGGGACATGTGTGCAGTCAATGGCCCCCAACACGTGTGGGAAGCTAGCAAAGGCGTAGAAGCCTTGCTTTGTCTCCAGCTGTTCCTGCGCAGTGTGGGGGAAGTGAAGGTACTGGGGTATGAAGCTGATGATGGCATCCAGGACAGGTGTGATGAACTTTGATAGGGCTGGCTGTGAGACTCCTCCAACTCTGGCAGTTGTTGGTTGGAAGGTACCAGAGGCCAACAGGTGCAGCACAGCCAGCAGCTTTGTCTGCGGAGGGATGTTGGTTCTCCGCTGGGTTGGGACCGTCAACCTGTGGGCGATGTGGGTCATGATGCGGATGATGGTTGTCCTTTTGAGCCTGTAGTGGGCGATGACTTCCTCGGGCGTTAGGTCTGTGAGACTGGTGCGGTTTCGGTAGGTCGGCTGTCTTACTCTGCGCTGCCTCTGTGGTGGTCCGGGGGGTGCGGGTCTGGGTCCTGGGGGGTGGCGGTCCTGGGGGTGGTGGCGGTGGGTGTTGTGGCCCTATTGGGGCTCCGAGCTGCATGATGAGTAGCTCCATGGCGTCGTTTGTTCTTCGGGTTTGGCTGTGTGCGGGGCTCCGTTGCCTACTGCAAGTAGTCATCCGGCTTTACATCAGCTGAAGGCAGGTGTTAAATACCTGCTGCTACCGCGGCTTATCGCGTGGTTTTGACTCGCATCGCAGTTCTGGCAGTTCGTTGTGAAAGTGGTGTAGTGGTGTTTTCGTGTGTTTTTGCACGGGAACGCCTACTCTGCATCTCATTAGGGTTAGTTGGTGGTGTCCACCGTGGTGTTAAATTTTGGGGCAGTTATCGCGGGAATACTGGCGATGTCTGCAGTTTGCACCCGCTTGTGAATGGGGTGTTAAATCTATCTCCACTTTTGATGAGTTAAGGTGGAGATAAATCGGAGATAAGTCCTTGTGAATATCCCCCATTGAGTGAAATAAATGTAAAATCAAGAGTAGATTGTGAATTTAGGCCTGTGTGCGTTAAGCATGGTGGGGTGTCATCCGTCGTTCTACCGTTCAGGGATACCTAGATGTTCCAACTCCTTGACTAGATATTTGCCTTCCTTGTCCCTGCGCTTTTTCTTGTTTGTTTGACATTGATTTTGTATTTCCCATTGTGCATTTTGGGCACTTAGGATTTAATTCTCGTCCAGCATGTTAATTAAATTCATGTTGAAATCACCAGTTAAAAAGATTCCAGGTGGGGAGTTACTTTTCATGTAATCAAGCACTAACATCATTTTTTTTCTGTTCGGTCTTTTTTGACGGTTCCATTCGGTTGTATATATATATTGATGAATGGTTATCGAGTAGAACAAGCATTTGCAATGCAATAGGTCTCGGATTTGTAAGAGTTAGAGGTATTGGCGTTGTAAATGACAATGTCTTTTACCCATGTGTTTTGGTTTTGAGTGGATGTATGTGGTGTGCAGTGGAATTATGTGGGTTGGATTGGAATTGTTAGTTGTGGAATTGTGTGTGGTGGAATTGTGTGGCGTGGAGTGGATTTGTGTAGTGAAATTTTGTGCAGTTGAATTATGTGTACAGTTATGTGGTATGGAGTGTACTGGAATTATGTGGAGTGGGATTGTGTGCAATGGAGTGTAACTATGTGAAATTGTAATTTGTGTTGTGGAGTGATATGTAGTGGAGTTTAATTATGTGGTGTGCTGTAGAATTTTGTAGCATAATGTGGAGATCTGTGGTGTGTATTGGATGTATGTGGTGTGTTGTGTAATTATGCAGTTTGTTGTTGAATTATGTGGTGTTGAATGGTAATGTGTAGAGCTGAATTGACTGGAGTGGAAGAATGGAGGGGTAGGACGAAGCGGATAACATGGAGAAGTGGTGGGTGGGAGAGGAAAGCAGCAACATGTGTAAAAAATTAACACTTCAATCAACTAGCACTTTAATTAAGACACGATTAAACGGAAACCAATTAAATGTCATTCATGTGTGCTTGGTCCGTGTGATAGAGAAAGGAAAGGAAGTGACGCATGGTCTCTGCTGTCCATTTAGGATGCAGCAAAGCTGAATGACAGACTCCAAAAATTGAGTAAGCAATAGGCGGGTTTAAGCCCTATATTGTATACCACAGAGTATTGCTCTGCGATAGCTCATAATTTGTCAGTTCGAGAAAAGGCTTTAAAGATAACGTAAAGAATTGCACAAAATAAATAAATGTGCACATATTTCACACAGGTCATCGTGAAAGACAATTAATCTGTTTAAAACAACTCAACATATAACTCATCAAAAGAGATGCACAAAATAAAAATGCTATTGAAAGGGCATAAAGAGCATGCAATATTTAAGGCGACCTTTACTAGAAATCATAAAATAAACTATTGCAATTAAAACAAAACAAGCAAGACTGGAGGAGTGGAGGAAAAGGAGACAGCAATGTGAAGAGGTGGTGGGTGCGAGAGGAATACAGCAATACGTGTAAAAACCTAGCACTTTTATCAAATAGCACTTCTATCAAGGCACGAGCGAACGGACACCAATTAAATGTTATCAATCTGTGCTTGGTTCCTGCACCAGAGAAAGGAACGGAAGTGACGCATGGCGTCTGCTGTCCATTTAGGATGCACAAAGCAGAATGATGGAGACTCCAACAAATGGATAAGCAATGGGCAGTTTCTAAGCCCTATATTGTATAGAACAGAGTCTCCGTTCAGCCCTAAAAAATATAAAAGCAAGTGCCCACATTAGGAAAAGCCTCCCAATTGAATATGTATATTCAAGTAATCAATTGTATTTTTCTAAAAGCCATAACATTCATTACCCTACCATACCCACTAACAAAGTGAAGGTCATAATAACACCAAAAATAAACAATATGAAGCTTCCAAACCCTGGAGGGAGCTATTAAAATTGCAGCATTTACATATTATAAGTGTTCTGTAACATCAGTTAACAAACTTATGAGGAAAATACCTGACTAGCACAATAATGTGACCAAATCTGCAAAATGGAGATTAAACAGCTGTGCAGTCCGTTCAACTAATGCATGTATACCTAAAGCACCCTTAAAGTTCCTGTTGCCAACAAGAACCCCAGCTTTAAGGTTTTTTTTCCCCAAAATTGTTTATCTACTTAAAGAAAAACTTTCAGAAAGTATAAAGATAGGCATAAAGCAGTCGACTGTATTTTTGAAATCTATCAAACGCAAATGCTTACCCAAAATAAATATACTGAAAAAAAAGAATAACTTGACTGCATAATTCAGTTGTTACGTTTCCTCCCACTGATAAATTTGTAACAGAAGTGTCGTTGATTTTCTGTGATGCAAAGACGCTTTAGCCACTGTGGTTGCATAATACACAGCCCTCGAAGTTAAGTCTATGAGAGCAACATGTTCCATTTACCCCTGCCATGCTTATTGTTGTGAGGTGGAAGTAACTACAGAGACCTTCATTTACACTGTTCGACCCTGATGTGCTTATAACTAATATTATTATGAAGGCTAATGAAATCAGTAGAAATAGTTGCTATAGTGTAATACTGTAAAGCAAACTTAAAACTAATACTGTAGACTAGCCTTAAAAGTAATATGCAGACCAGCCTTAAGGCGGAGAGCTTGCTTCTCTCTTTCTCTCCCTGTTAACCACACAGCCCTGAAGGAGCTGTTGCAAGCTAAGTCACACCGAGAGAAAAAGCACAAACTTCAAGGACAGCGTGAAGTACTCCAGCTTCAGAACGCTCGCATAATTCCTAACATTCATGTAACTCAAAATATCCTGCAAAGAAAGAAAAGCAACATGCACAGAGTCCTGGCAAGGCTGCCTACAGTAAGGGAACGGAAGTAGACAAGTTACAAAATCCGCTCGTGCGCACTACAGCAGTCCTGCACTATTATAAGATTTGGGGGTCCCGAAGAGTGGCCTTCTTAAGGTCAGGCAAGGTGTATTTGTTAGTATTGCTATACAATACTTAAAGTTACCGGATGGTTAAATCACGTACTTTGTGCCTGAAAACAAAAGGAATGCCGATCAGATCAAATCTAACCACTGCCAACAAGTGTGCTGTATTGGACTTTACATAATAGAGGAAGCACCCTAAACATTGCAGACACGTCATGAATGCAGAAATGATAGCTATGGAATTGGTGTTGGTGCTTCACGGGCAGGCATAGCAATACACCAGCATTGATTCCTGCATTTGAAACATTACTGTCACAGCTATGGCAGAGAGGAGCCAGCCCGCAGGCAAGATGGCAAGCATGATACATCTGTTTTTTCTATATAATCGAATAAAGACCCCCAGTTTAAATTCAAATTAAGGTACCGACTGCCTGTAAATATACAAAATAAACATGGCTCTGATACCCCAAGTGCTCTTTGGAAGCCACTGCTCGAAATGCAAGATTGGACGGGCAGCAGCCCAGACTCCGAACTCGTCCTCACTTACCGAGTTGCAGCCCTCCTGAGCTCCTTGGAAAATCCTAGAATCCATCCCCGGATGGGGAGACGGTCCGATTTGTAAAAGAGATCCTCCGCTCTGTACCGAGCTGCTCTGCCTGGCTCCATGTGCTCGGAGCACGCGCTCGCATCAGTGGAAAGCTCCGAGTACAGTGCTGTGACATCACTGCAGGCACACGCACGCACACACGCTCACTGTAGCACACACCCCCTTCTCAGGCTGCAGCAGCTCGAGCTCCGAAGCAGAGAACTACGTCGGCTGGGGGCTCGCCCTTGTAGGGCTGCCTCCTTCTTTGTATTCGGATGAGGACGGAAACATCTAATGCTCAGCGCTTTAGGCAACTCTGAAAATTACGGATTTGCCAACTTATCTGCCGCTTCTTCAGCCTCAGCGCATCAGCTGGGTTCAGCACTTTGCCACACGCTGTCCTGCAAGACCCTATCACATGACAAGAACCAAGCAGGCTTCAAGTAAACACGGCTTCCCAAAGAGGGCTGAGACACGTTTTCTATGGTTCACTAAGATTGACAATCGGTTGAATAAAGATATGGTTTATAAACCTGTCAACACACTCTCCTGCAAAGCAACATAGCTCCACAGACTTAACCAGAGGTGCGCGCGCACCACAGAGGAGCGGGTGCGGGAATCTAAACCAGTGGTGCGCGCGCACCCCAGAGGAGCGGGGGGGGGAGGGGGGAAAGGGAGCCTGGCAGCGAGGCGAACGCGCGCTGCTGCGCGTTCTGGCCACCGTCGGGAATGGGAGGAGCGAAGGCGGGACATGCGCCCGCCTTTGCCCAATCGCGTGCCGTTTTTTTTAAAAAAACGCACGCTCCAGCCAATGGGGGCTTCTGAAAGCAAAACCACACTCACGAGCGTGTGGGTCGTTTTCAGAAGCCCTTTCTAAAGGTCTCGCGCTGCGCGAGCAGTGCTGCGCACTGCAACGCTAGGCCCGAGACCTAAAAAAGACCGTGCATGGAGGAGCGTTACTTAGAGTAATGGGAAGGATTTAAATAAATTATAAATCTGTGATATAACTAAAACTGCCAACTTTCAAAGGTTTGTGTCGTTTATTTTTGGAGTGTATAGAAAAAACGGAAAATGTTCTCCGATCTATAAACTTTCACCTTTGTTTTTTTCATTGAATTTAATTTTTCTTTTTATGTGTAAAACTTAAATCAATAAGGTGTCCTTAAAAACAGTGTACATCAATTAGATTTGTAACCTACACTATATTCATAATTATTTATGTATTTTCTTAGAAAAAGCACATAAAATTATAGCATTTTCCTTCAGTCACCAGAATGGGTTTGTTTTTGTGCAGCAATCTAGTAGTTTTGTGCTCTGCGCAATTTAGTAGTTTTGTGCCAATTCATGTAAATCTAACAGAATCCGGTCTCTGTGGTTGCTGGCTATATTAGTTTATTTTGTGCTATAGTAGTAGCCCAATAGAAAATAAGGTTTTACTTTAAAATATGACATACGTATGTTTTTAAACTGTATAAAGATATATATATATATATTTATGTCTAGTTTTGATATAATATATGTGTGTTATATTGTGTAGTAAAAAAAACGCTTTTTTAAAGTTTGCTGGTACCTCGGTAATTCCTAGGTATTATTGTGGAAGTACAGCGGCACTTAGCAAATGTAAAATCGATCTCCATTGGCTAGAAGCAGTGCTAATCATAGGAAAGAGTAAGTCTGCTTTTCCACTGAGTACCTTTAAGGGGAAGATGGTGTTGTAGTTTGTGGTGCAATATTTGAAGGACCTGCAGTATTTCCTACTGATAATGGCTGAGCAATATCATTCTGCACAGCATGAAGAGAAGGAGAAGCACAAACAGGAGGAGCAAGAGGACGAAAGGAAGGAATCAGCGGTGTGGGAATTTGTCTCCCTGCCAGCAGAACAGAAGAAAGTAAACGCTCCACTAGTGACCTGCAAGCTGTGCCAAAAAGTAATCTCCTGAGGCACTTGGCATCAATATTCGTTTGAAACCTCTGGCATGAAAAAGCATCTCATGTCGAGCCACTCCTGCAGATTGGCGCGAGCTGAAACGAGGCAGGAGCAAGAGCTGGAGTAGGTGGCAGCATCCACATCATCAGCGGCCACAGCTTCACGCCTTGCAACACCTTACACCTCCAGAGTAGGGCTAGTCCTAGGACTTTTGGAGCCCCGGGTGTTGGACATGGCCCTACTTAGGGGATTGCCCTAAAACGTTTTTCTTTTGTTCCTCCGGGTTTTAGCTGATTCTCTTTTCGTGGCCTTAGAACTCTGGGCACTTTCCCAGTGCTGCATGAAAGTGCGTGCGCCCTTCCTACACATGCTAGGAAGTGGTGCTTACCTGATTGGTTTAGGTGCTTTAGGGCAAGTACTGCACTGGCTACTAGTAGGCAGCAGCACTGATTGTGCAACCCACAAGAATAACCTTTCAAACCTGTCCCAAGCCTGCCATTGCAGGCCTGTGTGTGCGCAGTTCCACTTACGCTCCAGATAGCATATCTAAACCATTAGCCAATGCTGAGTGGGCCGCTCACTACCACTAGGACACCCCTAGGGTACGCCCTGAGGGGTGGGGCAATTGGTAGGGGAAAGGCAGGGCAGGTAAACATGTGTGTTTTCTGCCCAGGTAGTAAATAGTCCTTATCTGCGTTTTCCCTACCTAGGAAGTCTGCTCTTACCATAAGTCAACATGGGGGAATTGCGGAATGACTTTATACTACATTTTTAGCTTACAGCAGGGAGTAGCCTCATGATGGTTTTAAACATGTCTCAAGCCTGCCATTGCAGGCCTGTGTGTGCGCATTTGCACTAATGCTCAGGTTGGCATTTCTAAACCGTTAACCAATGCTAAGTGGGCCATTCACTACCACTAGGAAACTCCTAGGGTAAGTCCTGAGGGGTGGGGCAAGTGGTAGGGGAAAGGCAGGGCAGGCACACATGTGTGTTCCCCGCCACGGTAGTCAATAATCCCCATGTGGGTTTTGCCTACCTAGAAGGCCTGCTCTTCCCATGGGTCCTACACTGGGGAATTGCTGAATAACTTTTAAACTACAGTTTTGGCTTACAGCAAGGAGTAGGCTCATGGTGTTTTCAAACATGTCTTAAGCCTGCCATTGCAGGCCTGTGTGTGCGCATTTGCACTAATGCTCAGGTTGGCATTTCTAAACCGTTAACCAATGCTAAGTGGGCCCTTCACTACCACTAGGAAACTCCTAGGGTAAGTCCTGAGGGGTGGGGCAAGTGGTAGGGGAAAGGCAGGGCAGGCACACATGTGTGTTCCCCGCCACGGTAGTCAATAATCCCCATGTGGGTTTTGCCTACCTAGAAGGCCTGCTCTTCCCATGGGTCCTACACTGGGGAATTGCTGAATAACTTTTAAACTACAGTTTTAGCTTACAGCAGGGAGTAGGCTCATGGTGTTTTCAAACATGTCTTAAGCCTGCCATTGCAGGCCTGTGTTTGCGCATTTGCACTAATGCTCACTTTGGCCTTTCTAAATCATTGGCCAATGCTGAGGGTGCCTTTCAGTAACACTAAAGCACCCCTAGGGTGAGCTCTGGTTGGTGGAACAAGTGATAGGTGAAAGTCAGAGAAGGTACACACATGTGTTCCCTGATCAGGTAGTGAAGGATCTCCATGCTTTCCCTACCTATGAGGTTTGCTGCCCCATAGGTTAACATGTGGGAATGACTGTGATTACTTTAAACTGCAGTGGTGGCTTACAGTGGAGCAGCCTCATGTGGTTGACTATCATTGGATTCACAATGACAAATCTTCCCTTGTGGTAAAGGTAGATTTATCATTAATAGCTTAGAAATGACACTTCTAGAAAGTGGGCATTTCTCTGTGCAAAACTCTTTTGTATGCCTTTTAGTTTGACTCCAGTGCACACTGGAGGCTGTGGGAGCACATCTGTGCATTCTCCAGAGACAGCCATAAACATTTGGCATGCAACCGGAACAACAGATCTCTGCCATTTGAGAACCTGGCTGGATAGACTGGAGGAAGAAGTTTAGACACTTGGCCGTTGGGAAGCCAAGTCATGGCCCCACAAAAGATTAAGATCTGCATTCCAAGGCCTCATGGCAGACAGGACTGAAATTTTGGGGAGACATCTGTGGTTTAAAGGGGAACCCTCTGAACCACCTCCAACTTCAAAGGCACACTACAGTATAACTACTGGTGCCATACTACAGCAGGGCAGAGATACACTTGTGGGGACATGGGACCAGACATCCTGGACTGCATGGTGCACACTGCCAAAGGAATCTATTGTGCACAAGGAAGATTCTGCCACTGGAACGGACTGTGCACCCTGCCTGAATAGTGGCTGGCCTGAGCTGACTACCTGCTACTATGTGGCACCCTGAAGTGTGTTCTCAAGGGCTTTTTGGCTTGCCCCCTGTTCTTTGTGGAGGTCTCAAGGACTTCAAAGACCTCCTGTGAGGGACCTACACTGTCTACGTGTTTCACCTGGAGATCGGTGCGCTCTCAACTGCCTACTTCGTCTGCTGGATCCTGACTGCAGCGCAGTGTGAGCGTGGAACTAAGTATTGTGCCTGGAGACCGGATTCCCTTGTGTTAACCCCCAAACCATGCCCACATCTAAGGAGTCTTGCCCCTGCATCGTGGGGCCTCAGCATGTACAAGCGTCTTGTTGGTGGTGAGCGGATTCACTGGTTGCAGGGCTTAGCGTGGCCCACTTCGTCGTTCATGTTGCATCTCTATCATGTGACACGCCGACTGCATGCTCATTGCGTGCAGTGTCCCATTCACAGGTTGCAACCCTCGAAGGGAGGGTGCATCTGTAGTAGTGCATCATTCTACCTCATGCGGTACTACTGAACTTGTAACTGTGTGTGTGGGACCGGATTGTCTAGTGCGACTCGTATCATCATGCACCAGATGCTGTGCCTCATTCCAGGGAGGTATGGCGAACCCGATTGTGGGTTGATTGTACCCGGATTGTCTGGTGCAACTCACATCATCGTGCACCAGACATTGTGCCTCATTCAAGGGAACCCGACCGTGGGTTGATTGGGATAGGACTGTCTGGTGTGACTCGTATAATCACACACCAGACCTTATGCCTCATTTCCCGGGATTTTGTCAATGACAGATCCGTCAACGGTTTCTTTTTCTTTGAAGTAGACTCCCTCAATGAAGGAGTTGAAGGCTCAGACCTAATTTTGGATGTTCTTTTGAACAAAAGAGAAAACGATTCCTTCTTTTTCACGGGTTTCTCAACCTATAAGGTCTTTACAGTATGTTCAGTCTTTATATCTTCTTTGAAGGTTCTTCAGAGGAGACTATTTCCTCATGTCCTGCCCTTTTCTTGAGGGAAGATGAGGTCTCTACTCCCTCATCCCCAGATATAAAGTTTGTGAGGATCACCTAAAATATTCTAAGTTTCCCCACAAGATCTGCATAGCCTACAGAGGCTTTCTTAGACCTTCTGACATAATTTTTTTCTGTCAGAGATAAGCAGCTAAGATGTTACCTTAAGCTTGCAGGTAACTACAAAAAAGTTCAAAAGTTGAAGTAAACCAATCGGAACACAGATGAACTGAGTAGAGCTCAGGGAGACTCCCACTCACCCGACATGCAGTAAGAAATCTGAGGTATGGTGACCATGGAGGGAAAGAGTCCTACAGGAACTGCTCTCCGATTGGTTGAGCTCTGTTTTTTCCTAAAATTATGTGAATTGGTTAAAAATGTCAATTGTTTAAGATTTGCTGACAATGCTTTACTATACACTTATTATAATTACCGTGGGTGTCTCACTTCAACGATGGAGAAGATTCAAGCTTGTGAATTTATGCCTGTTTAAATATTGGAGAATAATAGCGTGCGGGCGGCTTATAATGGCTAGATTAGACGCAATTAAAATGACCATCCTATATTGAGACTATTCCTGATACAGGATCTTCTTCTTCAAAACTCTCAGGGAGCTTTACAAAAAATACTAAATGTGGCTAATACCTTCTTTTGGGGATGGAAAAAACCAAGATTGGCTAAGCGAATTGCCTGAAGACACTGAAAAAAGAGAAATGACTGGATGACCCTAATCTGACAAACTGCCATCTGCAGCTCATATTAGGTACATATGGCAATGGAACAGAGTGGAGTCCATGTAGTATTGGTGTTTCACGTACCAAACAGCAGCTGGTATACATATCTGGAATGTCCCTTGGAAATACAGAGCTTGGCTCCTTTACTCTTTACCAGTCACCAGGGTAACACTGGCAGCCTGGACCAGAGTGGGCGTTTCAAGGAGATTGACTAACACGAGTCCTGATGAAGTAGATAATCTTCATCGATGGTCCCTTGTTGTGTACAGATTCTGCATAAGATATACGTCGACACATTTCAGTGGATTGGAAAATAATTCAACCACCTTCTTCAAGACAATACGAATAAGTTCAGGTCTCCCCAGCAAGACAGATAATTCATTCGATAACACGCTCACAAGTTCAAACGGTCTTCAAGTTTGACTTTATTATAAATTAAAACCCCACAGCCTTCATTAAAACCAGGAGGTATAACCTTTCGCTGGTTGTGATAACTTCCACTTCTCTGACTCACGTGAATTATCCAGAGAAGCAGGGGGCATACGTCTCTCACACTAAGAGATCCTTGTGTAGTTCAGGAAATGATGGATGACTTGTATGTGGCTCCTTTGAGAAAGTATCTGCCGTACCTATTGATTAGGCAATTGTACACACTCCAACAGATCTAATGTCATTAGAGGAGGCAATTATCGTAATTATTTTTGAGAAACCTGAGGAACAGGAGACTGAGTATCCCTAAACCACGCAAGGATTTCTCAGTGTGAGAGATCCTTGCGGGAGGGACCATAGAGGAAGATTATCTACTACATCAGGATTCGTGTTGGACATTATATAACAGATCAGAAAAAATAACAGATATATTAATAGTGTTTATGTGGTTCTCCCATTTGTTTTTAATATTTTTATACATTTGTGGGTTTTATGTTGTGCTGAATTGGGGAGGAGGGGTTAGACAATATGGTGCTTTTCAGAAAATTATTAGATGTGTTACCTTTTTAACTTAGTGATAAATGTAATTTACTAGATGCTCAATGTTGATATGATGCACATGTTGATGTTGTACACACTACATTAAAACTTTGTGTAATTTTTACCCTGGTGATACTTGTTGTGGATAATAGGGCTCAGATTGAACACTGGAGTGATTTGGTTTAGTGTTGTGATTAATTGAAATATTATTTTTGTGTTTTACAGATTCTCCAAGTGTCATGTAGTTCCTATAAACCTACATAAGGTCTGCCCGTTTAGACAACATACACTATAAGATTGGTGTTAGACTGATTCTAGACACCCCTACCGGGTATGTTAGCCTGTATACCAGCTAGCTCACAGTGCCACTAGAAACCCCTCTTACCAAGGAGAGAATAGTTCTTGGCAAATATCGAACATGACAACCCTGATCCCTCAAGATCGTGGAAACAGTGTACTACTTTTCGCTCAGTCACTCGTGCTCACTTCGTCTCAGAGAGATACACAGAATAAACAGTGGGGACGTTTTTCAATAAGCTTTTATTGAACCAGCGTCAATATAGTGTAAAATAGGTGTGCTGAAACAACCATTAAACAGTAACAGATATAAATTATTATAAGCACTAACAGAGTAAAAGGATGGTAGATTTCTACCATCGTTCTAAAACAATGAATACAGGCAAGTATATAAAATAATGCATGACAGTAGTAAATGTGTACTCCTACGATGCAACCCTAACTAGATGTACCTAAGTGTACCTCGCATGTATGTAGGTGTAAAGCCAAGAATCCCTCTAGGATAGAGTTAACCCCATTAACTGAAGTGAGAGACTGTGGGACCCCGTCTTGGTCTCGAGATCGACACCCCGCAGGGGATGTCAGACCACTGCGAGTTGGAGTGTCTGCGTGCAGGAGCCTCAGCGTCTCGTGTCAGTGTGTCAGCATGGATTTCCTTTTCTCCTCTCCCTATCTCAGCAAGAGATGATGTATATATACCCAAAGTGATACCCCCTGGGATATACCTTGCTGTGTCATGTCGGACTAGGATGTCGGAAGGAATGGCCCTTGCACATAGTTATTATGCACGAGATTGTAGGCCTGTTGTCCTGCTGTGATTCCAAGAATCCTCATGCATAATGAATGAGGCTTAAGCTTTTCGGAGAAAACCCCATGTCATCTTTGCATTACCCAAACTAGGTAAAAGGTCAGTACTAAGAACCGTTATGCAGTGTAATGGTAGGGGAGAATATAGGTGAAAGGTTAGGTGACTACCTGAGCCTATATTGGGGTACCTATATGGAACATAACACCCACTCCTCATCCGACTGGACGACATACTTAAAATTCTAGCGTACGGCTAAATGTTGTACGCAAACCATTAATAAGTCCATAAAAATAGTACTTAAAAACGTAAAATTTCTAAAAAAAAAAAACGCTAAAAGAGAAAAATATTGCATGATTAGAAGTCTGTACTAAATATGTTCGTATATAGAGTCCGAACAATGAGTGACTGAAAGCCATGCAGTTTAGACAAAGTGTCTTGTTTAAAATTCCAAATTTGGTTGTTTTTGAAAAAGGCCGAATTTTCCCAGCACACGATGAGCCAAATGTTTATGTGTCCTGGCTGGGAGGCGTAACATCACTGTTGCCTGCAATCGCAGACAACGGTCCCTGCAACACCTTGCAGATCAGGTCAATCGAGCACAGATGTTCCTCCGTATTCACCTCAGTCGTTGTTGGGGATGTACTAGTGTCATTCAAGGCCTGAGTATTTGTTGAGGAGCTGGTATCCTTCCCGACAGGAGCTGAAGCATCCCGTGGTGGCTCTAAGAATGCAGACATCAACATTGGAGTATGCTGAGGACACTGAAGAACATGGACCGTTATCAGGTCCAGTAAAGCATCAACGTCCGGTGGCGCAATTGTTGAAAGTGTTAGACAGAGATCCAACACTCATTCTTGTCCGCAGAACAGGCATCGGAGGACAGGCAGAATACAGTCAATCCAGACTGGTCTAAATGACAAGAACCAAGACTCGCTCAGTTCTTGAAGACAAGGTGTGCCCAGTTGGATTACCATGCGATCACGGTATCGGCGCTCCAAGAGCGTTCTTTCCATCTCCTTGGTGACTGGGATGTCCATTGCGTAGCAGAAAAATGACAATCAGGATACCTGCTATTAGAAACGGGATCAGCGGAAACCCTCCAAAAATGCTTCCAAATACGGAGTGTATGAAGTTGGGAATCACTCTGAGTATTGTCTGAAAGGTGCTTAACAGTCCAGAACCTATGGTCTTAAATAGGTGGACAATACCTGTCGTATCAGACGTGTTAAAGATACGTTGTACCATTTCTGTTAAATGGAAAGGGCAGTTTGTTCGTATCAGTGCCTGTATCTCAGCCGAGGACCTTGCAACCTGACGATCATAAGTTTCTCGGGCAGAGGTTAAGGGCGCGGTTTGCTGTAAAAGCATGGCTTTCATTCGGCTCAGAGTATCAAACCGTATAGAGGAAACATTCAACGAAGGCCATAACGGCGCCTCCCTGATTGTGTGGGTCGGTGGAAACAATACTTGCATACAGCAAGTAACCCTGGAGCTTACAGTGACAAGATATGCGATGCCCGGGAGCATCCCACAACAACCTTGATTATTCAGCATCAAGTAACTCCCATTTTAAAGCAACTTGAAGACCGGATTAATCACGGCAGCCGGGGAACCTTTCAAGTAGCAGGATAAGTTAGCAACTGAACCATTACAGGCCCCGTGAAGCGTGCTATCCTGGCATATGAGAGAACCGCTTAAGGAATTCTCGCAGTTGGTACCGCTAAGGAACACCTCCATGTCCCCATTCCCACATCGAAATCTGTATGGCAATTCCCAAGATTCCTTGATGAATTCCCTACCCATCGCTTCGTATCTGCCTGCCTGTTCTTGTTCTAGGCAATACTGAAACTGGAAAGTTGTGACCGGTAATGTTATATGGCCATGAATTAACCATTCTGAGGATGGTGACTCTGCCACAGTAAAAGGTAACTTGTCAAGTTTTTCAATACGCAGCATTGTATATTTTGCTCCCCTTTGTGCCATTGTAATCTGGTTTTCAGTTAGATTGTATGCTGAAAATAGAGATGTACTGTTGATAAATCGCCAAGGCACATAACCAGTGCACAATGATTGCATCATCCAGCCTAATAACATAATAGAACGTAGTTGAGACTATCCGTGTTGTAGTATGGACAAATCCTGTTCTAGTATTTCCATAGCAGAAGATACAATGTTGCCCAGTGAATAAATCCGGGATTTTAATGTAGTCATACCATTGTCAACTACAGCTATCGCTTTCTCTAGGTTAATTCTATCTATTTCACGAAGTCTCTCCACATCTTCTTGTTGAGAGATTTTCCATAGTTCATTATAGACAGCGTAATAGAAATGTTTCTGACGTGACTTTCGGGGACCTAATTAAAAATCCCTTAAATCCACCTCATCTGAGAGTAAGGACAAGTGCTGCTTCACCTGGAAGTGTGTTGAGGTTCTTGGCCAATCGAGGCATACTTTCCCAACACTGTAGGATGTCACTACCCCCGGATGTTCTCTTTGTACATATCGTGGGTCTGGCCTATGGATACTAAACCCTTCAGTTGTACCCCTGAATCTTGATTGACATCTGTTTGTGTCTGTGGGCCAAACTAACCATCCCTTCCAACTGGGGTCTGATGTATTGTACTGCATAATGTCATCTATTGTATCCCCTCCACGTGATGTAAAATTGATGTGTTAAGGTGTGGGAATCCGAGGTGTGCTCAAATCCTTGTTCTTGGATAGTCCAAGACAGGAAGACTGTTGCACAGTTTCATTCAGAAATATAATTTGTTGCGGAATGAGGCACGCTCTAAATAGTGCTTCTGTTCCTTGAACTTGCCATTCCTTAGAACCCCAGACTGATTTTGTGTCTATTGTGTCTTTCCATAAGTCGCAACCGTGTTCAGACAGTTGGGAAATAAAGGATGCAGAATAAATCTGCTTGGTGTTAGTCAGCATATTTTTCTGTGCAGTTGTAGGTGCAACCTTATAGTAATATGAGGTCGGGTCAGAAGTGTTAAACCCTGAAAAATACGAAAATTTCTGTGCAAACGTTTTAGAACTAACTTTCGGCGTGTTGGGCAATGTTCCCACTGGTGGTACATGAAAACATTTCTTGGGATACTGGATTTGTGTAAAAAGTGCTGACCATAATGATGGTAACAGTACATGCTATAAAAGTCAGATGTGTCTTCTAACATTTCATTGTTTGAAAATGCAGCAGATTTTTCTAAATCAGACAACATATTATTCACAGTTTCAAAATCCCAATCATCAGAAAATGTACTGGAGGCAATGATATCATTTAGAGAAATTTTAAATAAATGTGGAATCTTTAAAAGTTCAGTAGGGCCAAATACCTCATAATCAACCTTGTCCCAAACAATACCATCAGGAATTGGAACAGCTGTAATGTTCATGGAAAACAAGTCTCTTTGTTCACGATGAGATGATGTATGAGGTTTCAGGACCAAGTTCACATTGGATACTGCAGGGCGTTCTGGGAGATATTTTCCATTTAACAGTAAGCAAAAAACAGTTACTAGGCCAATCCAGAACAGAAAAAACAATGTTCCAGTAATGACCCAGAGCTGGAGCCATGGTGATACTAAGTAAGTCTTTTTCATGAATTTGTTGCCTACGGGAAACTGGAGCTGGCGTTGTCTCAGGTTCACTGGGATCAAGAGAGAAGGTATCAAAATTGATGAAGTAGCCAGATGCAGTACGATTGATCTTTGGTAGCTCAGCAGGTTGTGTTGAACTGGCAGGTGTCTCTTGTTGAGGCATATTAATGTAGACATCGGTTGTAGGCCGAATTAATATTTGTCTGTCATTTGTAGTTTGAAGTTCTGTTTCCAGAGGAACGAGTTCCATTTCATTATAGGAAATTCCATCACTTCGAATTGGTGACTCTCCGAATGTAATGAGTGTTTCTGTCTGAACTTCCTGTATGGTAGCAAGAGGAGATCGTCGGCTACCCAGGAGCCCACGAGGCCTACTATTCAGTATCGGCCACATAGTGTGGTTTGATCAGATCAATTGAGACGAATCTCTTTTCTTTTCTGCCTGCAAGAGGCGGAAGAAGGACTGTTCTTGTCCCTTCGACAGCCAGGACAGGTACAGGTTTTCTGTACGATGGGCCAAATTCTTTCTTGTCCTCGATCTTTTCTTTGACCAGATCCCTGACTTTTGGGATTCAGACAGGGCTTGCTGTGACTGATTTGACTTCCCTAGTGGCGGTGCGTTTTACTTGCACGTTGCTTAGTAGTGCTCTGGATTCGTTCAGATCCTGTAAAACAGCCAAACGTTTATTGATGTCAAATGGTTTTTCATCCGCCACTGTGCTTTCACAATCGAGATCTGGTACCCACATACTCATCCCAAATAGGACCTCGTAAGGAGTGACACCCCCTAGAGAACTTCTTGGCAAATTATTAAGGGCTCGCTGTACTCCATATAAATGATTGACCCAACTACCATCCAAACCTAATACTCTTGCTGTTAAAGATTGCTTTAAGTCACAGTTTTTCCTCTCCCCGACCGAATTTCCCTCGGGATGGTACGGAGAGGAGTACCGCAATGCTACACCCAAACCTTCCGTGGCTTCCTTGTAAGCCCTAGAGCGAAACGCAGGGCCATGGTCAGAATGTAATGTGCCAACTGCGTATGTCCCTATAAAGACTTGCAAATCTTTTATAACAGTTTGAGTGTCAGCCGAGCTCTGAGGCCATACCCATAGGAATCTGGAGCATGAATCCACTGCCACCAAGATATACTTGTTAGCCCCATCTGATTGTAAGGGGCCGCAGTGGTCCAAATAGACACACGCGAGTGGTCTGTCTGATATCAGTAATGGTGTCTGCGCTGGACGCGCCACAGTGGAACCCTTCATCTGCTGGCAGATGTCACAGTTTAAAACAAAATTCTTCATCTGTTTTGTTAACCCTGGCCTCCAATAGCGCTGTTTGATTAATGAATCTGTCACGGTAATACCTGCGTGTGCAGAACCTAGACCCTCGTGTGCAGCTAGAATTCAACCTTATCTGCGATCCATGTTTGGTTTTATTCTATCCCCCACTCCTGGAATTTGAGTATACGGAATGTTGTTTGCATCTAACTTGTAGGAGTACTTGAGTGGAAAACCTTTCGGTAAGGCTGTGCTGTTTTTGCGTGAAGCAATGACAGCTACCATTATCTGTCCGTCTGTTCTCGTTTTTGAACGAGTGATTGCAGCTACGGCCGCAGTTCGTACTGCCCCTTTTGCAGCTTCATCGGCCAATGAATTCCCTTCAACGTGAACGCTATCATGTTGGTGACTCAGTGTGTGTATCACATGAGCTCTTGGTAGTTCGTTTTTCAACTCAGCTACCTGTTCCCATAACATTTTATGCTTAATTGTGCCACCTTTTGAGTCTTTAAACCCATTCTGACCCCAGTAATGAAGATTTTTGTTGTATGACTGGACACAATAAAAAGAATCGCACAGGATCAGTGTGGGGAATTCTCAATCCGTATTTATTAGTGCCAGTAATGGGGCTTTTAGTTCTGCCAGCTGAGCCGTGCAGTCTCCTAGAGACTGTGTCTTCGTATCGCTGGGATGGAACTTGCCATCCTGCATACGACCTTTTACAATCGCACAAGCGGTGCTGTATTGCTGTTTACTCCCTGTGGCCGGCTGAGCAGATCCATTAGTGTAAATGATATATTCATACTGATCTAGAGGCATTATTTCAATTTGGGAGAGGATATTCTTGTTCATATTGCAGGAATGCTTGTGTTTTTACCTTTGGGTCATATCTGTACTCTACATCTGTTGCAGTGAGAGAATTAGCCCATTGTATCCATCTTGGATGTAAGGCTTTAGCATTAGGAACGCTTGCCTTTGTAACAGCCTCTAAGGCTGGTACTGGAGTTACGACAATTATTCGTTTCCCCTGAGCCAATGCTCTTTCTCTCACTACAGCAGTCTGTACTGCTGTCAGGATTTTTTATGTAGAAGCAAATCGCATTTCAGCGTTAGTGTACAAATGTGATTTGTATGCTATGGGTACTGTTTCTCCTTCATTGAAGGTTAGGTAAGTGTACCCAGATTTACCCGCTATAACACGGATCACTAGATTGCGTACATTTACGCGTGTTTGCAAGTGTTAAAGCTATCATGTCAGCTTGTAGAGAACGAAGGATATCTGTGTGTTCCTGTGTCCAATGCCGAACTGAAAAATCAGGTCTTATTAAGTCGTGGAAAGGTTTTACTCTTTCTGCGTAATCCAAAATGTATGTTCTGCCAAAGTTTAAAAATCCCAATATGGATTGTAAGTTTTTCAGCGATTTTGGACGTTGGAGCTGCGCACACTTATCTAAAAAGTTAGCTGCCAGGCTTTTACCTTCATTTGATAACTCGTATCCTAAAAATAGGACATTGAGGTGGGCTATTTTTGATTTTTTAAAGTTGAATTTGTAGCCCTCAGAGGCAAATCCCAAAATTATGGTGCTCACCCTGGTCAAGTGATCCTGTAAATCATCATCCGTCAGATAAATATCATCTACATAGGACAATGCCTCTTCATCCAAATTCTGAAGTAATTCTGTTACCCTAGCGGAAAACAACCCGGGGCTATTCTCATACCCTTGAGGGAGTCGACAAAATTGACGCTTGGAACCTAGTGCGGAGAGTGCTGTCAAATATCTGCTTTCAGGCGCTATATTTTGGCAGAAGAATCCATTTGAGATATCTAGTGTCATTTTGTATTTTTTCCTCACAATGTTATTCATTAATGCGGCACTATGTGCATTCTGTACTGCAAAACGTCTTTGTGCATGTGTTCAGATGTCTGTAGTCTAAAACTAGACGATATGAATTATCGGGTTTCATTACTGGAAACAAAGGATTATTCATTGGAGAGGTGCAAGTTTCTATTACACCCTGGTATTCAAGTTGATCTACGATCTCCCTGACCTGTTTTTTTGCTTCTTGGTTAATTGGGTACTGTCTCTGTGGAGTTGGAGTAGTTTTTACTGGGATTACATGTTGTGGTGACTTAGCATCCCACCCAAAATGGTTGCGATATAGGGCCGGAGCAAGGGTTACCGCCCACTCCTGCGCATATGTATGTTTTAAGTAAATTGGAACGTGGTCGGAAAAAGCTGGTAAAATTACTGTTTCTCCCTTTGGGCAATCCATAACAATTTCAGGCGGCCAATCTTTTTCAGCTAAAAGGATGTTTTAGCCAAAGGTCAGGTTCTCCCAAAAGAGGCCTTTAACTTTTCTGGGTTTGTCCCCCTCCATTTGGAGTGTTATTTCATGTAACCTATGTGGGACACTTACCCTGGTATCAGGTGTTTCCACCGTGATGTGCTCATTCAACTCCGCTGTCACCAGAATTCCATCAGGTTCTGGCGAGCTATTGTTACTTCTGCTGCGCTGTCTAGCATCGTCAGAGCCCATTCCCCGTTCAGAAGTTGAGTCCTCAGAATTCTGGGCATGACTAAATTTTAGACCTGCTACTTTCTTCTTTTTAAATTGAGGTTTTGATTTTGGCTTGTCTTCTTTCTTAGAAGTGTAGTCTGAAGCGCGTTGCATGTCACTGGACATTGTATGCTCTTCTTGCCTGTGTTCTGACCGTCCTTCTCTCTCAGAGTTTCTTGGTGAACCTTGAAAGGAATGAGAGGAACGTGTATCAGTATCCTGATACCTGTCAGGTTTTTTAATATTATCCCTATTCCTAAGGTTGTATCTCCTTTCGGAGGGCTCCTGTTGAGGAGACCCACTCCTGGATTGAGATCTATTCTTTTGTTTTTTATTGTTATTATCCCATTTCTTCTTGGAAGAATCAGGTGCTTGCTTGGTGTTATCCTTTTCAGGACCACCCATGAGTTGAGGTTTTGTTTCTCTAGCTCCCAGACTATCTCTACCTAATTCAGCATAGGTGTCTGCGATTATTCTAGGTAATTCACGTTCCTGTTGTAAAGGCGTTGGCGAATTGCCACTGCTGCTGCCTCCCCTTTTATATTTGCTAATATTATAGCTGATATCTGGGCAAAATTACCTAATCATTTCATCCCTAAGTTCAGAGCAGGTTCTGCTCCATACTCAATCTGTATTTGTCTTAATACATCTGGTATTACTGCTAATGAAGGGATACCATGAGTTCTGGTATATAAGGTGGTGAAAACTGTACCCCAAGTGGTACAATCCTCTATCTGGGGAGCTATCCCCATTGGCAAGCAGATTGTTAGCATTCTGTGTTTTTCTTGAGGGCTTGTATGTGGAAATACCGCCTCTAGCTGTGTTATTTTTTTGAGCTATCCAGAATGGCATTTGCTCACGTTTAGTGGGCATTCTACCCATAACTGCGTATAGCGTTTGTGGTGTAATTTTAGTAGTAGAACCCTGAATTTGATCTGTTTGTGTAGCCCTTGTTGGCTGAAGTGTGAGTGTTCTCATCACGAACTGTGTCAGGTTTCTGTAAAGTTTTATTATTTCTTTGTGAAGTGGACATAGGTCTGCTACTAGCATTGTGTCAGTGTCTGGATGCGGTGTGTAAGCTGCAAGGACTGGCCAAGTGGCTCCATCTCTTCCGAGTGGACCTAGTCTTACTTTGTCTTTTGTGTGGGGGAGGGCGCCTTTAAACCAGTTTATGTGCTCCTGGTAGGTGAGCGGAACTTCAATGTCCTCATATGGACAGTATTCATTTGGTGTTTCATCTTCAGTGTAAAAATGAAATTTATTTGATTGTGCATCTGCTTGTGGGAGTTTAACCCATGAATAGAATACCTCTGTTCTAATAACTGGTGAGCCTCAATCACAAACGTTACTGTCCCACCCCTAGCAGTGACTCCATAGTCTGTTAGCTTTTGAGTAAGGGCATTCCTAACAATTTCTGAAATGTTGATTTCACCTTCCCGTTCTTCCTCCCCAGCGGTAGCATGATGTGCTGGCAAACTGGCGTCTTCGTCAGCCATTATTTTTGAAGAAGGAAAAACTTTCAAGGAGACTGAGATAAGGTTTTATGCACAATAGGAACAATTTGTCCTTTAATCTTGATAAACCTACAGCTAATACATAGGATATGCCTACTCACCTGTGGCGGATTGTTCCCTTCCCACTCCAGACGCCTTTGGGGAAATGTGAGTAGGGGTCTCTAAGAAAAGCACGACTGAACTACTCAGAATTGACTGTTAAATAAGTACCAAACCAACGTTGGCGGCACCATATTGTGTAGTTCCTATAAACCTATATAAGATCTGCGCGTTTAGACAACATACACTATAGGATTGGTGTTAGACTGATTCTAGACACCCCTACCGGGTATGTTAGCCTGTATACCAGCTAGCTCACCGTGCCACTAGAAACCCCTCTTACCAAGGAGAGAATAGTTCTTGGCAACTATCGAACATGACAACCCTGATCCCTCAAAATCGTGGAAACAGTGTACTACTTTTCGCTCAGTCACTCGTGCTCACTTCGTCTCAGAGAGAAGCACAGAATAAACGGTGGGGACGTTTTTCAATTAGCATTTATTGAACTAGCGTCATTCTAGTGTAAAATAGGTGTGCTGAAACAACCATTAGACAGTAAAAGATATTAATGATTATAAGCGCTAACAGAGTAAAAGGATGGTAGATTTCTACCATCGTGCAAAAACAATGAATACAGGCAAGTATATAAAATACATGACAGTAGTAAATGCGTACTCCTACGATGCGACCGTAACTAGATGTACCTAAGTGTACCTAGCATGTATGTAGGTGTAAAGCCAAGAATCCCTCTAGGATAGAGTCAACCCCATTACCTGAAGTGAGAGACTGTGGGACCCCATCTTGGTCTCGAGATGGACACCACGCAAGGGATGTCAGACCACTGCGAGCTGGAGTGTCTGCGTGCAGGAGCCTCAGCGTCTCGCGTCAGTGTGTCAGCATGGAAGTCCTTTTCTCCTCTCCCTATCTCAGCAAGAGATGATGTATATATACCGAAAGTGATACCCCCTGGGGATATACCTTGCTGTGTCATGTCGGACTAGGATGACGGAAGGAATGACCCTTGTACATAGTTATTATGCAGGAGATGGTAGGCCTGCTGTCCTGCTGTGATTCCAAGAATCCTCATGCATAATGAATGAGGCTTATGCTTTTCGGAGAAAACCCCATGTCATCTTTGCATTACCCAAACTAGGTAAAAGGTCAGTACTAAGAACCGTTATGCAGTGCAATGTTAGGGGAGAATATAGGTGAAAGGTTAGGTGACTACCTGAGCCTATATTGGGGTACCTATATGGAATATAACACAAGGGAAGTTTTTATTTTACTGTTTTTGCGGTGCTTTGTCCCCTTGGATTTAGGGGCCCGCTCATTTTTTTATTGATTGGATTTTATTTTGGCCTAAGAAAAAAGTTGGTTATTCGGGCCATTTTTAAACCCATAACGCTTTGTAAATGTGGCCCTATGTGATTTGGACATCCCACCTGACCTGTGCAGTGTCCTGGTAAAACTACATCATTTAAATTATGCCATGGTTCACTGGAAAAAATATAAAGCCATTTTCTGTCAATAAAGGCATGTGCCAAGGTTGCACACTTGCCCCATTGCTTTTTTCTTTATTAATCAAGTAGTGTAGTTTGTAAGCAGTGGTATTAGAGATGCCCCCACTGTTCTGTGGTTTTAAAATCTCAAACCTTTTATTAGCTGATGATGCCCTAATGGTCCCGAGGATTCTAAGAGACCTACAGAATTTTTTAGGTAGATGTTAGCATTTCTGCAGACTAAAAAGATTAGTCTTTAACTAAACAAAGCTGATGACTTGTAGACTACACAAAGGCTTCAGGAAAGCCCTTAGGATAGGCAACAGGTCCATGACGTTTGGTATTTGGGCCTTTGATTATCCTCAGACCTAAAACAAAAAAGTAACCTTTGATGTCCATTAGTCTTCTGGCTTAGTGTGTGGGTGCAAATGAACTCCTTTCCTGGGAGTATGGTAGATGGATGGCCTCCTTTGCTTTAGAAGTTTACAAAGCGAACTGCCAAAATGCTTCACTTTATGTAGCAGAAATCTAGGGATGTGTGATACCATTGTCTATATGTGAGAACAGATTTCTGAAACACCGCCTGCACTTGTCGTAGCACACCCAACGTTCTGTTGATGGAACCTTGGCATTGTTGACCTAACTTCTTTAGTCAAGCTCAGGCCACTTCTACACCGGGTTAGGGTTTGGAGGACATTGTTATAATTTATTAGCTGCATATATGTTTCATATTTCCTATCATTCCTTATGGTTAATGGGATAGTTATTTGTTCCTAGCACCATTTACCTTAATGATACACACCCTTTCTTTCTCCGCCTTATACTCTTCTTGGTTCATTCCACTGTATTGTTTATAACATTGGCATCACTCCGAAGTGCAATGTCATTTTTCAGTCAGAACGAGAGCTGGGTGTGACAGCCTGAAGGTACCTCGGGATTGAAGCGATGTTAAACAAGTCCACCTCTTGATCGTCTCAAATCTGAATTGCCAGTATAGCACAGAATGTTGATCAGATCAAGTGAGGGAAGGAAAGGTAGGGAACAGCAGAGTGGGAGACCTCAGGAGAAAGACAAAAGATCATGAATATCTTTAAACACACATATATATTTAGTAATTTCCACAGTGTGATTATCTAGTTGAGACCACTATACCTGTAACAAAAAATAAGGTAGGTTCTATCTTTTAGAAACTCCTGGAGAGGAAGAACATTGCCTCTGTTCAACCGGTAATCCTGACACTGTAGCAACAAGAAAGGAGACAGACCCATCTATTAACCCTCACAGGAATAACGTATAAATTAAGAGATTGCAACTCTACAACAAATAACACTTTGGATATCATATAACCACCACGCCTTTCATAAGCCAATGCCTCACAGGGGATTTGGAGAATTGAGAGAATTCTTCCTCTTCTCTCTTTCACCCAAACACTGGTTCCCCTGTTAAATGGCAATAAGAAAAGAAGAACAGAAATAAACACTTATGCTGTGAGATTGGTGAGGAGCTTAACATGCTTTCCTTAGCACGAATTATAATCCAATCAATAGTACACCTTTAGTTTCTTGAGTTTGTCACAGTACGTGAATTACACCCCTGTATAATTATCAGAATACAGAACTCCGCGTAGATGAAGCCTTTGTAAATACTTCCAACCTCGACTGGGTTTTTGGAAATGAACCTTGCATACAATGATTTCCAGAAAAAATGCAAAATAGCCGTTTGATGCAAGTACGCTTATACTTGGAACCACACTCTGTTCCAATGTTTCCCGTTACATCACGGAAACCACCAAGTATCCAAAGTTTTGTGTCAAGTTGACACATAGAGCAATCTCAGAAATTGTCGAAACATCTGGCCTCAAGATCAGCCGATCTTGTTTCCCTCGAAACTCCCTCGCGTGTAACACACGCAACTCCAAAATAAACTCGACCGCTTACCGCGCTGGTTTCTGTCAAGGCTTCCGTGCAAGCGGCTTCCTCGCTGACTCCCTGTTATAATCGGCACGGCTTCGTGCGCATTTCCCAAGGATATACCTGGCTCACAGCTGAAACCAATGAGGGTGCGCTCTCCCAGAAGCCATAACCAAGGATCCTGGGTAATGTAGTCTTTTCCTCCGCTACCAAAGAATTAAATCCACCACTTCCCCAGATCTTGGAGTAGAGAAAGGAAAGGATTTGAACTGGAACACTCAAACCATTGTTTTACAGAGCATACAATGGCAGCGTTTACAGCATTACTGTGGCGGGCTGTAACACTGGGAGATGATAGATTAAAGGACTTCCTTAGTAATTCCAGTGTCAGGTCGTTACCTAGCCCACAAAGAATACAGTAGTGGAAACTGTTCTTATCCTAATTGGAAAATGCCACTGTCTTAGGAGAACAAAAACAAAGATTTTGGACAGAAAAGCCTCATCCACTTGTCACAACATACTTCATCATTGGCTTGTCCATTCCACCCTAGTAAGATATTACCACCATGGTGGTCTCGATCTCAGGTAGAGGGAGATCAGAAAAAAATGTTGGTGGATATATGCGAGATCCAGAATATGCTTAAAACTACCTATGTGTGTACCCAAAGGAGTTTCCTTTGTTTCAAGGGTACACTGGGCAGAGTTAAAACCTCGTTTGGACGAAGGTTGAGAGATTATGTCTCAGCCATATGTTTCAAAACACACATGATGCCAACATGTTTCGGCCTCTCTACTGGTCCACAATGGTTCTAGGCCTTCATCAGGGCAATACAGGATACCCTATAGTCTGTACTGCAGTCCTGCATTATACATGCAGGAAGGTAAGAATAAGTATTATCTTAGAGATCGGTTTGTAAAAGATACACCTGTGGACATAAAAGCACAGTAACATAATGCATGGTATGTCCATCATATACCAACCCAGGGTAAGCAGGTTGTCCTTGCTTTTAAAATGTTGTCCTCTACCCCACTTATCATTCTATGGGCAGAGAAAATACTGTGTTGCACATGTGAATGCACACAAAACACAACACATGTGAGGAAAAAAACGAGTGCATACTATAGTGATGTATTCGCTGACTCTATTTGTTAGGGGTTACAGACCCTTTGGCCTCATTGGAGGAGGGGCCTCTTCTGTAGTAATGCACTTTAAACATAGGAAAAGGTTGTCTTAGTTCTCAGATCTTCTTTGCAGATATAAGGCACAGGGATCCTCATCTTGGTCACTGAATTGTCACTGAACTATCGATTCAGGAAGTACTTAGCATTATCCTGTGTTCTATCTAATGTCCATCTTGAGACTAATGGCTGTCCAAATACATTGAATGTACACACTCTACCTCTGTGTACTTTGCATTTTATTGTGTTTTGTATGATGTCTATGTGGAGACTCAATTGCCTATCCAATTACATTGAATGTACACACCGTGTGTCATTGTGACAAAACTAAAGTGCACTTAAAAAGCCAGTGTACCATGTACTTTACATTAATCAAACTGTTAGCCTCCTGATTCTGATTGGTGGCATTAGGTAGAACACTCACACCACAATCCACATCGATAGTGCTCGTGATTCTTAACACTGTCAACTGGTTAGCCTGTCTACCACTCTTTGGAAGTACAGAAACAATTGGTCCCAACTGGATTATTTTAACATTGATAGTATCCAAAATATAGAAACATAGAAAACAGACACATTATAAACTGCAAAGCTATTAGATTTTATCGTATGTTTGATCATAAATATATTTTCTTTTTACAGATATTAAAATAAGTTGCTCCAAGGTGAGTAGGAAAGTGATTAAAAGAAGTGCTTGTGAAGAAGATCAAGGAAAAGACAAAGATTATACATAGAATCAATTTATACAAATTCATATGGAAGAGGCCTATCCGGAATTGCCTTGTAATACTGATTTAGAACATCTTCTTTAACAATTTATGCCATTGAAACAGAGATAAGACAAAAAATCGTATTTCCGGTCTAGGTCATAGATAAATCTCGACCCCAAGTGGAAGGCAGGTTGGCTAACTCATTAGTAGGGGGTCTTCATCAGGACAAGGTGAAGAGCAACCTGTGTAATGAAAGGGGGAGATCCAATCAATTCCCTGATCTTACGAGTGTCTGTGCGTAGTACTATAAGCAGGGTATAACTCACCTAAAACACAGCATATCAGAATGGTCGTGGGCCTCGGATACAGGGCCAGCCGGCTCCTGAAGGCCGAATATTCTGTGTTGCCAAACTAAAGTCCACAAACATTACCGCCACTGGTCGTGCTGGAAATATAAGACATGCCTATTGGCGACCCTGAGCATATACTGAATTATATAGGGACTCAAGGTGAGGGAACTCACCTTATTGATATGCTTATGGGTATCTAAATTACACGTGGGGCATGAAGATTAATAAGGCAAACTGTATCAGATCATATAACCGGAGTTGCTCTGTAATTAAACAAACCCCGGTATTAATGATAATTAAAGTAGAGGCTATAGAGTATACACAGGGCAGTACTTCTGTGCATTGCAAGGTACACTAAAGGTGTAGCAATGGGAGCGACCTTTGCGCCAGATCTAGCCATACTCTATATGTACACCTATGAGAACAAGGTTATCATCAATGATAGCAATCCCTATTGGAACCACATAACCTTCTGGAAATGCTTCATTGACGATGTCCTTATAATTTGGACAGGCAATGAGGTGGAACTCCAGTCATTCCATAGCTGGCTTAGTGAGAGATCACCAGATTTAAAATTCACCTTTCAATTAAGCCCCACTAACATCGACTTCCTAGATATCACCATCAAAGCTGACAAGGGAGAACTGTACACCACACTATTTAGAAAGAGCATCGAAAGGAACACTTTGTTACGATACACCAGCCACCACCCCAGAAACCTTAGGCAAAACGATTACTTCGGGAATCTGAAAATTTACAAAAAAGACTAACGGAACGAGGTTACCATAAAAGTCTACTAAAAAAGGCCCATAAGAGGGCATGGAATAACCCAAGGGAAACACTCTTAGAACCTAAGGTTAAGAGCTATAAAACACTAGACAGAATGATTTGTGTCACAACGTTCTGCACTAAGAGTAATGCTATAAGACGGATTGTGAACAAGCATTGGGAACTGATAGCTGATGATGTAGACTTGAAGGATCCACAAATGCACTCATTCCGGAAGGCCAAGAGTGTCAGAGATCATGTTGTTTGCTCTTTCCTGGCTACACCCTCACCACCCACTTTATGTACAATGTGGAACCTCCCGCAGATAACTGGACATTTTCGCTGCGGTCTTGGTAAGGCATGTGATTTGACCAAGGAAACGAAAGAGTTCTGCCACCATGAGCAGAGGTTTTCACTCAAAGATATTACTAATTGTAACAGCACAAATGTAATTTATGCCATTGTATGGCAGTGTTATCTAATATACAGTGGTCAGACTCAACAAAAAGTAAAAACACGAATACTACAACATTGTAGCAGAATACACTGCAAGGTTCAGGGTGCTCCACTGGTTGACCATTTTCACACACACAAACACCCTATTGAAAGTATGAAATGGCTTTGACTGGAGAATGTGTCCCTGGGGCCAAGAGGGGGTAACTTAGGAGACTTGTTGAACCTCCGAGAATGCAAATGGATGCATTTGCTAGACACAGTCAATGGGGGCCTGAATGAACAGGAAGAAACCAATAGGCAACTGTCCCCGCTCTATACTGGTTAGGCACTCGGCCTTTGCAGACTTGTGACAGCACCGGATGAACATTTGTTAGACATACTATGTGGTGACTCTGTGTGTACACATATATATGTAGGCGATGTTACCTACACACTCCTCCGCACCTGGCCTCTGCCCAATTATTGATGAGGATTTATGAGACACCTCCCGGTCTAACTAGAATCCATTGATGCTCATTTGTCTGCTGAGAACAATGTTTGTTTGCTATGTATAATGCAACAGTACCTGTGATTTACTTTATGCTTTCAGTAATATGTATAATGATAAATGTGATTTTGTTCTAGTGCCTGTTAATTGAACTCAATATGCATCATCACTACACTATTTTGCATTTACACTGGTACATTATGCAACACTGAATAGCTGGTTTGTCAAATCAAACACAGAAGATCTGACTTATATTTTACATGTTGCAATGTTTAACACTTTCCCGTGGCCCTTAACTCAAGGGGTGTCCTTAGCACAGGTTTGACCACCCATTTACTCTGCAAACACGAGCAGATATGGCCACGCCCCATCCCTTGTCATCATATGATGCCGATCGCTGATAGCAGCTAGCGTCTGCATCGCCATCTGTCTCAGCGCGTGCACCTTTACGTGCCCACTTCTACAAATAGGACCATCCCTCGGGATGCGTTCAACGCTAGACGTCTGTTTTCACGTCCATACCAGGTACGTTTAGGTTTGGGTCCTGGGTAACTAGGTTGATTTGGTCCTCCATGATGGAATATGTAACTATTAGTCTCCACCATTCAATTATATCTTTTAGAACTGATTCAATCGGCCACTTGACTGATACGACACCTAGCAGTGGATTCAGTCCTTACCTGGGGACCCTCGCCATTCTGCGGTGGTAAGTACCTTGCAATGCACAGAAGTACCGCCCTGTGTATACTCTATAGCCACTACTTTAATTATCATTAATACCGGGGTTTGTTTAATTACAGAGCAACTCCGGTTATATGATCTGATACAGTTTGCCTTATGAATCTTCATGCCCCATGGGTAATTTGGATACCCATAAGCATATCAATAAGGTGAGTTCCCTCACCCTGAGTCCCTATATAATTCAGTATATGCTCAGGGTCGACTAATGGGCATGTCGTATATTTCCAGCACGACCAGCGGCGGTAATGTTTGTGGACTTTAGTTTGACAACACAGAATATTCGGCCTTCAGGAGCTGGCTGGCTCTGTATACGAGACCCACGACCATTTTGATTAATGCTGTCCTTTAGGTGAGTTATACCCCACTTATAGTACTACGCACAGACACTCGTAAGATCAGGGAATTGATTGGATCTCCCCCTTTCATTACACAGGTTGCTCTTCACCTTGTCCTGATGAAGACCCCCTACTAATGAGTTAACCAACATACCTTCCACTTGGGGTCGAAACGTCGACATTTATCTATGGCCTAG
Source organism: Calotriton arnoldi (assembly GCA_963921515.1). Taxonomy (NCBI): domain Eukaryota; kingdom Metazoa; phylum Chordata; class Amphibia; order Caudata; family Salamandridae; genus Calotriton; species Calotriton arnoldi. The sequence continues at coordinate 51,169 of CAWUFW010012687.1, read as the reverse complement.
ACCGGAAATATGATTTTTTGTCTTATCTCTGTTTCAATGGCATAAATTGTTAAAGAAGATGTTCTAAATCAGTATTACAAGGCAATTCCGGATAGGCCTCTTCCATATGGATTTGTATAAATTGATTCTATGTATAATCTTTGTCTTTTACTTGATCTTCTTCACGAGCACTTCTTTCAATCACTTTCCTACTCACCTTGGAGCAACTTATTTTAACGCCTCTAAAAAGAAAATATATTTATGATCAAACATACGATAAAATCTAATAGCTTTGCAGTTTATAGTGTGTCTGTTTTCTATTTTTCCTATATTTTGGGTACTATCAATGTTAAAATAATCCTGTTGGGGCCAATTGTTTCTGTACTACTACATACCCAGGTCCCGTGGGTTTTTTCTGGGTCACCCCATTGTTTAGTAATGGGTTACCGCTCATTGGTGGCAGTGGTAAAATCACCTACACACTTATGGTACCTTTACAGTGCATATATTCAAGTAGCAGTGAGCTTCATAGAAGTACTTTATCTGCCTGGTAATCATTTGTGGTAGTGAGTGTACTCCTCAAGAGATCACTGCATGTAGGGGACTATAATAGAGCCTGTATTGTCATGTCAAAGGCATGAAACCCATTCTGGACTTGTACAGAGGCCGAGACATGTTGGCATCCTGTGTTTTAGAAAAGAATGGCTGAGACAATCTTTCAACCTAGATCTAGAACAAGATTTTAATCCTGCCCTGTGTACCTTTGAAATAAAGCAAACTTCTATGGGTATACACAGAGGTAGTCTTAAGCATATTCTGGACCCCGAATATATCCAACACAATTTATTCTAATTTCCCTCTCCCTGAGGTCAAGACCACCGAGGTGGTAATATCTTACCAGGGTGGGACAGACAAGGGGACGATGAAGCAAGCAACTACAATGAGGATGAAGATTTTCCGTATAAAATATTTGTTTTAGTTCCCCTAGGACAGTGGCATTTTCCAAATAGGATAAGTGCAATTTCCAGTATCATATTCTTTTTGGGCTAGCAATTTACATGTGGAAGACATACAGTAGGAAGCAGTAACATCTAGCTCTTTCTTTGTGGCATGCAGTGTCAGGTTGTTACCTCACTGGCAATGTGTTTTCCCAGCTGTGAAGAGGACAACCTTGTCTCCTACCCTTGCTGTACCGTTCTCTGAGAGGATTCCTGTCTACTTTACCCTAGATGAGCAGAATGTGTAATTTTAACTCTCTTACATCAGTTTGTCACATGTTTTGCAGGGTGGTTACCTAACTTTTCTAATTTTGGCCACTTCCCAATTGTGACAAGACATACATCAAATATATCACTTACTGAAAGCTTCTGTATCATACAATGATTACATTTTCCTTAGAGAACATACCACCTCCTCATATTATCATAGCTTATTCTCTACAATTCATCGTCTCTTGGAAGCCTGCGCCTATGTGAGCCCCCTTCTTTTGCCATTTGGGACGCTCTCTTCTGGTGTTTTTCCTTGGTGTCGGACGGCCAGATACTGGCGAGCATCTTTCACTGCCCCCAGGGCTTGCTTTGATTCCAGCTAGCACCAAGTATCAAACAGTACTCCTGCTGAATGGACTTTCTTACACTGCGATAAAGGAAGCATTATCGACTCAGCCCTCTTCTTCCTGGGCGGAAATTAAGTTAAGGAGGTGTTTTATGCATGGGTGGCTGAATTTCTCAGGCACACCTTCTTCGAATGTCTCATACATGAGAGTGACTGAATTCTGCTAACTTGCCTTCATTAACACCCTCAGCAACTATAGGAATAGACTAATAACATACAGTAGAATAGACTACTGCTGTGATGAAGGAATAGCATACATGCTGCTTTAGTGTTATCGATCTATCCATGGTTTACCACCAAGTGGAAGTCCATCTCAAATCCAAGTCGTTGATCGCTTTTATTAGACGTGTGGGTGCTTTCCTATTTTTCAGAATGCCATTTGGCCTAATCTCTGGGAGAGCAGTATTTCAAAACGTCATGCAGCAGATATTGAAAGGTGTACATAACTCCCTTTGTTTTCAAGATGATATCCTTATCTATAAAGCCACTATCCAAGAAAATGACCACATATTATGAGAGGTTTTAACAATACTTAGGGGCGCAAGTCTCACTTAAAAAGAAACAGATGCCAGATTGGAATGAGCTGCATTGATAATTTTGGTCTTATCATTTTAAAAGAATGGTTTTAAACCCAAAGTAACTTTAATTGATACAGTATAGAAAGCCCATCCTCCCACCAATATAGATGAGCTCTACTCTTTTTAGGTTTAGTGGAATACATGTCTAAAATGTGAAACTTTGCAAAACTTACAGACACTCTCAGAACTCTATAAAATAAAAGTAACCAATTTGATTGGGATGTCAAGTGTCAAGAAACATTTGAAATGTTCAAAAGTGCTATTCTTAAAACACCATCTTTAGGAAACTTTGATGTTAAAAACAAAAGGATCTTACCTGCTTATGCTAGCAATAAAGGTGCAGGAGCCACATTCTCTCATATTGTTGGAGGGAAAGAGAAAATTGTGGCTTTTGCATTCTCTAATTAAAGGAAATCAAGGAAATCAGAATGCAACTGCTCCGCAGTTAAAATGGAAGTGTTAGCCTGCTGGTGGGCAATAAAGCACTAAGGGACATATGTACAAATTTTTGGGGGAGGTCGCAAACAGCCCGATTTGCAGGATCGGGCCGTTTGTGAACTCTAAAAAGCATTTTGAAATGTACAAAAGCCAAACTGTGATTCAGTACCTTGTTACTGAATTGCAATTTGGTTTTGCAATTCGATATTTGGAAGGGGCATGTTTAGGGCATCCCTTCCAAATATCAAATTGCAGTGGTATGTATTAATGTTTTGCAAACTAATTATGGTCGCAAAACATTCATTTCCACTGGCAACTGAAAGGTAGTGGTAACCATTTGCAAATGAGAGGGGGTCCCCACGGGACCACATCCCCTTTGAGAATGTTTAACAAATATATTTTAAGAATAAACAGTGGTCCCACGGATCATTATCTACTCCTAAAAATTACACTTAAACTTTTCATTTTTTGTTTTTGAAAAGCATCCAGGAAAACAGGCTGCATTTAAAAAAAATGCTATATTTAAAAGCAACCATAGACATGGTGGTCTGCTGACCCCAGCAGGCTGATGGCTTTCATTCCCAATGGGTCGCAAACTGCGCCCTACCTCATTAATATTCATGAGGTAGGCAGCTTTGCGACCCACTAGGAATCGATATTTAAAAAAGTTTTTTACATTAGGAATTGCAATCTTCTAATTGCGATTCGGAAAGAATTGCAATTTGAAAATCACAATTCAACATTTTTGTACATCTGTCCTTAAGTTTCTCTGCTGAGGATTTCAATTCACCAAATATACAAATCACAAAAACCTTTACTTTTATGTTTACAACAAAAGAAGCTAAACACAGCACTCCTCGCATTGCCAAGTGGGTGTTATGTTTAGAGGGATATTGCTTTAAATTAGAGTATGTCCTGGCAATCAGAATATTGCCACTGACCTCTTGTCCGGAGCACCAGTTAATGCACAGAATACAGAAACAACTGACTCACCTGTACTGGAGATATCCATTTCAGCTATATCCAAAGATGAATACAAAAAGTGTACAGAGGAGGAGGATGCTCCTGATCAAATTAAAATGCACATTGTTAATGGTTGGCACTCGAAATGTTGTGAATTGAACGATGAATTAAAAGATTTCTGGAAAGTGAGAAATGAGTTAAAATTTGAAGGTGGCTTGAATCTCAGAAACAATCAATCAACTCGGACTTGTAAAGCGCTGCTAATCACCTGGAAAGGTATCCAGGCACTAGGTTCTTGCTGGGATCAGTGGAAAAGCCAGGTCTTGAGTCCCTTTTTGAATTCCGGGAGAGAGGATGACGTTCGGAGGTGAAGGGGAGGGTCGTTCCAGGGCTTGGCGAAGTAGGAGAAGGATCATCCTTCATTGTAGCTACGGTGGGTGCGGGGAGTGTGTGAGGGAGGCGGAGCGCAGGTGTCTGGCGGGTTGGTGGAAGTTCAGGCAGTGGTTGATGTATGCTGGTCCTTGGTCATGGAGGGCCTTGTAGGAGTGCATTAGCATTTTGAATTGCCATCTTTTCTGGATGGGAGCCAGTGGAGGTTCCTGAGGTGGGGGATGATGTGGGTCCATTTGGGGAGGTTGAGGATTAGTCTAGCAGCTGAGTTTTGATTCTATTCTGAAATAATTGTACCTGCTCTAGAACTGTGGGACACGATAGATTACCTTGCCCATGAGGGACATTTGGGTAGAAGTAATTATTGGCTATCAAGAATGTATTTGTTCATTGAACAAAAAGTTACCTATGGCACTAGCTGTGCCATGAGTGACAAAAGAAAACATAACCGCAAAATTTCATTGGCTCCCATAAGTCTTCCTGATAAGCCATGGGACAAGCTTGCAGTATATATAATTGGACCTATTAACTGTCCTGGATTTCACAAAAGATTCTTGTTAGTTTTAACAGATACATTCACACTCGATTAAAATTTAATTTGTTAATCAAATCAATGCAGGTGTTTTGATTACATTTTTGAGAGATACTTTTTTGTAGAGGGCATTCAATCAATCCTTATTACTGATAAAAAAAGATCCAACTCATCTCTAATGAAATCAAATAGTTTTGACCTGTCTATCTGTTAAATATTTGAAAACAGAATTGTATTGTCCAAAGACTAACAGTTTGGTAGAAAGAGCTAATTGGATGTTTAATTAATGCATTAAATTGTCTTGCATTAAGGGCCACCCAGTAGAGAAATCTATAGAGGAAATGTTATGGTCATATCGCTGCACCTATCCTACTCATGGGGTATCTCCTGTCACTTCTCTTAGAGACAGGAAACCTGGTACTAAACTGAATGCCATTTGGCTTAGTGGTGGTGAACCAGTATGGGTAAACAGGGAGGTAGTTAAACAAAAATTGAAGTCCACCAAAACAAGTACAAAAGATGGTATGATATAATGTAAGGAGTAAACGGTTACCAATTGACAGGGGGATTCAGTGATGGATAAAGGAATCAAACAATCATGGAGAAAATAAGAGTAAATGTTCAAAACCTATGTGTATCACGAATGTGAAAAATAATGTAGTGAGAATGGACAATGGTCGAACTTGGGAGCAAAGACAGGCTTGTCAAATATTCCTCCTGGTTAAAAAATGTGTATGGAAGTATACTATAAAACCTCACAAACAAGACAAAAGAGGAAAATAAAATACCTAATAAGATTTACCTGTTCACACCTAAGTGGCATTAAGACTCTTACATGGATTAACTGATTTCACTTTGTTTCTTTGACCATTAACTCCTGTTCCCCTTCAATACTTATGGACTTTGTGTCTCGTCCTATTCTTTTTGGGATGAGATGTGTTACAATTTATCAGCTGCATATACTATTCTATCTGTGTAATCATCTCTTATAGTAAATGGGATAGTTATTTGTTTCTAGCACCATTTACCTTTATGGAGCATCCCATTTCTTTTCTTTCCCCTCCGTAGCCTCATCTTGGTTCATTGCATTGTACTGACAGTTTAGATTATTGGGGTCATTCTGATGTGGCATGCCTTTTTTCTGTCAGAATGAGGGCTGGGAGATAATGGAATAAATGACTTCCTTGGTAATTTCAGTGTCATGTCGTCACTTCAGACATAATAGAGAGAGCTAGCACAATGTGCTGGGTGGGCATAGTGTATGGCAGGTCATTGGACTGTTTTAGGTATGTTCACAAGCTTGTGGGGTAGTTAAGCATGCCTCAGCTATGGTCAAAGCGTCCATCTCTATTGGCATAATAGGCGAAGTAAAAGTCAGGTATGCACTATAGCCACAGGCAAAATTGTCCACAGGTGCCTCTGAAAGTTCTCTAACACATACATTTTTAATTGGGAAGACCACACCTAAATTTGAAGCCTACTTAGGCAAAGTGGAAATTGCATTATCAAAGGTCATGTACATTAAACTTAGGTATGGCACTTTCTGCCAGATGTAGAAAGCCTTTTTGAGGATGTAAACGGCCCCATTCACAGAATCGGGCTTTTTGTGACTACAAAAAAGGTTATCTTTATGCAATTTGTTAACAAGTTAACGAATCACAATTTTTGTTTGCTACTAAATACTGATTTCAGTATTCGAAAGGGGTGTGCGTCCTTTTCAAATACCGAATCGGAATGGTATGTAATACTGTTTTGTGACCAAATTCATTAATCTATTACCAACTACAAACTTGTAGTGGTAACCCATTAGCAAATGGAAAGGGGTCCACTTGGCACCCCATCCCCTTTGTGAATGTAAAAAGAAGTTTGTTTGAGAGACGGCAGCCGTCCACTGGACCACTTCATCTTCTTGAACAAACAAAAAAAAGAAGAAAGTAACTTTTCTTTTTAAATGCAGTCCCATTTTCTTTTAATTGAAACAGGCTGAATTTTAAAAAAAAGTTTACTTGATTAAAAAGCAATCACAGACATGGTGGTCTGCTGACCCAAGCCGGCCACCGTCCCTGTGATGGCAGAGATTGTGACTGGTTCGCCAAATGCAACCTACCTCATTAATATTCATGCGGTAGGTCAATTTGCGACCGACTAGGAATTTCAATTAAAAAATAAAAAGTTTCATATGTTAGGAATAGCGATTTCCTAATTGCGATTCTGATATAATCACAATCAGGAAATCGCTATTCCTAAAGTTAGTGCATCTGGCCCCAAGTAATAAAATCAACACTGAGCATTCCCTGATGGTCTGGAGTCATTTCAAATGGAGATACTGCCTCAAAAGGGTATTTTCTTGCCCACAGGCCTACACAGTACTGCAGCTGTATCTCTGGGACATTTGAGGCTCCTCAAGCTGTTCTTCGGAACATGGATTCATCCATCACTTGGCCGGTATTTACCTTCTGTACCATAGCGGTCTGTAAAAGCAGTACGTTGCCTTAGCTTTGGCAAACACAAAAATAAACATTTTCTAAACGCTGGGCTCCTTTGCCTAAATACACCCTCCCACTTACTCTAGATGCATCCGCGATGAAATTATTCAAATCAAAGCTTTCAGCGGAATGAGTCTCTTTTGTGTGTTTTGTTTAATTGTATTAAATGCCATTGATTCCTTGCGCAGATATATTCTGGATGCCCTCTTTCTTGGCACACGTTAGGGGAAGAGTACGAGTTTCATTAAAAAGAAAGCCTCCCACTCCTGCCCCTTAGAACACACCACTGTGTCTCAGCCAAGAAGATGCTTGGCACGGCACATGCGTCAGATGGACGCTGCTGCTGCCAAGGCTGAGCCAGCTCGAGCGCTCCGCTCGCTTCCCAGCTCCTCCACCAAGAGCCAGCCCTTTCATTACCGGATTTGCTTCATGTTCATTGACTGCTTCAGCACAGCCATGCCACCTCCATATCCAACGCTCGTTACCCACATTTACAGAAATCACAGTTCTGAACAGCTCTGCTGTTGGCACAGAATTGCTAATAGAGGAGGGAAAGAGATGATGAAAAAGGACAGATCAAGAAATGGACAGTGAAACAGAGTTGTGAAATTCTAGCAAGCACCAACCCTGGCAATAAAATTTAACAAGCAGTGGCAAAGACTGGTAAAGAGTGGAGTAGAGTGTCGTATAATGGAGTGGCACAGAGTATTGTGTGTTGGAGTGGAATACAGTGGAAACGCGTACAGTGTAGTGGCGTAGAATAGAGTGGACTGGTGCAGAGTGCATTAGCCTAGAGTGTTGCAGAGTATAGTGGCATAGAGTGCAGTGGTACAGCGTACAATGCAGCATCGTAGAATGCAGTGGTGTAGATTAGAGTGCTGCATAGAAGAGTGCAGTGTATTGGCATAGAGTACAGTGGTATAGAGTGTAGTGTTAAAGAGTGGTGTAGAGTGTAGTAGCGTAGAATGGAGTTGCCTAGACTGGAGTGGACAACAGTGGAGCTGTGCACAGTAGAGTGGAGTGGTATAGAGTAGAGTGGCATGGAGTACACTGGCATAGTGTGGTGCAGAGTAGAGAGTAGTAGAATGAAGTGACATAGAGTGGAATAGAGTGCAGTGGCGTACAGCGGGGTATGCAAGGTGTGGTAGCACACTGCCATTACAGACAACACATTTTCAATTGAAATGACCATTGCACTTGCACAGACATACAGTTTTACTAATAAAACTATGCAGCGCACAAATGATAATGTGTGAAAATGGTATAAACCAGTGTATTGATTTGTTTTGATCATACTAAAGTATTTGTTTCTAACACAAACAGAATTAGCAAAAAATGTTATTTGTTTGAGCTTTGCTAATTCTGATCTATTACAAAATACTTACACAGTTTATTTAAATTCTGTTGTGTGCTAGATACAATCCCTTTCCTCTACCCCCATTATCCAGCAAAATTGTAACATAAATCCTCTCACTTTGAAGTCGGAGAAAGAAAAGTAAACACCAAGCTCCTCAGAAGACAGAACCTGACATTTGACCACTGTCTTTGAATGCACAGCAAATGAGACAAAATAAGAACAAGATTTACGGGCCTGTTTACAGAAAGGAGCACTCGTGGATGAATAAAAGGAGAGGTAGTGTGAAAAGGCTTTGCTCCTTCGGACAGATGAATTGAACTTGGACAGCCTAAAACAAATAAAGCAAGCAAATAGAAAGTCATAAAATGTGATTTACAAACCACAAAGCCAATGGCCAGCAATTGGTGGAATGCATTCCCAGGGAAGCTTTGAATATCCCCAATATGTCTTTAGCAAACCAGACAGCTGTGCTGTCTGGTAGGCTTTGACCTAACAATGATGACTGCCATAGGTTTCCAGTCACACACAGTTTGTTTTGAGATTTCCTCATGCTAAAGCAAATCAACAAAAATCTTAGGAACATGCCCATGTCAGCAAGGATTCACTATTCTTTGCTTAATTTACCTCACGATGGCTAACACTGTGGTTAATTTGTAAAGCACAAAAACTGAATTGTTTCTCACACTTGGATATGTATTAAAATAAACCAGATCTGCCTCTGAAGTATTAAAAGTTGAGTTGTCCACACTCTGATTTAAATTTGTCACTGCAAGCCTCTCAGCAGGCGCTTAGACTGTTAAACTACTTTGTCGACTAACAACCCGTTGATTTACATTACCAGCTATTTTACTTTAATATTATCTAGTTGTGTGGATACACAACGATGGGCATGTTTGATACGCTTGTAAGAGATAGCGAGACGACTTAAGACAACAGCTCTTCTAAATAAGACCAAATCTGTCCTGCTTCTTCACGTAAGGTGATAACCAAAGAGACTGATTTCAAAGTGAGGATATAGTTCAGAGGTTGCTGGAATCCTAAAATAATGGTGTGATTTCTGCTCTGTGCAAAGTATTGTTGACATTTGGAAAGTAAACACGCATAGCATAGTGATTACGAAGTAGGGCAATGAATGCAAACAGCACAGAAGTATATAAAATATTGTTTTGAGGATGAGGCTGGTGCAGCTCCTAGATCTGCAAAATGCTCAAGGAAAATATCTGTTAAAACATAACTATTTTATTTTGAAAGCACCAATGTCCTGTGCCTTGAACACAGCGGCGAGGGATTTGAGTGGATAACTTACAGCTGGGACTGAGGTTTTAGCGGGCATGCGTCCTGAGCAAAAGAGAGAAAAACCAGTATACATCCTTGATTTCAAGCAACATCAGGTTTGTAAAGGGCCGAGTTACAGAGTTGATGATACAAGCATGAAAAGACTGCGTCTGAAGCTTGGGAAAGAGACCACAATTGGAGAATAGTAGGGGGCAGATTTACAAGTCCCTTGCGACAACTTTACGGCGCCGTTGCGTCACTTCTGTGATGCAGAGGCGTCGTAAACAATGCGCCACGTTGCAACATATTTACAATGTGACGTATCTAGGGAGATGCGTCACGTTGTAAATCCCTGCGCTACATTATACCTGCGTCAAGTATAATGTATGCAGGGTGGGCGTTCCCACGCAGGAAAGCCTCGTAAAAGTGACGCAGTAAAATCTACAAGATTTCACTGAGTCACTTTTACGACGCCACTGCGTCAAAACCTTGCGCCTGCTTGAAGCAGGCGTAAGGAGTGACGCAGCATGTTAGGAATAGGCATTCCTAACCATTGCTGGAGTTGCGTCGTGCTTGCGACACGACTCCAGCAATGCGCTGCCCTTACGCCGACAAGATGCGTCACGCATCTGTCTATCCTTGCACCACGGTGCGCCGCATTGTAAATGCGGCGCATCCATGGTGGCCAAGGGTTTTTTTCCGTGTCGCAATTAAACTGCTGCATCCCTGCTAATATGCAGGGATGCGCCAGTTCTTGTAAATCTGCCCCTACGTGTTCGGTTTGACTGTAATTGAAATCGGCATCAAAAACAGTAATTCCTCACATCTGGCATGTTTCTGACAAACCTGATGTTTCTAATACGAACTATTTACAGTTCGCAAACATAAAAAGAGAGAAGAGTAATTATATGCCGCTTGCACGTTACACTGATTAATTCTATAAGTCATTGGGGGGCAGATTAGCAAGACCCACGTTAAAATTATCGCCGTTTTAGCGGCAGGAAACTGCCGCTAAAACGGCAATAATGGGCTTGCTAATATGCGTTATGGAATTCCAATAGAAGCCCAGGTTAGATGTCCTGCACATCTAACCTGGGCTTCTATTGGAATTCTATAACGCATATTAGCAAGCCCATTTCCTGCCGCTAAAACGGCGATAATTTTAACGTGGGTCTTGCTAATATGCCCCATAATTCTAAAACGCCCCATCTCAAGGGACAGTGTGCTCGACTGCAGAATACAACGATTTCTTAGGTCAACGTGTGCAGCGCCTTTATTTTTAACATCCTTCATGTTTATAATAAAGTGTTAACAGCATTGCTACATTCTGTTCTTACTTGATGTACATCGTATGAAGGATATGCGAATAGCTTCCAATTTCAGTTTTACTGCTGTTCCTTTGGGATTAATGCATTATGCGTGATGGCCATTTTAATATTAACTGGTTTATTGTAGCACTTAAAATAATCACCATAAATTCATTTTACGTTCGGAAAGCCGTCGTCGGAAACTAGTACTGCTCTTGTTCAAAATGGCCACGAGGTTCGTGGCACAGCGAGCCAGGGAGTAGCTAGCTGCTCTGACCGGGTGAGTATTTGATCTAGTTCAGTGTTAACAGTTTGTATCTAGATACATGGACCTCATCCCAAGAAAGCAAGGCTTGAAACAACAGTTTTAGAAGAAGCTTAGAGAACATTATAGACACACGGACAAGCACTATGGAGGGAGCAGTAGGTAAAGGGAGTCGGAGGGGGGAAGAAATATTACCTCAATCACTTTGGGAGCAGAGGACGGGCACCGATTAACTTTAATTAATCTGTGCATGTTCCCTGCTTTACAGAAATGACCGGAAATTACTTTTTGCCTGCAATGTCCAAGTAAGGAACCTGTAAAGAAGAGTGATGCTGAAGCGCACAAATGGTAAGCATGGGCGGGTTCCAAGCCCTTTACTGTATGCAACAGTGTCTTGCAAGCGAGACGCATGTGCTAGAGCATGCACTCACAGGCTCAACTCTAAGTAGCAGTTGAAAAGATTCTTTTTTTTAAAACTGCACAAAAAGAACTGCAATAGAAACAAGCATTGGCAAAGCCAATAGGTCCTGCTTATGCAGGAGCTATTGGCTTTGCCAATGTGTTTTAGCCATTTTGTACACCAGCATGGCTGCTGTTCAGCATGGCTAAAAGTTAGTGACATGCAGTGTCATAGAGTGGAATGGCGAAGAGTGGAGTGACAAGAGTGTTGTGTATTGGAGTGGCATAAAGTAGAGTCACGTACAGTGGAGTGGCATAAAGTAGAGTGGACTGGTGTAGAGTGCATTGGCATAGGGTGTTGCAGAGTATAGTGGTGTAGAAGGCAGCAGCATAAAATTCAGAGGCGTACAATGCAGCATCGTAGAATGCAGTGTCGTAGATTAGAGTGTTGTACAGTAGAGTGCAGTGACATAGAGTGCAGTGGTGCAGAGTGGAGTGGTGCAGAGTAAATTGGCGTAGAGTACAGTGGTGTAGAGTGCAGTGGTGCAGAGTAGAGTGGCGTAGAGAGGTGCATAGTAAAGTATAGTGCCATAGAGTGCAGTGGCATAGATTGCAGTTGCATAGAGTGGAGTGTTGCAGAGTATAGCAGCATAGTGTGTACTGGCACAGAGTGCAGCGGCATAGAATTCAGCAACGTACAATGCAGTGTAGAAGAATGCAGCAGCATAAATTAGAGTGGTGCATAGTAGAGGTCAATGGTGCAGAGTGAAGTGGTGCAGCATAGAATGTCAGAGAGTGCAGTGGCGTAGGGTGGTGCAGAGTGTAGTGGCATAGAGTGCAGTGGCACAGAGTGCAGTAGTACAGAGTAGAATGGTGCAGAGTTCAGTGGCAGAAAGTGCAATGTTGCAGAGTAGAGTGGTGTAGAGTGCAGTGGTGTAGAGTGGAGTAGAGTGCACTGGCGTGGAGTAGAGTGGCATAGAGAGCAGTGGTGTAGAGTACTGTGGTGCAGAGTGGAGTGGCATAAACTGCAGTGACATGCAGTACAGTGGCGTAGAGTGCAGAGTAAAGTATAGTGGCATAGAGTAGAGGGACAGAGAGTGCAGTGGCATAGAGTGGTGCAGAGTTGAGTGGCATACAGTGCAGCAAAGCAGAGTAGAGTAGAGTGGCGTAAAGTGCAGTGTTGCAGGGTAGAGTGTCATAGAGTACAGTGGTGTAGAGTGGTGTAGAGTGCATTGGCATAGAGTAAAGTGGCATAGAGAGCTGTGGCATCGAATACAGTGGTGCAGAGTAGAGTGCAGAGGTGTAGAGAGCAGTGGCATAGAGTGCAGTGGTTTAGAGTAGAGTGGCATAGAGTGCAGTGGTGCAGAGTGCAGTGGCATAGAGTAGAGTGTTTAAGAGTAAAGTGAAGTGGCATAGAGGGAGTAGTGCAGGGTAGCGTGCAGTGGCGTTGACTAGAGTGTAATGGTATAGAGTAAGTTGGGGTAAAGTGTAGTGGTGTAGAGTAGATTAAAGTGGCGTACAGTGAATTGACATAGAGTGCAGGGGAGTACAGTGGAGTGGTACAGAGTAGAGTGCATTGGCATAGAGTGCAGTGTTGCAGACTGGTCTAGAGTGGAGTGGTGTAAAGTGGAATTGTGCATAGTGGAATTGAGTGGCCAAGACTTGAGTGGTGCAGAGTTCAGTGGCGAAGAGTGTAGTGGTGTAGAGTAAAGTGGCGTAGCATGCATTGGCATAGAGTAGAGTGGAGCAGAGTAGAGTAGAGAGGCGTAGAGAGAAGTGGGCTAGTGAGAAGTGGTGCAGAGTGCAGAGGCGTAGAGTGGAGTAGAGTGCAGTGGCGCAGAGTGAAGTGGCATGAAGTGGTGTAGAGTATAGTAGAGTAGAGTAGAGTAGAGTAGAGTAGAGTAGAGTAGAGTAGAGTGGCATAGAGTGCAGTATACATGGTGTGGCAGCACACTGCCATTACAGGCAACACATTTTCAATTGAAATGACCATTGCATTAGCACAAACCTACAGTTTTACTGATAAAATTATCCCGCGCACAAACGATAATGTGTGGAAATGGCATCACCTAGTGTATTGATTTGTTTTGATCATATTTAAGTATTTCTTTCAAACATACTTCAGAATTAACATAAACTGTGCTTCATTTGTGCTTTCCTGATTCTGAAATTCTTGTGTAGTACCTTTCCTGACCCCAGTATCCAGCAAGATTGTCACAGAAATCCTCTCACTTTGAAGTCAGAGAAAGAAAAGTAAACACCAAACTTCCTTGGAAGACAGACCTGACCTTTGACCTCTGTCTTTAAATGCACAGCAAATGTAGCAAAATAAGAACAAGGTTTACAGGCCTGTTTACAGAAAGGAGCACTCGTGGAAGAATACAAGGAGTGGTAGTGTGAAAAGTCTTTACCCTTTGGAAGGGACAAACTTATGCAGAACAGCCTAAAACAAATAAAACCAGCAAATAGAAGGCCAGAAAATGTGAGTTACAAACCACAAAGCCAATGGTAAGCAACTGCGGAATGCATTTTCAGGGTAGTTTTCTGAATGTCCCCAAGATGTCTTAAGCAAACCAGACCTAAAAAATGTATAAAAAGAAGCAAAAGGGCAAAACAACACAAAGGGAAAGAAAATGTCAGAAGACCAATAAAAGCTGAGAAATGAAAGAAGACTGAACAATCAAGATGAAGCTAGACAGGAACAAAAATTAATAAAGTAAAATAATAAAATTACAGTTATCCCATCATTCTTCAAAAGGCAAATAGAGATGCATGGAAAGGCAGCACATAAAAGGGAAGAACATGTTATTCATCTGTATGACAAGTTCTCCATCATGTGTATCAACATTAAGGACTATATGTAGGAAGTTTACTACTCGCAAACTGTACGTTCAAGGCTGTCGCAATTAGTGTCTAGTCGCAAAAAGGCCCATTTGGAACATGCAATTTACCACCAATTCATTTCAGTTGGTAATTATCTGCAAACTATAAAAGTTGGCCCAGAATGCATCAGGGGTTTTCACAATGGCTGCATTGTATGTGATTGCCAGGAGGATTTGAATATTGGCTACCTCACAGTGGAGGAGGATGAGACAGGAGAGGATTTTCAAAGTAAGGCAGACCATTTTCTAACAAACTGAGGATGAGATTTTTGACAAATACAGGCTAAGTAGCACTGTAATATTAAAGATTATTGCACTTTTAAAGCCATATCTAGAAAGCAGTACTCTGCGCAGCAATTCTTTTCTCACCCATGTTCAGGTGTTGTGCTCTTTACACATTGTGGCCTCTGGCATTTACCAGGGTGGGATTGCTGTTGCTGGTGGGGTGTCTCAAAGTGCGCTTTGGCGTTTTTCCGCAGATTTCTAGATGTCATGCTTCTCGATATCAACAGCTACTAATACCCAGAAATTCAAACCACTAAGTTAAAATTTTATAGGATTGCTAAATTTCCCCATGTAATAGGGTGTATAGATGGAACACATGTTCCTATTTGTCCTCTATCTCATCTTGAAGATTTGTTTAGAAACAGGAAAAACCCACATTACCTCAATATTCAAATGGTGTGTGACGCAAACTATTTAATAACTGATACTGTGTCACAATACCCGGAAAGCACCTAGGACTCCTTCATGTTTAGGCATAGTGGAATATCCAGACGGCTGAAAAGAGGGGAGTTTGATGATGGCTATTTATTAGGTAATCATATTAAATATAATGACACATATGTTTATGCTAATAAACTGCAAAATGAAAGCAAGCTCAGTTATTTGTTTGTCATAGGTGATAGTGCGTATGCCCTACGTCCCTGGATTTTGACACCATACCTTTTCCCCACAACCCAAAATGAAAGATGATAAAAAAGCAGCACGTCGACGCACCAGTGGTGTGATTGAGAGGATATTTGGATTGCTCGAAAACTCGCTTCTGGTGCCTGAATAAAAGTGGTAGTGCCTTACAATATGCTCCAGAAACCGCATGCAAGATGGTGGCAGCATGTGCCCTTCTATACAATTTTGCAATCAGGAGAGGCCTACAGATCACTGTATCAGATTTGGATTCGGAGGATGAAGATCCTGAGCCACCTGATCAGCAGCATACAGAGGAGAGCAGTGAAAGGAAGACAATGACAGGAGCACATTGCTAACTATTACTTTTCAAGATAAGTCATATGTGAAAGTTGAATCAAAGTAAAATGTACAATGCTTGTTTGGAGCTTCAAAGTATAGCAATCTTTATTGTCTGGTTTTCTTTTTTTAAACCAATTCTTAACTGTCATATGGAAACATCAATCAATCAATCAATCAGGGAATTGTAAGCGCGCTACTCACCCG
This sequence comes from Calotriton arnoldi, assembly GCA_963921515.1. NCBI lineage: Eukaryota > Metazoa > Chordata > Amphibia > Caudata > Salamandridae > Calotriton > Calotriton arnoldi. The sequence continues at coordinate 35,252 of CAWUFW010012687.1, read as the reverse complement.
TGAGGGTCTCAAGGCGCTATGGGGGGAGGGGGGGTCCGCAGATCTGTTTAGCCGAAGAGCCAGCTAAGACAGCTACGGAAACTTGCCCCCCTTCTCACATTCGCCACACTCAGAATGGCTGTATCAGCCATGATAGTGTCACGACTAGACTACGGGAACTCCCTGTACATCGGCCTCCCAGATAATTTGCTGGCCAGATTACAGGTCATCATGAATGATGCTGCCAGATTAATCTTTAGACTGCCTAGGAGGGCCCACGCCACCCCCTCCTACGTCAGCTGCACTGGCTCCCGGTCAGGCAGAGAACCAAGTTTAAGGGCCTTTGCATTGCGCATAAAGCCATCTATGGCCAAGCCCCAACTTACATTAAAGATCGTTTAGCCAACTACACTCCTAGCAGGGTGCTACGGTCCTCAGAGGCCGGCTTGCTGGCCTGCCCCCGCTTTAGCTCGATCTCTAAAGGAGGAAGAGCCTTCTCAACCTCCATTCCTTTACTTTGGAACAAGCTGCCGGAGAATCTGCGCAAGGAATACGCCCTTCTCCCTTTCAGGAAGAAGTTAAAAACAGTCCTTTTTGCGGAAGCCTGGGGCACAACCTAATCAATAACATCTCTTCACATGCTAGGGTAGGGCTCTCTCTTTCAGCGCATGGAGACCTGACGGTGATAATGCGCTCTACAAATGTCAATTACAATTGAGGGTCTTCCTGAAGGTGTTCAGGGAGGGGGCGCATCTGATGTCTGCCGGTAGCTCGTTCCAGGTCTTGGCTGCAATGTGAGAGAAGGATCTTCCGCCTGCTCTGGCTCTGTGGATGCGCGGGGTTTCGGCCAGTGCGAGGTTGGAAGATCGGAGGTTTCTTTTGGGTACGTGGAAGTTGATTCTGTCGTTGAGGTATTTGGGTCCGTTGTTGTGTAGGCATTTGTAGGCGTGAGTGAGGATTTTGAAAGTGACTCTTTTCTCCACGGGGAGCCAGTGGAGACTTCGTAGGTGTTGGCTGATGTGTTTGTGTCGGGGGGTGCCGAGGATGAGTCTGGCGGCGGTGTTCTGTATTGTCTGGAGTTTGCGGAGTAGGGACTTGTTGATGCCGGCGTAGAGTGCGTTTCCATAGTCCAGTCTGCTGGTGATGAGTGCGTGGGTGACTGTCTTCCTTGACTCAGGGGGGATCCACTTGAATTGAAGGTCTTGTGGAGGATGCGGAGGGTGTTGAAGCAGCTGGAGGTGACGGCGTTGACCTGTCGGTTCATGGTGAGTGATGAGTCGAGTATGATGCCGAGGTTCTTGGTGTGGTATGAGGGGGTAGGTGGGCTTCCGAGGGCGGTCGGCCACCAGGTGCTGTCCCATGTAGAAGGGGTGGTACCGAGGACTTCTGTCTTCTTGGCGTTGAGCTTCAGGCAGCTGTTGATCATCCAGACTGCGATGTCTTGCATTCCTTTCTGGAAGTTGAGTTTGGCAGTGGTGGGGTCTTTGGTGAGGGAGAGGATGAGCAGGGTGTCCTCGGCGTAGGATACGATGTTGAGGCCGTGTTGTCGGACGATGGCTGCGAGGGGGGCCATGTAGATGTTGAAGAGGGTGGGACTCAGTGATGAACCCTGAGGGACTCCGCAGGTGATTTTCGTGGGGTCGGAGAGGAAGGGTGGGAGTCTGATCCTTTGGCTTCTTCCGGTGAGGAATGATCGGATCCAGTCCAGGGCTGTTCCTTGTATACCTGCGTCGTGTAGTCTGGCGACTAGTGTGCAGTGGGAGACGGTGTCGAAGGCCGCTGATAGGTCGAGTAGGATGAGGGCTGCGGAGTGGCCTTGGTCCAGGAGGGTGCGGATGTCGTCTGTGGTGGCGAGTAGGGCGGTCTCTGTGCTGTGGTTGCTTCGGAATCCGGATTGGGACGGGTCGAGGACGGCGTTCTCTTCAATGAATCGTGTCAGTTTCCTGTTGACTGTTTTCTCTGGAACTTTGGCTGCGAAGGGGAGGAGCGAGATGGGCCGATAGTTCTTGAGGTTGGTGGGGTCAGCTGTGGACTTCTTGAGCAGGGGTCTGACTTCTGCGTGCTTCCAGTCATCTGGGAAGGTGCCTGATTTGAAGGTGGTGTTGATGGTGCGTTGTAGTTCGGGTGCGATGGCGGCCGCGGCTCTGTGGTAGATGTGAGGGGGGCAGGGGTCGGTGGGGGCCCCCGAGTGGATGCTTTTCATGGTCAAGGCAGTGTCTTCGGCCGTGATCGGTGTCCAGTTGGAGATGGTGGGCTGGCTGGTGTTTCTGGGGGGCGGGAGCCGTCAGTGGCGCCTGGTGGATGGTCGATGAAGTTGTCGTAGAGGTTTTTGATCTTGAGGTGGAAATAGGTTCCAAGCTTGTCGCAGAGGTCTTGGGATGGGGTGATGTCTGTGGCTTTGCTGCGTGGGTTGGTGAATTCCTGAATGACACTGAAAAGTTCCTTGGAGTTGGTGGAGTTGGCCAGGATTTTGTTGTGGATGAAGTTCCTCTTGGTGGCTCTGATCTGGTTGTGGTAGTCCGTCATGGCGTCCTTGTAGGTGGTGTGGTTTTCGGTTGTCTTGGTGTTTCTCCAGTTCTTCTCCAGGCGTGTGCAGGTGCGTCTGGCTTCTTGGAGAGCGTTGGTGAACCAGGCGGCTTTCCTGGGGCGTTGTCTGTCGGGGTTACGTTGCGGGGCGAGCTCGTCTGCGCTGTTGAAGATCCATCACATAATGTCCACATCCTATGTCGGCTACAACACCAAAACACAGAAATACTCACTATTTTTACTTCCTGTACTGTGCCCTTCACTGCTTCTTGTGGCAGTGTGAGGCTGTCCATTTTAATGACCGTCTTCACTTGGTTTTCTGCTAATTGATTGGTCACATTATTGAAGTCACATAAAATGCACTGCTGCATGTTCTGTAATATTTTGTTCACCATTTTCATCTGCTTATGTTGTAGACGCTGAACTTGCAGCATGGAACCTCAAGACCACCAAACAACTGGCGATTTGCTGCATTAACTTCCGACAATGATGCTTGGCTGCCATGAAATGACTCACAAAGCTAACTGTGAGCACGCACTGGGACATGCTGTCGTTGCAGTCGCACAACTGGCTGGAGGACTGGATTATGAGGCTGTTGCACATCATCCTCATCCACTGATAGTGGCTGTGGGGAGTATGAACCACTGCTACAGTGGCAATGAGGTGTGGTTGACTGACTGTCTATTTCTATGGGATCTTCCACCATCAAGTGTGAGTAATCCTGTCCCTCCACATTTCTGCCATCATTGTCTTTCTCAGGTTGATCTGGTTAAAAAAATGGCCTTACAATTAATTTTAGTATGAGTGCAAAGCACTTCCTTTTTTTTTATAATTTGTTTAATACATTTCTAACACTGACTACAGTCAGTGAATTTTTGACTACATGTCCCATAATGCACTATGAGGGTCTTTTTACAACTCCTCCTTACTAAAAACTCTGTATTATGTTACTTTATTAATGCACATAGGAGACAGTTTTAGGGGCAACAGATGTTAAAATTAGGGGTGGGTGGAATTTCTAATTCTGCCGGCGGAATTGGAGGAATTTAGTAATTCTGCGTTACTCTTGTAACGTGGAATTACTAATACATTTCACCACTCCGCTCCACCGGCGGAACTAATCAGCACTGAAAAACACCCCCAAGAGGCAGTTGTGATTGGCCACTAAGCAGACGCATGACAAGGACCAGAATGTTGTACCTAAAACTGCCTGGAAAGCCTTGGCAGAATTGGTCTAGCCGCTGTGTGGAACTGACAGTCAGAGTGTTACAGAGGACTGGAAATTCTTGCAGGCACTGCAATGGCATTTTAAGCAGATGCGCTGGATATTAGGACAGATGCTGTTGCTCATATCAAAAAGCATCAGCACTGCATGTATAGCGCGGCAGGCAGCAGGAGTCGAGGAATGCAAGAATGCATCACTTAACAGCACTCCAAGACTGTAAGCAGGCATGCATAATGCAGGCATGCTGTTGTAGAGGTATGCACGAGAACACTGTCTGGACTCTTTGCATGTACCACGAGGCACCAAAATGGAATAGTCGCTTGTACAGTACAGTTACACATTGTGTTAAAACTTTCTGCATGTGTTTGTTAGATGACACACTCTGCAGCAGCAAGCCTAGAAACAATGGCAAGATTGCCGGAAGCAATTTGCACTCGGATGCCGTTCCTATTTTTTCAATCCAATGAATCCGCTGAGGAGTTTTCTAGGGTTGAAACTGGGTGAGGCTTGTGGGCTGTGGGGAGAAGGGCCTGTAGTGTCCTGCGGGACACGTTCTAGTGCTCCGCAGGAAGCTGTTCTCCCAGCCACTCCCTTGAGGGCTGGACACACTTGCAAACGCACACCCATCCATCACGGGTGTCACGAGTGACGTGGCCCCACCAATAAAAGGGCCCGGGTGCACGTGCTCGTGGCCAGTTATCGCACCATGTTACGGAGTGTCTGTGTCCATCCTTTTGGTACCATGTGGGCCTGAGGCCCATTCCACTGCTGCAATGATGTGCTCTGAACCCGCACTCAAATGGCCTTCTTGCAGTGGAGCCGGGAGCAGCGCTACACCAACGAAAGATGTGTGACTCCATTAAACTGGGGGTGCAAGGATGGGCAAGTAAGTTATTCAAACCATTGCTGCATTATGGAGCCTGGGCCGGTGCGTGGGCCAGAGCCCTGAATCGTAGGAAGGCAGCACTGGTATGTGCGTCTTCCAGGCTCCTTGTTTACAGCATGACTACTTGTGTGCCTCAGCTTGGGCTGCTGACAGCTGGTATAATTTTGTGCAACGGGCATCGACGCATATAAGGCTCACTAGAGTAGTAAACCAACCCCTTCAGCTGTGTGCAGAAAGAAGCTCCAGTTTTCCATGCATCGTCCTTCGGGCTGACTTACCTATGTAGTTTAACTGCTTTGTCAGCAGATGCCTTGTAACCCCTCACATGGCCTTTGATGGTTTGTGCTTCGCAAAAATACTTTCACTCTGCATTATTGAATTTACTGAGCAAGAAAGCAGAGTATGAGGTTCACATTTTGTTTGACTGTGTAGGTTACCACAGCGATTGTAAAGTAGTTATTACACATTTAGATATGTGAATTATTTTAACTGTATATAAAAAGCTACAAGTGATGCCTGACACTCTATTTTACACTGTTTCTGAATTCAAATTATGCCTTCAAATGATTTTTAACATTACTCGTGCCCTTAGGCTTGATTGCATGTGTATACACTGCATTGATAAGTTCGAAATCTCACATTTTTATTTAAACGGCCACCGAAAACACCTTAGAAAGCCTGTGACATATATAATGGAAGGTCCTTGTTTGTGATGAACATATGCATTTCTCGGACTCTATTTTTAAATGAGTCGCCCTAGTTTTGTAAACGGCCATACACGGTACACTCTAAATAAATAGCCAGAGAAAATGCGTCAGTCTCCTTCTGGTTCTCAGCGATGGCGATTCATGTGACAGAGACCTGTGTGTTGGGTTGGTGCTTTAGAAAACTGACAGGTTAGCACATGGAATGCAGAAGATAAATAGCACTACCTGTTCCCGTTCTCTCTCAGCACTATTGTTACAGGAAGGACCTTGGTATCAGTGGCGTCAACAAAGCGCTCTGAGTGAGACTGCAGCACGGTAGGGGTGGGCGGAACTCCACGGAATCTTGCTGAGTTTTTATGTAACTCCATGGAATTTCACGAATTAAAACTCTGCAAGTTCTGCCAACCCTAGTTGAATACAAAATGTATTACACACACTTTGAGATGTTGCAGGTGGTGATGTATCAATACTAGCAAATCCCACAACTGCCTCTGACTCCAAGGTAGTCTCCATCATCGACTCCATTGTAGTCGGTGGGGGATAGTAGAGGGGCCACCTCCTGTTACTCGTGACTCACTCAGCCGAGTCGCAACCTTATCCTTTTTGCTTGCCCTGAGGCCATACCATCTATTCCTAATTTTATCTATGGAGCACTGGGTTACTCCTACAGAATTTATTTTCTACTGCATCTCCTGCCAGATTTTCTTTTTCTGTGTCTCTGGGACAGTCATGAATGACCTTCCAAACAGGAGGTCATGATTGCTGCAGCACTCCTCAGTCAAAATCTCAAGTTCTTTTTCTGAAAAAATGAGTTTTCTTTGTCTACCCCCTGACTATTTCTCTGGGTATTGGCTGGCCATTGCTGAGTTATAAAGATGCAGCTTGATGGTCCAAGTCGCAATTTGCACAGGCAGTTGTTCACTACCTATCACTCTGACTGCTTTCCAGGCTTTAAATGAGAAGCACTTCCTGGTTTTGGGTTCGTCACCCAGAACCAGGAAGTGCTTTCTGCGTTTGCAGTCGCGTTTTCAATTTGCGACCTGGATCGCCATTTTAGTAATCACAAATTGTGATTACTAAAATAAAGAAGCAACTACTTTTCAAGTCGCAAATGGTGAAGGTAAAACGTACATATACATACTGATTTGCGATTTCTTAATTACGATTCACTAAAAATCACAATTTGGAAATCGTAAATCTGGATTTTCTTACATCTAGCCCCTAATTCCTAAACATGTACCTCCAATACGTAACTTTTCTTTCAGGATTTGGGAAAAAATTATATCACATTTTTCAAAAAATGTTCCTATCTACCCAAGAATTTCTGCCTTTCCTGACACAAATTTAAGTTTGTGAGTAAAAACAGTGCCATTGTTTTAACTTCTGAAGGCCATATCTTCTTTTCTGGGACCCCCACACATCGTCCTGGTGTCGCGGGATGCTTCCCTATCCCATTTTAACCCTATCTCTCCTTTTTCTTTGGTTTTTTTTTAGGGCCCAATCTTCAGTGCCTGGTATCCTGTAATGGTCACAATAAAGTCATTTTCAGTTACTGCCAGTCAATACAATTGCTTGAATCCTCGAATCTTCTAAAGATCTGGAATCCCAATTGAAGGAAGGAATAAAATGCTTGCTCCACCAATGGAATATGTTTATTTTTTGAAACGTGTTATCATCAGATGAGTCAACGTTCTAGATCCTCAAAGAATCTGTGAATGAACAATTGCTCTGAAATAAACCTTCAAAGCGGTTTATCACTTTATTGTATCACAGATATCTCAAACTGCTAAAGAGATCAGATCATGCAAAGACCCACCTCTGAGTACAGTTCCATCTCCATGCCAAGTTTTGTGTAATTCCTTTGGGCGCTTTTTGCTATAATGTGTAGCAAAGATTACCATGGGATTTAAAAAGAAAAATGCTGTTTTTTTTTTCTTTCTCCTACTTTTATTTTTTCTCCCCTGGATGGAGCGCACAAAACTTACAATGCAAAAAACGTGGTCACTAATGGGATTCGATTAGAAAGTTTCATGCGGATTCATTAAACAACAAAGTTCCACTTTCTCTCCAGGATCGGTCACAGGACCTCAGGGTAAGAATGTCATAATTTCGAACAGTTCTGCCCTTAGATCTGTTTGCCGGAAGATTTGTCTCCCACAGACAATGTGGTGGAATCGATTTGCTACCTATTTCTGAAGAGAAATCTGATTTCTAAGTAGCTTTCCCCTCTGCTTACATTTCCCCCTCAATACGCAACACATACTGAATGTATTAACACTGTGCTGTGCAGTGCAGGTCTGCAGTAGCCCACTGTTCCGATATACTTATTAATTGAGAACTTCCAGTGGCACCTACATTTTCTTACTGAAACCTGGCGAACTCCACATAGGGGACCGATATTGGACGAACTGGTCCCCATCCCGGTTTAAAATGTTTCATATCGACCACTTAGTTAAAGAGGGAGAGGAAGAAGTCACACATATTCATCATGAAGATGTTACAATTCGTAGATTTACTAGTCTAAACTGTCCATAAACAGAAAACGTTTTGTTCTCACTAGAGACAGACTTCTTTTCTTCTAATTTATAATCCCCTCGCATGGATACATCACTTACCAAGCTACAAAAAGTAAACTACAAGCACGCAGAACTGAAAGACTCTGTCTAGCAGTTTACAATCCACGTGATAATATTTACTTTCTCACGCTAGCAAACGAACACAGTTCACGTCTATCCACGGCCTCCATCTTATCTAAAGAAGTGTTCAGTATCATCAAAGAGCTTGCAGAACCTGCTGCTAGTGAACCCGTCATAACTTCCTCGCAGTCTTTATTCGAATAGCTTGTATATTTATTCTTGACAACATAACGAAATTGAGAGTTGAAATTGATCGCCCATCTTGTCTTGATAGACTCGCCTCCAAGTTTTCCTCAACTACTCCCACTAATCTACAAAACAACAATGTACTTTTGATCACTTCTCCCTCCCATCTGAACATAACTTGTTAGCTTGAATTCAGCAGTCTCACCCCACAGGTTCCTCATTAGATGTATGCCCAGCCATGTATTTTCAACAAGTCACTTGTGAGATCCTACATATCTCCATACTCTCCTTTTCTTCAGGGTCAGTACCTCAGTACTGGAATGAGGCTGTCAGAACCCCTTTCGGAAGGCCACAAGGCACACAGGAGTTACTGGGCCCAAACCCTGTGGTTAAAGCCTTTTACTCCCGATGTTCCGGGGCCCGAACTACTATGGATCCTGAGCAATTGGGCCAAGCACCCCTTCTACACTTGACTCTCAGTGGTAGCTGTGGACGATCAGTCAAAGGCTCCCTCGATATATAGATGCAGATTAGTGAACACGACTCATAATCCAAAGTGCTCAGTAATGTCATGCAGTAATGTCAACAAATAAATGTCCAGTCATATATTGCTTTTAGATATAAAAAAAACTATTTTATTTCTAACTCTACACATTCAATGAAATAACAATATTTGTAAGCAACAACACAAACCCCTTGAAGCCGGAGTTCTAGTGTTTATCTGGTAAATCCCTGTCCCACCCTCATCGATGTAAAGTGATCGGGGTTGTTCCCTATTCACTGGTTGCCGCATCCATGGAAGTCTCACAAGTAGGCTTTACTGATTAGTCCTCTTTGACTCTTTTAATAAATCATCAAAGGAATCTTGGGTGCCTCAGCTTCTTCAGTAGCGAGTCCCCTGCGGCCGACAAGCCCAGTACACGTCTTACCTGCTCCAACAGCACGGAAGTGTTCAGCATTTTTGCAGGTGCCCCGAATACAGCACTTGCACCTCTGGTCATGTTTGGAGGAGTATGGCTCCTTGCAGTTGATGCTGCAGCACCCGGCAGGCACAGGCTCTCTCACCCGAGCTTCGCTACCAGCCTCAACAGTGATCGGAGGTGCTCCAAGATTCCGTTGGTGCAGTAAGTTAAATTTCCTCACACGGGGAGGAGTGGGCTGAGCTCCATGCTCTAGACCAGAGCCCAGAGATGGAGAGAAGTCCTCACTGTGCCCTCTGGCTTCCTCAGGCTCAGTCACGGGCAGGTCCTGACAGGTTATAGTTTCAACTTTCCCGGGTGATGGCCCGATCTTTGTCAAAACTCAGTACCGGCAGCCTCACCTGGCTTACGGGGTTGCCGCGGTACTTGCGGGCAAAGCGAAGACATTTCCAGTGTGATCAATCACACCACAACAGCCCCTCCTGGCATACAAGGTTACCGTCAAGTCTCACACAAGTCTTGATGCTTTGTCAAACAGTTACTCCTATGTTCGCCCACTCTGGCATATGGGGGTCACCACAATGCACGTCCAGTCCACGGCGGCCCCCATCCTGGCATACAGAGGAGGTCGCGAATCCCTCCTGCACACGAGCAACAGCTCGATCAGTGCAAAGCCATCTACTCACTCCAGAAGTCTTCTAGGTAGGGCTCCCTGCTGGACCTTGCTCCCTCCAATGCTCTCCTCTTCCTAACAGGGCACACTGGTCTTGGGAAGCAGGCAGGCGCTGGTGGCTCCCCACCCACACCCAGCAGTGAGACTAGCAACCCTTGGACCCCTGTTCTGGTCACAGGCAGAAGACTTGCAGATCTCCCCCTTCTCACGCAGCACCGCCCCTTCTTAAAGTCCATTTCCAGACACCAAATGTGATTTGGTTCTGGGTCTTTGACGTTTTATGTTGGGGGTACTGCTTCTTTTGAAGTGTACACTTTTCTGTTTCTTCTTCCTCTTAAAAGCCTGTCTGTCCCAACAGGACAGACTCTGAAGCTGACAGTCCCAAAACACAGGCCATGGGAGTGACTAGAGTTCACAACTGAATGTCAATCACAGTGATATGTGCATCAAAAGGTTCATCCTGGGCTTCCAGCCCTTCCATTTATGATTCCCTTAGCAGCCCCATTTCCATCCTGAGATATTTCCAGACCCTTCCTTGTGATCTCTCACTGAATCCAAGAGCAGCCTTCTGCAGTGTACAGGGGAGTCTCTCGATTTCACTTCCTCCACTGTGTTGCATTCAGCTCACAGAAATGCAACAATATACAAATCTGCCTGGGCAGATTCCTCTACTCCTCATGCCTTCACCAGGCAGGGCTTGGCTTCCCAAAATGGTACCCAGGGTCCTCCATGTAATGTACCATTGCAGGTACACTTGCATTCAGTGATCATACACAGCACACATACTGTCCAGTACTGTCAACTCCATGTATTGTGCCACCTCAGGAGGATTTAAATATAGCATATATATTGTACTCTGTGCGCACTGCTCAGTATTGTACTAAGAGGTGGATGAGCTTGGGAACCAGTTAAGTACTGCAACCTACTTGAGCACCTTAGATCTGACCAGTGGAAATTGGCAGATCGCTTTGGCACCAAATGTTAAGGAGAAGACAGAATCTTCTATGCTAGGGAAGCAGTATCAGTTTAAGATGATGTCCTTTGGGTTAAAGAATGCTCCTACCACTTTTCAGCGCCTGGTGAACCATGTTCTCACAGGGTTAGAAGAGTTCCATGTGGCCTACTTGCATGATACCGCGGTGTTCAGCAATTCATGGAAGGACCACCTGAGGCACCTGGAAAAGGTGTTGGCAAGGACACAGGAGGCAACACTAACCATCAAGGCAACTAAGTGTCAGCTGGGGCAGTCCTCTGTAGTCTACCTTGGGCATGGGATTGGGAGTGGTAAGCCAGCTGGATGCCAAGATTCAGTTTGTGATAGAGTGAAAGGTACCTACTACTCAGACTGAAGTAAGGGCCTTTTTTAGGACTCTCCGGGTATTACATGAACTTTGTGGCGAACTATGGTAGTAAAGTTGCCCCACTGACTGCTATGAACTCTAAGAAGAAACCCAAAAAAGTAATATGGACTGCAGAGTGTCAAAAGGCATTTGAGGAACTGAAGAAGGCACAATGCACTGCACCGGTACTGAAAGCACCTGACCACAGTCAGACTTTCATTGTACTGACGGATTCCTCTGACAATGGAATTGGAGCGGTGTACCTCAACTGGATGACAAAGTTAGAGAGCGTCCAATAGCCTTTATTAGTAGGATATTACTACCCAGAACATGGCAGCTATTGAGAAGGAGTGCTTTGCCATAATGTGGGACTTGCGTACGTCCCGCCCATATTTGTTTGCTACTAAGTATATGGCGCAAACAGATCATAAACCACTGAATGGTTGATGGCTATGAAGGGAGGGAATCCAAAGTTGTTGAGATGGTCTATTTCTTTGCAAGGGTTAGACTTTGTAGTGGAGCATAGAGCTGGATTGAGCCACAAGAATGCTGATGGATTTTCCCGCCGGTTTTGCCGTTCTGACTGCTCAACCTCTCCAGGTTAGGAGTTGGTTTAGGGTGTGCTGATCTGGGAGGGCATCTGTTGGGGGCTGAAAGTCCTCTGCATGGTAAAAGACATGTACCCCTGTCTTGAGTGCCCTTCTGTACTGTTGCTTGGATCCCTAATACTAATTTGTGTTGTCCTAGGCAAACATGGATCAAGAGTGTGCACCATGACATAGGACTGTATCACGGATTGTGGTCTTGTTGGACTGGGAGGGGTGCCCAAAGCGCTACCCTCCTAGTGGTGGAAGGCTACTATTGTCTTCACCTAGAGTTAAGCAGCACGATAGTGGCAGCATACCGTGTAGTGATCAGCAGGTGTGAACAGGTCCTTTTTAACCTGTGGTATTGGAGTGAGGCCTACAGGCTCATTCACCTTTTTAAAAGTTCTGCTGCTGTGTGCCTAACTCACCCTTGGCCAACATTAGCTGGATGTAGAGTTCTGTGCAGCGCTGTAGTAGTGACTCTGTGCTAGATGTTTGTGTACTTTGGAAGGGTACAATACAAGGATAGAGCAGTGCTGTACAGTAAATGCATGGTGAGTGCGTGTACTGGGTGTATGTATACCTGCGAATAATACATTACATGAGAGATATAGTGCTGTGCAGTGCATGCACGATAAAAGCATGTGCTGGGTGTATATGTTCTTGCAAGAAGTACAATACATGATGGGTGACTCTGTGTGCTGGCAGTGTATGTGTTTTACAAACAGCACACAATGGTACAATACAATGAGCATCTGTTTTGGTTACCTCATTGAGGGCTCCGTAGTTCACACAGAACCGCAAGTCGGAAGACCCTTGCTTTGGTACTAGAACCACAGGACTAGACCAACTGAATGACTCCCAGGTCCAACCTTTTGGCAATTTCCGCCCTTCACTGGCAGATTGTCACTGGTGGCTATGTCAAGCACACAGACTGGTGTCAACCCTGGAGTCAGCAAGAAGGGGTTGGCAACCCATCCCAACACTTCTCTTCACTCTTTATACTGCTCATGCGTTAACTCAGGAGCTGACTAAACCCCTTCCATAGTGCCAGCCTTCATGTCACTATGCAGCAAGTCAGGGAGAGGCCCGCTGTCTTCCTCAACTTGATTTGTAATAGATATCACATTCACTGTGCAATTCTTTCCAGAGGTAAGGCTTCAGCCTGTTCACATGGAACACCCTCTTGGATTCCCTTGTGGCACCTGTGTCCACCAAGCAGGTTACCGCAGACACTTTGGGAATTACTTTATATGGCCTGCCCTACACAATTCATCCTCCAAAGCCCTTGGACACAGGCTTTAGCACCAACACATCCTGGCCTTTCTGATACCCAGTCAGCATAGCTTTCTGGTAATACCATTTCTTCATCAGCACTTGGCTAGCCTGAAGGTTTCCCTTTGCCTGACTCATGTAAAGCTCCATCAACTTCCTGAGGTCAAATCACATTGTCCACCACATCTCTCTATGGATACTCTGAGGTTCATTCCATATCTTCTCTTAGTAAGGCGAGTGGGCCCTGCACCGGGTGTCCACACCGAAGTTCAAAGAGACTGAACCCTTCCTCCCCTCTGCGGAATTGCTTAGTAGACAAATAAGAGGCATGGCAGAAGAACCCACTTCCTCCTGAGGTTCTCTTGCAAAGTTCTCATCATGCTCTTCAGTGTCGTGTTAAACCGCTCCGACAAACCATTGCTTTGTGAGCGGTATGCTGTGGAGAAGTGGTATGTCACACCAGCTTGCTCCTACATCTTTCTCATGTGAGAAGAGATGAAGTTGGTCCCTTGGAAATTCAACCCCAGAAAAAATCACTAGGGGAGCTCTTACTACCACCTATGCAGTCATGCTCTTAAGAGGAACAGCTTCAGGGTACCTGATGGTGTGATGCACCACAACCAAGATATACTGTTGCCTGACTGTAAGGGGGTCAAATTGATCAACTATGTCTATTCCCACACCTACAACTGATAGAGTTACTTCCGGTGCCTTAGTCCTCCCTTCTGTCTTACTACTCATCTGGCAAGAGGGTCAGGTTCTGCAAAACCTCTCTGTGTCTCTGTGCATCTCTGGCCAGTAAAACAGAGGATCTTACCTATCCTGGGTTTTTCTGATCCCTAGAAGTCCTGCTAGGGGCACTTCATGGCCCATGGATAACATGAAGTCCCTGTGCACTAATGGAACCACTAGCCTCCTGCTAGTTCCTGGCTCAGGATTTACTGGTTCACTATGAAGTAGACCATCCTCCCAGACAACATAGTATTTCCCAACCACTCCTTTGCTAACCTGTTCCTGGGCTTGCTTCGGAAGTCCCACAAGCGTAATGCACTCCTCCTGTGCAGAAATCTTCCCAGTTAGGCCCCCTAGCAGCTAAAAAACCCTGTATATCTGAAAGCAACCCAGACTCCAGAAACTGGCCTGCTTCAGGAGCCTAATCCTCCCCTCACTCCCTCTAGAGCAGAAGCTATGACCTCCGTGGCCATTGTCTTCCTAGATTCAGCCCTTTTCTGCAAAATACTGTATCCTGGTCCATGAAATCAGAGATGATCCCAGCCTCACGTGAGACTGATGTGCGGCCTACATTGTCCAAGCCATAAAGGCTTCTAGTACTGGTACCAAACCAGGGGCAATCAAAACATTGCCCAATAAACATCCACCCCCTTGCTTTTCCCTTATTTCGACATCAATCAAGGCTGCCTTGCCATTGAGCTCAATCTCAACCCTGGCAAGTGGATGCTCCATGCCCTCTCCACTGGCTACCAATCTTGTATCCATGGTACCAGGAAGTATCTCCTTAGGATTAAGGTACTTCCTCTCAACCATAGTGCGGAAGGCTTCAGTATCCCTCAGGGAAGGCACTTTCCTCCCATTGATACTAACTTCCTGCTCAAATCCGATTGTGTTAGGGCTGTGTTAGGGCATCTGGGTCCCTTTCCCAAATGTCCATAGCTACCAGCTTAAGCGCAGCCGGTCTCTCTCGGGTACCTTCATCTACATACTTGCTGTCACAAGTGATGCTGAGTCAAGTTCATTCTCTTGACAATCTGTTTTGTAATGTTCCGCCTTGTGGCATTTTAAGCAAGTTACCAAGTTGGACTTGGAAGGGCTTGCTTGCCTTCCCTTCTCATGATGTTCTTTTCCGGATACACCATTACTATTCCCATGTTCCTGGCCCTTCCTCAAATCCCATGAAAATGACCGTGTCTCCTACCCTCCAGTTTGAAAACAGTCTTTGGATACATCTTCTCTCCTTTTGGCTTAGAACTGTGCTGCTCCAGTCCCTTGTGAACCCTGTTAGGTAATCACTTATCAACTAACAGTACAAATTTTGTTGGATCCCTCTCTGTCAGATCAGTTAGGTATTGCCTAAGTGGGGTAGAGCACTCCTCCTTGAGTCACTCTGTCACCATCAACTTGTTAAGAGACTGAAAATCCTTGGCCTCCATCCCTCTTACCCACTCATTCTATTCACGCAATACACTATGAATCCAAGGGTCAGCTGTACAAACATTAGGAATATCAATTTCCTGATTGCGATTATCTCTGAATCGCAATTAGGAAATCGGTATTCCTAATGTATGAAGTACTTCTATTCCCAAATAGCGATTCCTAGTAGGTCCCAAATCGACCTACTTCATGAATATTAATGAGGTAGGTTGCAATGTGCGACCCATTAGGAATTGCAGCCATCAGAGGGATGGTGGCCTGTTGAGGCCAGCAGATCACCATGTCTGTAATTGCTTTTTAATAAAGTAATCTTATTTTTTTTTAATGCTGCCCTTTTTAAAAAAAGGAAAATGGGATGGATTTAAAAAGGAAAAAAGAAAACTTTGAAGTTTCTTTTTTTAATAGTAGGCAGTGGTCTGTGTGACCATTGCCTGTTCTTAAAAAATATTTTTTCAACATTCTCAAAGGAGAAGGAGTCCCAAAAGGATCACTTACCATTTGCGAATGGATTACCACCACTTTAAAATGGTGGTAAAGTATTACTGTTTTGTGACCAGAATTCGGTCACAAAACAGTAGTACATAACATACCGATTGGAAATTTGGAAGGGACGCCCAAAATACGCAACTTTCAAATACCGAATTGCAAATTGCTAGTCGGTAACAAGTTACTGAATTGCATTTAGCATTTTGTGCATTTGAAAAAGCATTTTTTCAGTCTCAAATGGCCAGATTTTGCAAATTGGGACATTTACAACCGGAAAATGATTTGTACATCTGGCCCAAAGTCTCAAACCAAACACCATCCGCTCTCTTGCAGTCATTGAATCTCTGCTACTGTTGAGCTGGCGTCTGCCCAAACCACTCAATGAGCGCTTTTTTCATTCGCCTATAGAGCACCTAGTCTGCTACCGGTATCCTCCCAAAGTCAGCTGACTCTTCCAATGGCATGCGCCCCATTAAGGCACCTTCCCTAGATACCTCAAAGCTCACAAAACATTCCAAAATATCCTAACCTTCCACATACACAAGATTTTTTGGAACCTTGGCCACAACCTGGCCTGAACTGGATGCAGAGTCACTTATCCCAGATTGAGTTGTTATTGCTGCCATCGTAAGTTTCTCTGTCAAGGGTTATTGTTTCCCTTTCCAGTTCTCTTTCCTTTTCCTTCTGTTTCTCCTCCCTTTCTCTCTGTTTCTCCTCCCTTTGTCACAATTTCTCTTCCCAGGCCCTTTCCTCCTGTCTCTCCCTCTTTCTCTTCTCTTGTTCCCAGGGAGTTAGTCTTAGTTTCTCCCTCTCATACTCCCTGGCTTTTTCATTTTACTCAGCCTTGGCTTTACGAAGCACCATCTGCAAGCTCAGGGTCTCTGCTAGACTCAACGCACCCAAGGGATTTATTCCTGGAAGTGTTGACAGTGGTACCCTAGAATTTCGAGGTGGTGTACACGGTTCACTGACAAAATATCGATCTCAAAAATATAGATGTCAAAAATATAGATGAAAAAATATAGAATGCAAAAATATTGACTCCCTATACTTAAACAGGTAAGTACAAAAATATCCCCCCAAAAATATCAATTTAAAAAATATAGTTGTACAAAATATAGATTTTTATATATATATATATATATATATATATATATATAATAAAATAATAAATATTAAATATATTAAATAATAAAATTAATTTAAAAAAAGAAAGTAGATTTAATATACATTTTAACAAACATAAATAAACTTAATTTAAAAAAATTTAAACACATACATAATAATCAATATATATATATATATATATATACATATTTATTTTAAAACAATTAATAAACTATTAATTTTAATTAGGCTATCTAGTTTTAGGTTTAAACCTATAATAACTGATAAAACCCCACCGAAAGGAAAATAGCCATCACCGGTGTAAACATATAAACACTGAAAAAACACCTTTGCGACCACAAACCAAGTGCCATTCAAAGAAAGGAAAAGATGAGTGAAAGAGTCATTTTTATTTCTTCCTGAAGGGGCCAATACAATGTAACTTTGTTATACAAGGCAGCAACAAGAAAGACTGGGCTAGCATTGTTCTGCTTGAGTTTTGTTGTTTAGGGATGTCAATAAAATATTGTCTCTTCTTCCTTCTGCTTTTTTCAGTTTTGTGGTCTTTGGTCTAAAGATGCAATGTTTAAAAGCATGTTTTAGGTCTTATTTTGTTATTTTATAAACTGTAGAGAATCAGGAAATATAAAATTTATATTTGATATTTTGGCTACATTTGATTTCACTGATAGGTAAAATGGCTGGTTTCATAAGAATCTTTCCCAATATGTACCATCACATTTACCCACAGACAGAGAATGGATGAAATCCTTTGATATATCAGCCCCCTTTTCTAGTGAGTCAGTATTGATTGCCAAACACCCTAGGCTTCAAACATTCAATGCAAGGTGTAGTGGCAGGTATATGTGAAAAGAATGTTGTCACCAAGCATCTGAGATTGTGGTGAAAACATGACACCAGACGTTGGTAAACATGGAACGCAGTGTCACTTGGAATGCCGCTGAAAAAAGTTCCAACCAAGTTCAATAAAGATTGGAGTGATATTGTATATATTTGCAGTAATTCAGCTACGTAGATGAAAAAGTTGCATGATGACCTGTCAAAGTTGATACCTGAGCTGAAGTGCTTCCCTGTAAGAGATCCTTGTCACTTGCTAGATGGTATGCTGAAAGCATCTTTATAATCTTCAGGGTTAATGAAGAATGCTATTGACTTTGTAGTCCATTCTGGTGCACTGTTTCGTTATGCCCAGGAACTAAAATGCAAATATTTCTCATTTTGTGTGGCATCAAAGAAAGAGTCATCCTAACTGTGTCATTTAGGCGGTGGTTCTCAGTCCTAGAGGCTGTGAATGCCATATTATCCATGTGGCGACCGTTTACAGAATTTTTGCTTGGTGATGATGCCAAAGGCAAGAAATGTAATGATCTTTGGTCACATATTGATAGTGATGTGAAAAAAGTACAGTCTACTGCATGCTTAGGTTTTTACAGGAAAACATGACTGCTGTAGTGGACATAATCAAAATACTAGAGTCTGAAAACACCCTTGTCTACCAAGTGTTCAACGTAATTGGTGTAGATGTGAAACATCTCCTTGAGAGTAGGCTGGGTGACACTTTTAGTGACTTTGGCACTGCAACATGCTCCATGTTAGAATTCTTGCCACTTGGTAAGCAAAGAAATGTTGAGGAGCCATTCAGGAAATTTTCGTTTACAGTCTGTGGGAAATGGCTTGCAATGATGCATAGAAATGTCCCTTCACTAACCATGGCATTTGAAGCTAATGAAGCCTCACTGAGGTACTCTGCACAAGTTCTAGATCCCTTATGTTTTTTTTTACAGACTTTGAAAAGTACTGCTTAATTTTTGACTGATTCAATTACTGAGCGCATATGTGCCCAATTCAATGCATATGTTGCAGAACATGTCCTTGAGAATCACAATCTTTCGGTACACCAGTATTGGCATGGAAAACTATGTTATTGGCCAGAGCTAGCAAATTGTGTACTGGCTGTTTTGGCATTGCCTGTCTCAAGTGCCAATGTTGAGAGGGCCTTTTCACAGATAAACGTTTACATAGGAAGCAAAGAGCGAGCGTGTATGACCAAAGACTCACTAAAGAAGTATTCTATGGTGTACTACAAAAAGTTAGATTTATAAAAAAAAATTTGGACCTCATATACCCTGTACACACGCTATCTATACACATGCACTGTCAGTGCAATAAGCAAGCAATAATTAAAAGCAAAATATTCCATAAACACAGTAAAAACACTGTTTCTGTTGCTTTTAATGGCGCGAAAATGTGTAACCACTGATAACCACTGTTTTTTTAACGTATTAAAAAAACTGAAAAAACCCCACCAGAATTTACCAAAAATAGAAACTGAAAACAGGAAAGCCTAATTTTAATTTATTTTATAATTTTAAAATTATATAAAAATATACACACATATATATATATATATAAATATATATAAATATATATTATGTATATATATATACACCAATAACATAAGATCTATTTAAAAAATCCCATTCTATTATAAATTTAAACATTAAACTATTTAAAAATCTTTAAACTTAAATTAACCACTCCAGTCAGTGCAATAGTAGGGAAAGTGTTGGATATCAGAGGAGTAAAAATTACTATTCCCACCCCAGTGAGTGCAACAGTAGGGAAAGTGTTGGATAGCGGAGAGGTAAAAATTACTATTCCCACTCCAGTGAGTGCAACAGTAGGGAAAATGTTGGATAGCGGAGGGGTAAAATTACTATTCCCAATCCAGTGAGTGTTCCATAGGGAAAGTGTTGGATAGCAGAGGGGTAAAAATTACTATTCCCACTCCAGTGAGTGCAACAGTAGGGAAAGTGTTGGATAGCGGAGAGGTAAAACTTAGTATTCCCACTCCAGTCAGTGCAACAGTCGGGAAAGTGTTCAACAGCGGAGGGGTGAAACTTACTATTCCCACTCCAGTGAGTGTAACAGTAGGGAAAGTGTTGGATAGCAAAGGGGTAAAAATTACTATTCCCACTCCAATGAGTGCAACATTAGGGAAAGTGTTGGATAGTGGAGAGGTAAAACTTACTATTCCCACTCCAGTCAGTGCAACAGTAGGGAAAGTGCTGGATTGCATAGGGGTAAACATTACTATTCCCACTCCAATGAGTGCAACAGTAGGGAAAGTGTTGGATATCAGAGGAGTAAAAATTACTATTCCCACTCCAGTGAGTGCAACAGTATGGAAAGTGTTGGATAGCGGAGAGGTAAAAATTACTATTCCCACTCCAGTGAGTGCAACAGTAGGGAAAATGTTGGATAGCGGAGGGGTAAAATTACTATTCCCACTCCAGTGAGCGCAACAGTAGGGAAAGTGTTGGATAACGGAGAGGTAAAACTTAGTATTCCCACTCCAGTCAGTGCAACAGTAGGGAAAGTGTTGGATTGCGTAGGGGTAAAAATTACTAATACCACTCCAATGAGTGCAACAGTAGGGAAATTGTTGGATAGCGGAGGGGTAAAATTACTGTTCCCACTCCAGTGAGCGCAACAGTAGGGAAAGTGTTGGATAGGGGAGAGGTAAAACTTAGTATTCCCACTCCAGTCAGTGCAACAGTAGGGAGAGGGTTGGATTGCATAGGGGTAAAAATTACTATTCCCACTCCAATGAGTGCAACAGTAGGGAAAGTGTTGGATAGCGGAGGGGTAAAATGTACTAGTCCCACTCCAGTTAGTGCAACAGTAGGGAAAGTGTTCGACAGCGGAGGGGTGAAACTTACTATTCCCACTCCAGTGAGTGTAACAGTAGGGAAAGTGTTGGATAGCAAAGGGGTAAAAATTACTATTCCCACTCCAATGAGTGCAACAGTAGGGAAAGTGTTGGATAGCGGAGAGGTAAAACTTACTCTTCCCACTCCAGTCAGTGTAACAGTAGGGAAAGTGCTGGATTGCGTAGGGGTAAAAATTACTATTCCCTCTCCGATGAGTACAACAGTAGGGAAAGTATTAGATAGCGGAGGGGTAAAACTTACTATTTCCACTCCAGTGAGTGCAACAGTAGGGAAAGTGTTGGATAGTGGCAGGATAAAATTTACTATTCCCACTCCAATCAGTGCAACAGTAGGAGAAAGTGTTGGATAGTGGAGGGGTAAAACTTCCTACTCCCACTCCAGTGAGTGCAACAGTAGGGAAAGTGTTGGATAGTGTCAAGATAACATTTACTATTCTCACTCCAATCAGTGCAACAGTAGGGAAAATGTTGGATTTCAAAGGGGTAACAATTAATACTCTCACTCCAGTCAGTTCAAAAGTAAAAACAAACAATATTAACAACAAAAATATTTAAAAAACAAAATAAATAAAAACATATATAAATATATAAAATATTAAAATACAAATATATTTAATATTACAAATTTTTTAAAATAAACATATTATAATGTTAAATGCATTTGACAAATACCTAAAAATATTATAGTAAATAAAATAAAAATAATTTTCAAACAAATAAATATTTGTATTTAGAAATTATTTAGAATCAAAAACATTAATTATTACATAATTATTTCCTACCCTATAACACCACACAATTCACAACCCACATCTACATTTTATTAAAAAATGTGCTTAAATAATTAACAAAATTAATTACCAATTAAAGAAATATTATTAATTAAAAAGCAAATTAAAACTCATAAAAATTAATAAACTTCCCACACTTTATCCCTATAATCCCCACAAACCACTGGTAAAATTAAACTAAAAAATAAATTACACAATTAAAACTTATTTTCAATTAAAAAACTAATAATATATAAAAACGTATTATAAAGTTAAATTAATTTACTCCCCACCCTTTATCCCTAAAAAGTAAATCACACACACAAAAAAATATACAACTACCCTATTTAAATATCAATTAATTAATTAACATTAATGATCAACCAATTATTGATTATTTAAACATAAATTACTTACCACACTTTACACCTATAAACACCATAACCCACACCTAAAATTAATTACACAAATTCCATATTTAATTTTCCATTAATTAATCAATATTAAATAAGAACTAATTATTAATTAATTAAAAATAAATTGCTTCCCACCCTTTACCCCATAAACCCCACAACCCACACCTAAATAAATCACACAATTACCATAATTAATTAACAATTAATTAGTTGATATAAATTAACAACTAATTATTAATTCATTAAACATAAATTACTTCCCACCCTTTGCCCCTATAAACCCCACATCCCGCACCTAAAATTAATTACACAATTTCCATAATTAATTTTCAATCAATTAATTAATATAAATTAACAACTAATTATTAATTAATCAAAAATAAATGACTTCCCACCCTTTACCCCTATTAACCCCACAACCCGCACCTAAACAAAATTACACAATTACCATAATTAATTATCAATTAATTAATTAATATTAATTAACAGCCAATTAATAATTAATTACAAATAGATTACTTCCCACAATTAACACTAATAAAATCTAAATTCAATAAATAAAAAATAATCATTAATTTATTATAATGAAATTACTTCCCACCTATTCCCCTATAAACCCACAACGCGCTGCAGAACTAAAATTCGCAAAATTAAATTGAAATAAAATTGATAACTATTAAAAAACATAAACAATCTTATACATAAAAACATACATCACATAAATTTAAAATATAAACTAAAATACATAACACTAATTAAAAAATCGATATTTTAAACAACTATATTTTTGCAAACAATATAAATGACTTCTATATTTTTAAAAACTATATTTCTTACCTTAAATTCGATATTCTTGACCACGATATTCTTGCTGTCAATATTTATGAATCACGATATTTCCAACTCGATATTTGTGTAATTCGACATTTCCAACTCAATATTCTGTCTCAACACCGGTGTACGCACCTGAGATATGCTAGAAACTAAAGGTGGTGGGTGTTTTGGTGAAACTGTGGAAAATGCATTAGGGGCACACTAGGCAAGTGTTGGGGATATAGCTGTGCTAGGGGGATCCTAGAGAATGAATCCACAGCGCTCTCTTCCTGGGTTCCTACCATGGTTCCCTCCCCAGAGTCAACTACAGTCTCATCCCTTTCACCCAGTATCTCAAACTGGTCCCTAATGAAATTAGCAAAGACCTCTCTGTGCCTACTCCTGGGAATTCTGCGCCCTCTGCCCCTACATAAATCCTTCATCTGATTTATGGACATGGTGCTGAGGTCAATTCCCAACCCTGTTTTCTCCATTGCCTATACGTGTTACCTTTGCGCTTAGAAGAAAAAATACTGGACTTGTTGCAGTACTGGCACAGATTGGAAATGGCCAATGCCACCCCTGTATCCAGGCTTATATACTTTAGGAGCACCGAGGTGGTTGAGGCCTTTTACTCTTGATGTCCCGGGCCCGACCTACTATGTCCCTGATCAACTTGGCCAAGTACCCCTTCTTCACTCTCAGTGTTAGCTATGGACGAGCAGTCAAATGTTCCCTCTTTTGGTAGGGGGGGCAGGTCCAGATTAGGGAACAGGAATCATAACTCAAACGTGCACTCAGTAATGTCAATAAATCAATGTCCAGTCAATACTTGCTTTTTGATATGAAGAGAAGTATTTTATTTCTAACTCTACACATTCAAAGAAATAACTACATTCTCGTGTTTATCTGGCAAATCCCTGTCCAACCCTCCTCCATACAATGTGATCAGGGTTATTCCAGATCCACTGGTGGCCCCATCCAGGGAATGCTCACTAGTAGGGATTACTCAAGAATCTTCTTTGACTCTTTTAGGAAATAGCCAAAAGTATCTATGGTGCCGCAGCAGCTTCAGCATGCGAGTCCCATGGGGCCCAACAGGCCCAGTTCAAGTTTTATTCGCTCCAGCAACTTGGAAGCATTCGGCATTTCAGCGGGTGCCCCGACTGCAGGCACTTGCATCTCTGGTCGTGTTTGGAGGAGTTGGGCTGCTCGCGGCAGATGTAGCAGCACCCAGCAGGCGCAGGCTCTCTCTCCCGTACAACACTGCAAACCTCAACAGTGTTTGGAGGTGGTCCCAGCTTCACCTGGCGGGGTAGGTTCAATTTCCCCACATGGGAGGGAGGGGGTTGATTCCGACTGGAGCCCAGCGGCAAAACAAAATCTTCACAGCATCCTCCGGCTTTCTCGGGGTCGGTCAGGGGGCAGGTCTCAATAATAGGTCGCAGTTCAATTTTCCCAGGCAATGGCCTAATCTTTGGCAAAACTCAGTACTGGCAGCCCCACCTGGCTTACAGGGTTTCTGTGTTACTTGCAGACAAGGCGTAGACTTCTCCGGTGTGATCTCCAACACCACAGCAGCCCCTCCTGGCATACAGGGTTGCCGTCAAGGCTCACACAAGTCTTTGTGCTTTGTCACACAGTCACTTCTACGGTGGCCCACTCTGGCATACGGGGTCGCCGCAGCGAGACAGTATGGGCTTGGAGCTCCCAGCACGGCACTCAATGCACTGCTCAGTCCAGGGCGACCCTCTCCTGGCATGCGGGAGTCTCCAAATCTTGCCTGCATGTGGGCAACGGCCCGATAGGTGCACAGCCATCTCCACACACCTCTCTCCCTGCTGGACCTCACTCCCTCCAATGCTCTCCTCCTCCTCATAGAGCACACTGGTCTTGGCAAGCAGGCAGGCGCTGGTGCTCCAGGCTCCTAGCTGATGTCCATAGTTCCCTCTAAACTGCGCACCTGTGCAGGCGTGCACACCTATGCTTCCCTCCGCTCATAGATGTACAATCAACGCTCACTGTAAAGGATTCCACTGCACTCATTAATTGCTTCATTTGAGCCTTTGAAGTGCTGCTGATAGTGATGAAGCTGCGCTGCTAAATGCATTTTTAAAGACATGTTTTTGTTTTACAAATGCTAGTAGAGGGGATTTAAATTTAAATACCTGTAATCAGTCCTGAAGCAGCAGGAGAGAATTCCAAAACTTGTCCCTGCAGCCTGAGGCCAGTCTGCCTCGTCTCTCTGCTCACCCTCAGAGAACAATGCGAAATGCGGTGGTTTCATCCTCTGCTCAGATTTTTTTAATAGAATTCCTTCCTGGGGCCTGGATTCACGTTTTCTTTTGGGGTGTAGGGTGCTTAAGGTACAAGTTCAGTGTGCAGCAAGTTTAGGATAATACAGCGTAGCATTACAAGCTACCTGTATATGAGTTTCCACATCATCATGTGTGCCACAATAAACTGAGACACAGGTGTTTTCTGAGTTTCTAATTTGACAAGGCAGAGCACAGCTATTGTGTCTGTGCTGCACGGGCGTCCAGTTAATTTAATGTTGATGGTTAGCCTCTCCTGCAGCAAGTGCTTCTGGTGATGGTGATAGAGTGCACTTTAAGTGGCCACTGAAAATACATACCCAGGATCTTTGGGGCCCATTACGATACCCGGCGTAAAAAAATCCGCCAGGCATGGAAGCGGCAAAAATCCGCCCGCACACACCGCCTGAACACCGACCACGCCATTATGAGTACACAAACCGAAAACCGCCATCGGCGGAAAAATCACACAAAATACCGCCCGCCATCGTCCGAGTCGGAGTCAAACCGCCCGCCACGGACGGAAACACGCACGACAACACAAAACCGCCCGCCCACACGGCCGACACACCGCACGTGAAATTACGATCGCACCGCCATGAGCGCGGAAAAACAACAAATATACCGCCCGCCAGCGCAAACAACGCCGATGAGAATCGACACGGCAGAAGCCATGGCGCCCACGTACCTTCACAGAAACCATCCGCACACAAAACCAATAGCACACAACATGGCCAACAAGTCCACACAGCAAGGCACACACAAATACACAAGCACAGTACACATCCCGAAAACACCCCCCGGACAAACAAAAAATACAAAGGCCAGAACCCCAGACACAACACACCTGAAAACAACAGACCATGAGGACACACCCACATAGGTGAGTACAAAAGCAGCACTCCCACAGACCACAACCCCTTGCTACATTGCAAACCAGAGAGGAGAGGAGAGGACACAGTGACACAGCAAGGACAGCAGCACACCACAGAAACGCACACATCACAACCACCACCACCACCACCAAACACCGGCACCACAAACCCCTGCACATTACACAACACACACCGCACCAGCACCACAAACACCATGGCACCACAAAGGATGCCCAAGTTCACGCCCATGGAGCTGACGGTCATGGTCGACGAGATCATCAAGGTGTACCCACAAATCTATGGGAACATGGTCCAGCACACACCACTAGCCACCAGAAACAGAATGTGGACCCGGATCGTAGACCAGGTCAATGCAGTCGGGACCCTGCCCAGGAACAGAACCGAGATAAACAAACGTTGGAATGACGTAAAGAGCCTGGTCAAGAAGAAGGAGGGCAAAAACAGAGAGCTGGCTGCCGTCACTGGCGGAGGGAATCCCGCGCTCTTTAAGACCTTCAAAGCGTGGGAGGAGAAGGTGCGAGTCGTAATACATCCGGAGATCCTCGCCGGATTAGCAGGGGAGTGGAGGCTGGTAAGTACAAACTAATGTATACCAGCACACCGCTATGTACTCACATGCGCAACTACCATGCCACAGCTCCCAGGGACAAACACCCCCATGTCCAGCACACAATACACAACACATCACACACACATGCAACAGACACTACCACACACAGCCCAAACCGAACAACTGTAAGATGCGTGGGGACATGTGTACACTAAGCCAGCCACGTAACCACCAACAGGTCCCCAAATATGCCAGAAGCGCCACAACGAGCACCCACCACACCCATGTGTCCGCCACAGCTGCACTAACCGACAAGTAACAGGTAAGTGGCAGGAACACAAAGTGCAGTGGGTGGGACGGTGGACAGCCCAAGTACAACACACACCAGGCCCCAGTCCCACAGCACAGCAAGGAGGAGCATCCCCCACACCCCACAGCCACGTGTCAGCCACCGCAGTGCACAACGACAGCCGAAAGGCAGACATCACGGTCCACAGCAATCGGTGTCAGTGGGTGTACAGCCACCCCCACGACCCACTACACCCCCCCACCCCCACAGACCTGCAACATGGAGCACCCCCGCTTAGAGCCATGTGGCATCCAGTACAGTGCACGCACGAACAACTTGCAGGTGGGAAACTGGACAGGGCTGGATTACTGGAGGCATGAGGACCATAACACCACCAACACATGGGACATGTCACGTAGCACACGGACACGCAGCACCGCCCACCGTCACGAACAAGTGAACAATGTGCACACGGACATGAACAGCAGACTCACACCCCACATGACCCATCACAGACATAGCAACACCCAAGGAGCCACGTCTGCATGCACAAGCCACACTGAATATAGTCCCACACGGCAGCCACTGTGCAACTCATCACACACAACCGAAACACCATTGAAGTCCTGTCCATGTAGCCCCTACTGCCTGTCAACCACACACCCCACAACTACGCCTATGTAAGACAAACAACACTAGACGCAACAGAGCGGAACAACATAAATGCACACGAACACCACTGAACCCATCAAACTCACAGACACACCATGCACATACAACATACCATCCATCCCATCCGTCAGCCCCAGTCTCATGAAAGGCATGTCATCCGCACAGCTGCCACACATACAGCAGTCACGCTAAGACACATGCCCATGACCAACCATGTGCCAGAAGTCAATTAAGCGCACGACACACTGTGAGCAACAACACACAACATGGGCCACACCCCCCGAGCACTGCAGTGATGCACATGGCACAGGGCAGCACGCACACCAAGGAGATGGGACAACTGCAATACGTTGGCTGGCACACAACTATCACTCACTCATAACGATGCGTCCAATGCCATGTCCAGTAACCACAACAGACAGCAAATATGCAGGGCATGTCAGGCATGCACACACCTCAGACCATGCACTGTCATGCTGCCACAACACATGTCACGTTCGGCACCCATGGCTCACAGCATGTACCCCAAAAGCATATCCCCTCCCAAATGCGAATCTGGGGCATGGCCCCCATGTTGCCATATGCGTTCCTAAGCGTTCCATTTGAACCCCAAAAGCATATTCCATCCCAAATGCGAATCTGGGGCATGGCCCCCATGTTGCCATATGCGTTCCTAAGCGTTCCATTTGAACCCCAAAAGCATATTCCATCCCAAATGCGAATCTGGGGCATGGCCCCCATGTTGCCATATGCGTTCCTAAGCGTTCCATTTGAACCCCAAAAGCATATTCCATCCCAAATGCGAATCAGGGGCATGGCCCCCATGTTGCCATATGCGTTCCTAAGCGTTCCATTTGAACCCCAAAAGCATATCCCCTCCCAAATGCGAATCTGGGGCATGGCCCCCATGTTGCCATATGCGTTCCTAAGCGTTCCATTTGAACTCCAAAAGCATATCCCCTCCCAAATGCGAATCTGGGGCATGGCCCCCATGTTGCCATATGCGTTCCTAAGCGTTCCATTTGAACTCCAAAAGCAAAGTACAAACCAGACCCAGGATGGGCCAGGAGCCCGCATACACCAGAGTCACAATGAGTAGGGGCAAAGCAACACACCCATCGGCATGGCCAATCCGTCCCATGCCACATGTGCACAGCACACAGTCCCATTGCCTAGCACACACAACTACAGATGCCACAGCCACACACTCGCCTCCGGGAAACCCATGTACGAGATTGCACGAACTGCCAATGTCAGACGACTAATACATACTTCGCCAGGTGCAACACAATAACAAATCTCATTCTCTCCACAGGTGACGAACTGCTGGATGCTGGGGATGGAGACAGCAGCCAGCACAGCCAGCCTACAAGCCCCCAACGAGGACACACGGATCTGGAGGATCTGTCCACCTCTTCGGACACGGACCACCAAGCTGGCCCATCTGGCGTGGCAGGGCCCAGCCGCTCCCCAGGACCCCTCCTACCCACCAACCCATCATCCAGGGATGCTGAACAGTCCCAGTCCCCTGCTGCCACAGTCGTTGCGGCCACACCCACGGTCATTGCGGCCACTACCACTGCCGCAACCATCGCCGCACCGACCACCACCGCCTCCACCACGTCTTCGCTGGCACCAGCCCCAGCGCAGGTGGTGGCCCGGCCGACTGGATCCACCCTGGGAGCCACAGCGAGGACCGTGGTGAGCAATGTGGCTAGTGGGCAGGCCGGTGGCAGCAGGACTGGTAGGAGGAGCAGGGTCAGGGAAACGCCAGCCTCCCTGGGAGCCATGCCCTGCCTCAAATGGCCAGAGTCCTTGGGGCCTATGAAGAGGCCCAAGGACAATGGGCCAGGTCTGCTACTGACACGCGGGAGGTGCTGGGGGTGCTGAGGTCCATGGACGCCCATATGGGCCAATTCGTGTCCCGTATGGACCAACTCGTGGACCTCATGGGCCAGCTGGTGGTGGTGGTGGGGTCACAGGCAAGGCCAGCAACACCACCTCCGCCACCACCTGCTAGGGCGCAGGGTCGGCCAGCAGTGTCCACTTCCCCTGCGTCCACAGCCAGTGAGCACACCTCACCCACCACCAGCAGGTCGCCACCACACACCCCCTCCCAAACGTGGAAGGGGCCGTCCGAAGAGGAAACAGATCTCCCGGGAGGACTTCGCACGCTCCAGTCGCAAGTGAGGCAGCCAGCCAGCCTTCCGCCAGCCTTCCTTGACCAGCCACTGCATTGACTTGCTCTACGATCCCACTCCACACAGCCATCTGGATGGCATGTGTGTGTTGGACTATGGACATAGAACCAGTGGGTACACCCTGATCATCACGCAGCCATGACCGACAGCTCATTGTCACTGCACGCACCACTTTTGTCATCACCTTACACACAATCACATGTCACAGTTTGTAATAAATGCACCTTTTTCACTAACTGCTGTTTGTGCCCTGTGTTTTATTTATACGGAATACATCGGCCACCTTGGGCGGAAGGGCACCTGATGCGTGGCATGGCAATGGAATCCGGAGGGCCTGTAGGGACCTAGGGGTGGGAGACAGAACAGGAGCACATTCAATGAGTGTGTCACACACCCATCACACAGTACATGTCAACAACTACAAGCAATGTACACACATCGCACAGAGCAATAGGGCACAATGCCACAGTCACCAACAGTGGCATACTACCCTGGCCATGGAGCGTTGACACACTGCACGCAGTGAACATACGGCCACCCTGACACAGCACACACACACCTGCATAGATACAGACACATCATCCGTCGTACATGGACACTCACCGTCAAGTGAAGTAGCGGGCGATGAGCTGCTGGCGCACATTCCCAGCTTCCTCCTCTCCGCTGTCCACCTCACTCGAGCTGTCCTGGTCTGCGGGCTGGGGCCCTGGTTGATCTCCGTCATCCACAATGAGGGGGATCTGCTTCCGAATGGCCAGATTGTGCAGCATGCAGCACGCCACCACTATCTGGCACACCTTCTGTGGGGAGTACGCCAGTGCACCCCCGGTGCGGTCCAGGCACCTGAACCTGGACTTGAGGAGGCCAAAGGTACGCTCGACCACACGTCTGGTCCTCCCATGTGCCTCATTGTATCGATCGTCTGCTGGGGTGCGAGGATTCCTCAATGGACTGAGCAGCCATGCCCCATTCGGATATGCAGAGTCACCTGGGTGTGAGGGACACAGAGAACCGTTGCTATTCCAACTGGACAGGGGACAGCATCGCACAACCAGCACGCTACACCACTCCACATACTCACCGACAATACAGCCACGATCCTGTTGCAGATTGGCCATCAGTCGTGGCAAGATGCTGTTGCGCATTATGTGTGCGTCATGTGCCGAGCCTGGAAACTTGGCACACACGTGGGTGATCACCATGTCCGCAAGGCACACCACTTGCACATTCAGGGAGTGCGTGTGCTTCCTGTTGCGGTACAGGTGCTCAGTGGCCTGTGGTGGAACAAGGCCAACATGTGTGCAGTCAATGGCTCCCACGACGTGTGGGATTCTGCCAAGGGCATAGAATGCACCCTTCACTGCCGCCAATTCACGAGCCCTGGGGAATCTGATGTACCTGTTTCGGTACAGCATCATGGCTGCCAGTACATCCCTCAGCACCTTGCTGAACATGGGCTGGGACATCCCTCCTCCACTGCCCACTGTGTGCTGGAATGACCCAGTGGCGAAGAAATGCATGGCGGCCATCACCTTAGCCGTGGGGGTGACAGCAGTCGGATACACCCTGCGGGGACGGAGATGGGGCTCTAACATGGCACACAGTCGATGCAGGGTTGGCCTGTCCAGCCGAAACTTCCTGATAACCTCTGTATCATCCATGTCCGCCAGCAATTGGTATGGGCGGTCAATGTTCGGTCTCCGCCTGGGGTAAATGGCAGAGGACACATGTCAAAGCAACACGGCACATAGCAATTTCGCATACACATCACTGACATGACTGAGCAAGCACATGAGCCACAGCCCAGCTGTCAAGCTGGGACGGCACGGCCACAATACACTTACACAGGTCTCCCAACAATGGCAATGGCAAGTGAGACATACCACTGCCATGTGCATGCACATGGGGATCTAGGCCCCAATGACTTGCGGGGCGTGCTGATGGGGACTGACTGCATATTCGTCAAGCGGCAACGCCACGGCAACATGAGTGTCTGCTGAGCATGGAACTGCTTCCGAGGCTGGATGAGTATGGCACACGACGACGACGATGTGGGCACAGGCTGAGCGGCCAAAACAAGTGGGACCTGTGGCACGAGGGGATATGAGACAGTAGTAGGTGTCAGCACTGCACCCTATGTACAGCACTGTACGGATCACACCTCCCGAAACATTGACAGGTGTCCACATTGACAGCCCCATGCCAAGACGGCTGTGTGCTTGCAGTCACACGTCACAGGTGAGTGGTTACATTGCACGTGCCAGGTGGCAGACGTACATAGTGGGAGCTGGCATGTGTGTGCATGTGTCTCCTGTTCAGGATCCACCAGATGGGCGCTGACTCTGTACTGACCATTGGACACAGCATGTTCCGTGGAAGGCTTGTGTGTGTGGGATGGTGGCACTGGATGTGCCTCCGTTGGGTGGGGGGCCATGCACAGGGCGGGTACGTCGATGATTGCGCATTGTTGGTCACGGTGGGTGCACCAACTAAGATGTGTTGCCCTGTGTTCAATTCCTATGTCCGCATGATGATGGACTGTGGATGTGGGCAGACTACACATTGGTCGATGTGCTGTCTATATGCATGTGCCTTCACACCAGGCACAGCTGCCCCTGCACATGTGACCCCTGCTGGACTCGCTGCTGGGTCTGTGGAGCTGATGCACCTTCTGCGCGTGGGGCGGGCAGCTCTCCTCACTTGCCTCATTGCGCATGTCATGTCTTTGCCGCAGGTGACATGGATCATGGAGGGCCCACATGTACGCGTGGGTAGGCTACACATGATTGTTCACTGGTCGCCACCCCCAGTCAGTGTTTCGAATGGGAAGGTTGTCGTGCTGGTGGTATGTTCGATGTGGCGGATGGGCGGGCCTAGGTGCGGGCTTACATTCCGGACATGGGGGTAGTTGGATTGGCGACTAGTTGCAGTACACACGGGACACGTCTCTTCCTTTCCACATCTGGGTCATCCCTTGTACTAACTGACAGTGATACAGTCATCTTCGCCCCAGCCCTCATGTCCTCCCCTCGCCCCCCAATATGCATGCTCACCTGCGAGGCTAGCGCTTGCACAGGCAGCCCCAAGCTCGCACCAGAGAGGGCAAGGAGTGTATGTGTGGGTCCAGTTGCACGATTGGGCTGTCTCAGGGTATGATGTGTGGCGGGACGCCGTCCACCTGCGTGGTGCCCCAAATGGAGACCCGGCCTGCATGGACTATGCATCACAGTCTTCGCCTTCCGGATCCGCCACCTGCGACACCCAGTGGCTGTGGCTGCCCTTGCGGCCAGGCCGCGTCCGTCTGTGGCTGATGGCCCACACATTCACTCTTTGGCCTCTCTGGGGAGGGCTCGGGGGTGGTGGCGCACACGCTTGCACTTAGTCGCAATGGCATGTGGCGTGGTTGGTATGATGGGCAATGGATGGGATGGTGCGAGCCACCTCCCGTGACGTCAGTGCTGCTCGTGCTGTGGTGCGTCCCCCTACACTTCCATTTGACTTGTGCCATGCTAGACGTTGAGGTTCTATTGCCTGCGTGATATGACCAGGAGGAGCGCGAGGAGACCTCTCACACACCATGCTCCACTGCCATCCCGTGCCCTGTATCGCCTGTGCGGATTGACTATGTTGGGGTTACACCTGGTCGACTGGGGCTGTGTGTGCCTTGTCAAGGGGCATGGCGGGCGCACAACAGGATCCAGCTTGTCCACAGAGGGTGGGCTGAGGTGCGCCTGGTACCGCCTTGTACGTGTGCCCGGCTGCTGTGCACACACGTGTTCACTCCCCCCGACAGGTGTCCTCTCACAATGCCCAGGGAAGCGGTGGTGTACTGTTCATGACCCCTCCCAACACGGCGTGCTCCAACTTGGCATGTGCGCATCTACCCGTCGCACCCACCCACCTGAGCACTGCGTCCATACGACTTCACACGACACATGTGTGTCTTCCACAGTAGTGCTACTCATTTGCGTTGACATCCAATACCAGTGGACTACATGGTCATGTCACGACTGCCGTGTACTTCACATACTCTCATCCTCTCTCATTCGTACTTGTGAAATGAGTCAGCGGAGACAGTTTTGGTTTCAGACATTATATTGAGTCTTCTGTCCTCTGTGATGCAGTATAGTGGACACTACTGGCAGCGGAATACATGTTGAGGATATACTGAGCATGATTACAAATGGGATAGGGTGTGGGGTTACATCTGCTTGGCCAAGGCTGTGCTAATGTACATTTACGTATAGCTGCGGAGCTGCAGACTTTGACACAGACGGTATACATGTAGCCTACCAGACCGCTCGGCATCATGGGCACAGTCCATCTCAGTTCCATGTGACAGGTTTGCTGCGGTTGTTCCTCATGCACGCGTGCATGTGAGATGACATCAGGGCATGTGCTTGCGTGCATGCAGCGGCGTGCCACTTGTTGTTGCACTGTGGTGGTTACTGGACATGTCACAGTCACTGGGGTCGTGTTGTTGTTGTATGCACTTGTCGTCCATGCAAAGGTCCTGGTATGGGATTCCCGGGGCGGGGGTGGGAGGGGTGCAGCACCCACAGACTCCAGGCGACCTATTCATGTCCACTGAGCGGTGTGTGTGTCCATGTGCGCTGGATCCATGTCGTGTCCTGGTTGTTCGTGCAGTTCCGTCCATGTGGGTGCGATGCACAGAGCCCATGCCACTGCCTCCCACGATGCATGCGGTGTTCCTGGATGTGATGGGGAACAGTGTGCATGTCCCGGTCATATCCGATGTCATGGCGATGTCGTTGATGGTGTGGTTACAGTTGCCGGTCGTTTGGTATGGCTGTTGTGGTGGTGACTGGCCAGTCCGTGCGGAAGCTGAGCATGGGTGCGGGGTTGGACTTCATAGGTCACTCGGGGAACCTGCGTTGTGGTCCGACGTATTTACAGGTTGTCAGGTATGCGATGCCGTCCAGCAGGGCTTCCATGTCATTGGTGGTGTACATGTTTGCCAGCCAATGAAGCGGATGGTGGCTGTCAAGGTGTTGTTCGTAGGTTGTCCCTTGGAGGACCATGATGGGGCATGCTGGGTGACATTCGATGTAGCTGTTCTCGATGATCCGTCGTGTGGAGGCACAGTGGTTCCATTTCAGTGCGCGTGCGATGTTGGCCACATACGCCATGCCCCCATAGGCAGAGCAGGCCCTGTCGTGTGCGTCCAGAGGGAGGAGTAGTGGTAGCAGGTCCGCCTTCAGACATGCCGGGTTGGAGAGGCATATCTCGACGGGATGCTGGTAGGGACACCTCCGACAGTAGAAGACGGGCATGACGCAGCTGAACAATGTGATGCGGTAAGTCAGTCGGTAACTTACGTTCAGCAGGGACAGGAGATCGCATCCCAATGTATGTATCGTGTTGGTTTGGTACAGCTTGAGCTCTTCGGCGTAGTTGGGTAGGTGTGTTGCGGTTGCCATTTCGCAGCGGTTCGTAGAGGTGGCGTGCTCCGGCTGTGTGTGCAGTCTGCAATGTGCACGCTCCGGGGTTGCTGTGAGCTCTGTGTAGTCGTGGGGAGACAGGACTTGTGTTCTGTTGGCTTGTTTGGAGGACACGGGCCCTCTTCCCACATGCTTCTCAGACAGTTCAAGGTCGGTGCTGTGTGACTCCTTCCAATTAACTTGCATGTGGCCGACATGGGGGAGTGTTTTCTTCTTTCTTCCCCGTCCGTTGTGTGCTTCTGTGATATGCGCTATCTGCCGTGTGGTCGGTCTCCTCGGCATGCCTGTGTTGGTCTATTCTTGGACAATGGCTGTATTCACCGGCTTCTGTCGTAGGGCTGTGGTTTCGGTGTTGGAATGGAAGGTCATTCAGTGCTGTCTGCTCTCCCTTGTGTGGGCGGCAGGCTGCCTT